>JAJHSJ010000009.1:41972725-42071162 GCA_021015155.1 Magnolia officinalis
ACATATAGATGCTTATTCTCTATGTTCAATAAATTATATCAATTGTTTCGGGACTACTCCGGTCTTTTATACTGTTCTTAGACACTTTCCCTGGTAATTGCATCAGCACTGCTTTTCTCTCCGTCATATTTTGCATTCGTGCTTCTCAATCATGCTTCATTTATTAATGACATGTAACACTCTGATTAGTAATTCTGCAACACGGGCTAGAAATATTCTCAAAGATTTTAGACAAACTTTATATTTATTGTGCAATGACATGTGTCCTTTCTTAATTGGTTCTTATAGGAGCGATAAAAATAGGATATAAGCATTAGAGTTGGAATTGCGTGAGAAGCCCCCTCCCTGTAGACAATCGTGGGAAAAGAAGTCGGAGAGAATACAAGGAAAGAGTGTTAAAGTAAAAAGAGAGAAGTTAAAATATGAAAAGAGAATTAGAATAAAACGAGCAAGGCTTGTTTCTTTCTTTCTTATGTCAGTTCTTTTGGTAATGTAATTAACCACGGATGTCACGGGTATGCAGGTGCGACAGGGAACTGGGTACTGCCGGTTTCCAAAGCCTCACTTCCCCGTATGTATAAGTAACAGGGAGCGGGCTGGATGAGCTTTGGAAATGCCGTGAGAAGAAGAGGGATAATTCACGAGAAGAAAAATGCCCATATCTCGGATTGCGGTGGGAAGGCCAGAAGAGGCGACACACCCTGATGCTCTCAAGGCTGGGCTTGCTGAATTCATAAGCACTCTCATCTTTGTATTCGCTGGACAAGGCTCCGGCATGGCTTTCAGTAAGTGAACTGAGATTATCTAAAACAGTAGATTACTGGTAGGCAGCAGCTTAGCAGAATTAGTTAGATCTCTTCAGATCTCACCATTTTTCAAAAGAACCATTATTAGTGAGCTTTGTCGACTGTAAACCTTGATGGTTTGTGGTTGCAGGTAAGCTAACAAACAACGGATCGACTACCCCAGCTGGGCTTGTGGCTGCAACTTTGGCTCATGCTTTTGGGCTTTTCGTGGCTGTGTCTGTTGGTGCCAACATATCAGGTGGCCATATCAACCCTGCAGTGACATTTGGGGCCTTCGTTGGAGGGAACATCTCTTTGTTCAGAGGCATTCTTTACTGGATTGCCCAGTTACTAGGCTCAACCGTTGCTTGTTTGCTCCTCAAGTTCTCTACTCATGACATGGTTTGTTTCTTTCTTCTACCAATGCGCAATGGAACCTGATTTGGTGATAGGTATTCATTATTTATTTATTTATTTTAATATTTGGTTTTAGAAGGTGGACGGTACAACTGCAGCTTTATTGATTAATCAAAATGTACCAAATACAGGGAAAGGGACGTCACAACCTGACATCCAAAGAAAGCCAGAAGTAATAATACTAAAATTAAAATTAATAATAACAGTAGTGATAAGGATTGAAATCCTGTGTGGTGACTTGCTCCTCATAACCATCTGATTATATAATGACTATCATATGAATAGTTAAGAAGAAAATAGCCAGGAAATCAGATAGTTAATATTATCCATTTTGGTGCATTTTTTTTTTAATTATTATAAATGTTTATGCTCCATCATTGATGGGTAACAGATTTGGAAAATTTGTATTGCCAAACAACTATGACATGTGTGCAGTTGGAGAGTCTGCATCATTTTTATATTTCTGACGGCAGTTCAAACCCTAGCCCTGCATGTATGACTTGGTAACTCTTGTCATTATTATTATTATTTAATTGATCTACTTGGTTAATTTTCTTTTCCCAGACAACAACGGCTTCTCGTTGTCAACAGACGTGACGGTCTGGAATGCATTTCTACTAGAGATTGTGATGACCTTTGGATTGGTGTACACGGTGTACGCAACGGCAATCGACCCCAAGAAAGGCAGCCTTGGGACCATTGCGCCCATTGCAATCGGCTTCATTGTGGGGGCCAACATCCTTGCTGGTGGGGCCTTTGATGGTGCGTCCATGAACCCAGCAGTATCCTTCGGCCCAGCACTTGTGAGCTGGAACTGGGTTAACCACTGGGTGTATTGGGCCGGACCCTTGATTGGTGGTGGCCTTGCCGGACTCATCTATGAGTTCTTCTTCATTAGCAACTCTCACGAGCCCTTGCCATCATCCACGGACTACTAAAATAAAACCAAGAATGAACGCACGGTAGAAGCAGCAAGCGGACGGGCATCTTCTCTCCCTTTCTTTCACTGAATTTGGGGTGGGTTCTTTTCTTTCATTTTCTGTTTTCGGATATGTTTTTGTTATTTCCATTGGATGAGTTGCTTGTATTGGTGGCCAGCCTAAGTGGGTTCGGTGGCGTGATTTATTGTTTCCTATAATTGTTATGCGAACTACCTTATGAATGTCCTTTTCTTTTACTTCGTCTCTGCTCTCATCCACGTATTCTTTATCTTATGCCCCTTTCGTTAAATATGAAGTCTAAAGCCTAAATCTGAAATCTGAACCCTCAATATGAAATTTGAAGGCTGAATCTAAAATCTGAAGTCAAAAAACTTGTTTGGTAATTATGGCGGAAGTCTGAAAATTAAGTACCGAATTTAAAACAACGTATTTGTTAACAAACATCTGAAATGTCTGAAATGCGTTAATTTGACGCATTCCCCACTATACCATGTTTGGAAATGTTTTACGTTACAAAGAAATTATTTTTTTATTAAATGAAAATAAAATTATTGTATTTAATTCAAATAAACTAAAGTAATTAAGAGAAAATTAAAATATCGTTATTCATAAAAAATAAAATTAATATATCGTTAAATTCCTTATGTTGCCCCACGAATATTTCAAATCAGGACGTTCAATCTTCATATTTTAGGCCCACTTGGTTATTGGGTCCACCTCAGTTTCAGTCCCATATCCTAAAATAAACTCATAAAACAAATGGGTAAGGTGGATTTCTCACAAACATGAAGGTGGGCCCAACTACTTTTCTAGCGCAGGGAATTCTGCAAAGTGGCTTTAATGGTAAATTCGGCATATGGACGGACAGGGATTACCTAATGAAAGCCTTTCGCATGAACTTCCAGCGCAAGGATTTTAGGTGGGGTCCACTGTGATGTTTGTGAGAAATCCAACTGGTCCATCCATTATTCGAGTTAATTTTAGGACATTCAACAAAAATGAGGAGTATCCAAAACTCAAGTAGGCCATACAAGATGAAATAGAGGGGAAAGGAATGCCCACTCTTGAAACCTTCCTAGACTCCACCTTAATGTTTATATTCCATCCAAATTATTTATAGGGTCATTTTGATTGAGGCAAAGTGAAAACACCGCGAACTTAAACCAATACAAAACTTTTGTGGCCATATAAATGTTTTAATGGTATTAAAAAAATCCCCACTATTTCCTATCGTGTGGCCCATTTAAGTTTTGAATACATCTTATTTTTTATCGCATATCCTAAAATGAACAGAGTCGATAAATTACAGGTCGAGTAGCGAGACTTACTACTGAAGTGACGTTACCAAGTTCTGTGGAACACACCATGATGTATGTGTTGTATCCACACCATCCATCCATTTGGAGATATCATTTTAGGGCATTAGACAGAGAATGAGTCGGATCAAAATCTGGAGTGGACCCCACCACAGAAAACAGTGGGAAGAGTGACGCCTATCGTTGAAACCTTCCTAAGGTCTACTATGATGTTTATCTTAGATCCAACGTGTTCATAAGTTAAGACAGACATGAAAGAAGGTAAAACACAAATTTCAGCTTGTTCGAAAACTTTTGTGGCCCTTAGAAATTTTTAATGGTAGACGACACTCTCTCCACTGTTTTCTGTTGTGGGGTCCACTCGAGCTTTGAATCTGACTCGTTATTTGCTTCATACACTAAATTTATATCACCAAATGGATGGACAGTGTGGATACAACACATACATCATGGTGGGTCCCACATAACTTGGTGACGTCACTTCAATAGCGATTCTCGCTGTACGTAATCCGCGTCCTTTGCAGGAAATCCGCGTTATCGGACGGAAGCGAATTGGCTCGTGTACCACACACCAGCTATGTAACTGATGCATTGACGTCAGCAAGTTCGGTGGGTCACATCATGAAGTATGTATTATATCCAAACCATCCATCCATTTTTCGAGATTGTCCTAAGGCTTGAGACAAAAAATAGGGTAGATCTAAAGATCAAGTGTACCACACTGCAAAAAGCAGTGGGGGATTGAACGTCTACCATTGAAATCCTTTTTGGGATCACAAAGTTTCAGTTCAATATGAAATTTGTTTTTCCTCTTCATCCAGGTATTCGTGACCTTATGAATAGATTGGATGGAAAACAAATATTACGGTGGGCCCTATAATTTTTTTAATGATGAAAACCATTGTCCCCGCTGCTATTTTTGGTGCGGTCCATTTGAGCTTCGGATATGTTTCATTTTTTAGCTAATGTTGTAAAATGATCTCGAAAAATGGATGAACGGTGTGGATATAATAAATCCAACATTGTGGGCCCATGTAACTTTGATCTCCTTTGAACCGTTCGCACAACTCGGAGCTCGATGAGCGTAAGTGCTCGTCTTCCCACGACACGTATCTGCCCTGCCACCAACCCCTGGCTGGTGGTCGGTGCTATGTGGGCCCATCGTGATGTATGCGTTTCATCCGTTCCGTTCATCCATTTTTACTGATCATTTTAAGGCTTCACAAAAAAAGAGAGGGATATTAATCTTAGGTGGACCACACCAAAGGAAAACAATGGTGATTAGATATCCACCATTAAAATTCTCCTAAAACCCACAATAATGTTTATTTGACATCCAATCTGTTGATTAGGTCATACAGGCTGGATGAAGGGGAAAAAAAAAAAAAGAAGATCATCTTGATCCAAAACTTTTATGGCCCCCAAAAGGTTTTTAATGGTGGACTTGAGTTTTATTCAATTTCTATTGGTTTTTATGGTTTGGCCTACTTGAGTTTTACATATACCTCATTTTTGGGCGCATACGCAAGACTAATCTTAAAAAGTTGATGGATGGTGTGGATCAAACACATATATCACGGTGGGGCATAAATAAGTTTCACATGTTAAAAGTTAGTTTTCGATTGGGCAAACAATTTAAAAGAGAAAAAATATCTGTAGTAAGGGTAGTTTTAGAAGCAAAAATTTCTTTTTAGAAAATTTTATGGAGCACATTTAGCATTCACTGGCTTAATTCAGCGTTCACCGTTAAGCTAGACTCCCGTCGCCGAAAGAATTCTACGAAATATCGCGGAAAATCACTTGGCGCTTTCCGATTTCTGTGTTTACAAACAACTCTTAATACGGGGTATTTTCACACTTCAGTGTTAAGTGTTAATTTTAAGCGTTAACAAATAGGCCCTTATTGGAATCATCAGCTTTTTTTATTTTTAAGAATAAGTTTTATACTCTCGCAGAGTTTGAATATGATACACAAACTGTTAGAAATTACTTGGGTGTTGTGTGATGGATAATAAAACCAGTCATAAATTGCTTGCAACTTGTATTCGAGCACAGAGATAAACGTGACTAGTCCAAATTTAGATGTAAGGATGTGTAGGCATCCTAGCCTACTACAGAATAACCAACGTACTAGAATTAGACAGATTGCATAAAAAAAAGAACCTAGTGTTGTATTTGATGTCTTAAATCTAAGTAAGATACAGGGCCAGTCGATGCTATCAACAGACTGTTCGATATCACATTTGATGGCATCGAATAGTGATCGATCCCATCGAGATTTTCCAATTTTTTTTCCAATTGGTCGCTGGTCTAACCGGGCGTCTTTTTTATGCCATCGATATGTGTTCGATGCCATCGAACAAGGTTCGAAGCAATAGGAGAAAAGTGAATTGTCTAGTTTTCTCTCTGGACAGTTTGGATGTTAGTTCGATGCCATTGACCTATACGGCGCATATTTACGCGAAGCTGCGATTTTATGGGATTTGTTTCCGATTTTTCTTAGGATCCTTCTATAGGCTATATATATGGGTGTAAGCGGAACTAGGAGGTACTACTAGGGTTCCTAATTCGTCCACGGGTTTCAAAAGGTGTAACAAGGGTGAGATTCCGATGTTGTTTGAATCGGGTAAGCTCTCTCTCTTTTGTAATTTCTGCTTTCATAGTGATCATCTATCGTTCTGTGTCGTGGATTTTTCCTGCAAGGGTTTTTCCACATTAAATCATTGTGTTCTTGTTGTGCTCGATTTGTGCGCTTGGATTACTCTTCTTGATTCTACTCTATGTGCTTCCGCGTTCCCCCAACAAGTGGTATCAAAGATAACGTTGGGGTGCATACTTGAATATGTAAGGAGAAGTATCAATGGCTGGAAATCCAAACTATGACATTGAGAAGTACTCAGGCAAAAATAACTTTATGTTATGGAAGATTAAGATGATTAGTCTATTAACTTAGTAAGGGATAAATGAGGCTTTTGAGGAGGAACGTGAGTCAATGAATAATGATGATAGGAAGACTCTGGATAAGAAATCTAAATCCTTAACCCGATTGTGTAAAACATATGAGGTTCTCTACAACGCCATGAGGAAGAAAACTGCAACAGAGTTGTGGGCAAAATTAAAGGACATTTATACTAAAAAGTCCTTGAAAAATCTCCTACACTTGAAGTTGCAGTTGTTCAACTTCAGCATGATAGAGGGAGGAGATATGGAGGCCCATGTCAATAATTTTAACAAATTGATTTGCAAGTTGCTAGACATGGAAGAAGTGGTCAGAGATGAAGATCAAGCGTGTATTTTGTTGAATTCTCTATCAGCATTGTATTAGTCTTTCAGGGACTCTTTGTGTAATGGTAATATGTCCTTAAGTGTAGATATCATTATCTCACTCCTTCAAGGAAAGGTCATGAGAAAGAAAAACGATAGCATGGGGGCTTCTTCTGATACACTGCTTATGAGGGGTAAGAATACTAAGCGAGATACAGGATATTCTCGATCGAGATCCAAATCTAAAGGGAAGGGCAATGGCAAGTTAAAGTGTTGGAACTGTGGGATGGCTGGACACATGAAGAATGATTGTATGAATCCTAAAGCGAAGAAAGAAAACTCAGAGGCTTCTTCTAGGGAGGCCAACACTGTCACGTATGATGAAGAGATAAATAGAGGTGATGTGTTATCAGTGTCTATGATTGGACACTTGTACGATGATTGTAGAAATGAGTAGATCCTTGACACAGGGCCTTCATATCACATGATTCCTCATCAGAGTTGGTTTGCTAATTACAGGGAGCACGATGGTGGACATGTATTTATTGGCAATGACAGTGCCTGTAACATTGTGGTTGTTGGTACGGTGTGCATCAAGATGTTTGATGGGATAGAGCATACCTTGACTGAGGTTAGGCATGTTAAGAAGAACTTAGTTTCTCTTGGTACACTTGAGGCACTAGGTTACAAGTTCACCGGTGTTAATGGTATCCTTAAATTATCAAAGGGGGCACTCATGGTTATGAGAGCGCAGAGGCACGGTAACCTTTACAGGTTGATCGGGAGTACTTCTTTAAGTGGAGCAGTAGCGGCTGTTGAAAATTCCACGTTTGCACATATGTGGCATGCTCCTTTAGGCCACATGAGCGAGCGAGGCATGAAGGTATTTTCCGATCGTTGTTTAATTCCATTTTTTAAGAATTCATATTTAAATATATGCAAGCACTGTATATATGATAAACAATCTAGGCTATTATTTTAAAACTGGTAAACATATATGTAAGGGAGTGCTTGATTATGTGCACTCTAACGTATAGGGGTCATCACCCGTGGTTTCCGTTAAAAGGTCGTCATGGTTTGTCGCATTCATTGACGACTACTCTCAGAAATTTTGGGTTTATTTCATGAAACATAAATCCGAAGTTTTCACCAAATTCAAATAATGGAACGCCATGGTGGAAAAACAGTAAGGGCGAAAAATAAAAGTTTTGAGGACTGATAATGGTGGTGAATTTACTTCCACTGAGTTTAATGAATATTACAAAGATGAAGGGATTGTTAGGCACAATACAGTTCGTCACACGCCTGAACAAAATGGTGTGGCTGAGCGGATGAATCAGGCACTCTTAGAGAGGGCCTAAGCATGTTAAGTAAAGTTGTGTTGGGCAAGGACCTATGGACTGAGGCCATTAACACGACTTGCTATTTGGTGAACTGGTCCCCTTCTACGAAAATTGATTGTAAGATCCCAGAGGAAGTATGGAGTTGTCACAAGATTGGCTACTCATATTTGTGCATATTTAGTTGCGAGGCTTACTTTTATGTATTGTCAGTTGAGAGAGATAAGCTTGATCAAAGAGCCAAAGAGTACATCTTTGTTGGCTACGGTGTTGGTGTGAAGGGCTACAGGTAGTATGACAAGTCACACACAATGTCATCACTAGCCGTGACATCAGATTTGATGAAGGCTCTCTATTCCACAAGAATGAGCTAGATGAACTAGAAAAACTTATTATAGACGTTTAGGTTGACACAAATGTTACTCAGGCTGACACAGATGGGCAGACAGAGGTATAAGAGCATGTGGAGTAGCGACATATGAGAAGAAATTCGCCGTGAGATTGCAGGTTAACGGAAAGATACAGAGACGATTCTAATATCGCATATGCCCTCATTACGGATAAGGAGGTCTCGTCTACTATTCAGGAGGCTCTTGATGAGCTAGATACAAAAAAGTGGAAGGCGACAATGGATGATGAGATAGACTCTTTACACAAGAACAACACATGAGAGCAAGTGGAGCTTCCAGTAGACTGAAAATAATCGGATGTAAGTGGTTATTCAAAAGAAAATAAGATAGATACAAAGTAAGTCTGGTAGCTAAGGGTTATGCTTACAGAAAGAATCGACTTCACAGAGATATTCGCATAAGTGATTAAGCAAGTGTCTATCAGATTCGTGTTGGCACTGGTTGCCCAATACGATATCAAGCTGGAACAAATGGACATGAAAACTACATTCCTGCATGGGGAATTGGAAGAGTAGATCTACATGAAGCAATTAGAAGGCTATGAAGTTAAAGGGGCAGAGTATGAAGTTAAAGGGTCAGAGAATAAGGTTTTCAAGTTAATGAGGTCGGTGCACGACCTGAAATAGTTGCCTAGGCAGTGGTATAAAAAATTTGATTCTTTCATGTTGAGTCATAAATTTACTAAGAATGAATACAATCATGCATCTATTACAAGGCACTAAATGATGGCAAGTTCATCATCTTAATATTGTATGTTGATGATATGTTGATCGTCAATCATGATGTGTCAGAAATCGACGTACTAAAGACTTAGATATCAAGGACATTCGAGATGAAAGATCTAGGGGCTGCAAAGAGGGTTCTTGGTATAAATATCCATAAAGATAGGAAGAGGAGCATGCTTCAGTCATCACATGCAGAATACCTTGAAAATGTGTTGATCAAGTATGAGATGGACAAGGAAAAGTCGGTGAGCATTCCCCACGTGGCACACTTCAAGCTTTCCTCAGAACGATGTCCTAAATCTAATGAGGAAAAGTAGGATACGTCTCATGTGCCTCATTCAAATGTCGTTGGCAGATTGATATATGTCATGGTCTATATGAGACAAGATATTTCACAGGCAGTCAGTGTTGTGAGCAGATACATGTCAAACCCCGACAAGTAACAATGGGAAGCAGCACAAAAGACATCATCTTAACTTTTGAGAAGACAGGAAAAAATTTGGTAGGGTATGTGGATTCAAACTATGCAAGTAGTATGGATTCTAGAAAATTGACTTCATCTTACTCGTTTGTACTAGCGGGTGGAGCAATCAGTTGGATGTCAAAGCTTCAGTCCGTGGTGACTCTTTCCACAATTAAAGCAGAGTACATGGCAGTGACGGAAGCTTTCAAAGAAGGTGTTTGGTTGAGAGGATGATAAATCAGTTGGGGCTTCAGCAGACATGCCGGTTAATTGTGACAGCGAGAGCGCTATCAATTTGGCTAAAAAATATGTTTATCATTCATGTACTAAACACATTGATGTTCATCACCATTTTCTTTAACAGGTGCTTGAGGAAGGAGGTGTAACTCTGGAGAAGATTCACACCAGTGTGAATCCGGTAGACATGCTCACCAAGGTGGTCCTTGCAAAGAATTTTAAGTTCTGTGCAAGGCTTGGCGATGACATAAAAGAAGGACGGAGTGTGCACGAGAACCGTTGATGGAACTATGATGCAAGGCAAAGATAAGAGAAGAGGACTAGAAGATACATGTTTGATGATTGAAGACAAGGTGGAGATTGTTGTATTTTATATCTTAAATCTAGTCAGATACAGGGCCTGTCAATGCTATCGACAGACTATTCAATGGCCTCGAATAGTGCTCGATCCCATCGAGATTTTCCATATTTTCTCTAGTTGGTCGCTAGTCTAACTAGGCGTCTTTTCGATGCCATCGGTATGTGTTCGATGACAATAAAGGTTTGTTCGATGCCATCGGACAAGGCTCGATGCAATCGGAGAATATTGGATTTTCCAGTTTTGTCTCTGGACAGTTTGGTGTTAGTTCGTGTTGAGGGTCAAATATTCCATATTATCCCCCATTTATTTCTTGGTTTTATGAACATGATAATGCTTAATGTCCTATTTTACTCATGTTTGTGTTGCAAGGTGAATTTAAGAGCTTGGATTGGAAAGAATGCTAAAAGAATGGATTTAATGCTCAAGAATTTTCAAGGCAAAGAATGGATCTTTAGAGACCAAGATTGAAGATTTCAAGACTCAAGATCCAAGAAAATCAAGTAGAGAAGGAAGTCAAAGGAACAAGTGTGGAATACAATGATTGTGTCATTGAAGCCATCGTTCGATGACATTGAACATCGCTCGATGACATCGAATTTTTACATGAAAATCAAGTTGGTTGCTGGACATATTGGGTGCCTTTATCGACTCCTCGAAGCATCTTTCGATGACATTGAGGAGTTGCTTCATGTCATTGAAGTCTGTTCAATGGCATCGAATTTAATGAAGAATTATGAAGCAACTCGTTGGACTGTTTTGGACATTTTATCGATGACTCAAAGATTTGTTCGATGAATTGAAGATCTACTCGATGACATCGAAGGAAGGTTCAATGACACAGAGATTTACATAGTGCGTAAAGAACTTACGCAACAAGCAAGACTCCCAGATTCAAACACCTTCAATGACATCGAAGGTGGTTCGATGACATTGTTGAGGATCAAATATTGCATATTATCCCCTATTTATTACTTGGTTTTGTGAACATGATAATGTTTAATGTTCTATTTTAATCATGTTTGTGTTGCAAGGTGAATTTAAGAGCTTGGATTGAAAAGGATGCTAAAAGCATGAATTTAATGCTCAAGAATCACCAAACCAAAGGTTGGATCTTAGAAGACCAAAAATGAATAATTCACATGCCAAAGATCCAAGAAAGCCAAGTAAAGAATGAAGAGAATTGACGAGTTGAAGTAAAGAAAAGGTGCCCTAAAAATAGTCTGCTTCAACTAGTCTAAGCCCTCCTTCGACCAGTCTAAGTTCGACTCGTCTAAGCTCCTGCTCGACTAGTCGATGAAACTTCGACTCGAACTCCAACAACATCAGATTCTAAATTCATGTGATCTTCCACCAGTCGAAGGTGACCCTCGACCAGTCGAGGGTTACGCAGAATTTGCGCGGACTGTGAAAATTTGAGGCGGTTTCCTGATTTTTCCAAGTCGATTCGCAAGGAAGCGATGCGTAACTATAAAGAGGAGTCCCTAGGATGTTCCTAGGCATCTTTTGATGTTTAAGGAGTGGATCAAAAGGGTGGAGAAGTCGTTGCCAAGAGGTTTCCTTCTTCTTAGTTGTTTTCATGTTTTATTTAAGAAACTTTTGCTCAATCATGTCTATGGTTGGCTAAACCTCTTAGCTAGGGCTAAGAGGTGAAGCTTGTAACGTGATAAGATGTTTTTATTACTTTGATTCATGTTTATGTTGAACTTACTTTGATTCGAGTTTGATATTTAAGGAATACTTTTAGTTTTTAATGGTTTATTGTGACTCAAATTATAGTAGATCTGTTATAGCTTTGAGTATCTTCTTTTCATGCTTTGAAATTATGAAATTAGGAAATCCTGTTATTCACAATCGTCCCTTGGGCATGGTCGGATGATGGATTCTCTTCTAATCTTCATGATTCTCTTATGATTGATTGTGGGAATTGGTAGATCTTGTTGTTTGCCATTGTCTCCTGGGCAATGGTTTTGGGATGGAATCACTTCCAATTCTCATGAATTTCATCCATTGAGAATTAGGTCAAAGGAATTTTAGATTTGATCTTAATTGCCATATCTTCCAACTTGATAAGATAGGACTCTGATTCCAATTATGTCCTTGAATCAAGCATAGTGTCTCCCTGGTTGCTACAAGTGGATCCTTGGAAACCCTAGTTCACACCTTCGAATTCTTAAGTTTCTAATTAAACACTTCATAATTACTTCATTATATTTCAGATTTAGATTCACATCTTTTTCTAGTTCTACTTCTAGCTACTTTGAGAATACACACGAGATTAGTCCCTATGGATTCGACCTCAGTCTCACCAAAATTATTACTACATCGCGACCTTACACTTGGGGTTGTGAACAGACATCGAACGGGTTACGAAGAGTTTACGCGGACTACGTAAATTTGATCCGATTTTTCGATTTTGCAGAACTTTGCCTATTAATATGGGTTTCCTAAGTTTATCTAATATATTTAGGGTTTGGAGAAGCAGGGCAAAGGAGTGGAGCTGCCTCCCAAGCATTTCTTCTTCTCTTCTTCTTAGTTTTTCATGCTTTCTTCTAGGGTTTTGAATTAAATCATGTATATGGTTGGCTAGATCCCTTAGCTAGGGCTAAGGGGTGAAGCTTGTAGCGTGATTGGGATGTTTTTCTAGTTTGGTTCTTGTTATTGTTGATCTCCTTTGATTCTACTTTGATATTTAAGGAATACTTTTAGTTTTTAATGGTTTGTTGTGACTCAAATTACAATAGATCTGCAATAGCTTGAAATATCTTCTTTTCCTGCTATGAGATTGTGAAGTTAATAAATCCTGTTGTTCACCATTGTCCCTTGGGCATGGTTGGGTGATTGAATCTCTTCTAACCCTCATAATTCTCCTATGTTGGTTGTTGGATCGGTATATCTTATTGTTTGTCATAGTCTCCTAGGTATGGTTGGATGATGGAATCACTTCCAATCTCTACAACTTTCGTCCATTGAGAATTTGGTCAATGGAAGTTCTGATCTGAGTTTATTGATATATCTTCCAATTGGATGGGATAGGACTCCAATTCCAATTGAGTTCCTTAAATCAAATAAGGAAATATCCCAATAGCTGCAAGTGGATCCCTGGAAGCCCTAGTTCCCACCTTTAAATTCTTAAGTTTTCAAGTTCAACAAATCACAATTACTCCCATACTTTCCTGATTTAGGTTTAGATTTCCCTCTAGTTCTACTTCTGGTTACTTTCAGAATTGTCACGTCCCAAATTCGGAACCCGGGCACTACTACTTCCCAAGTCTTCAGCTCAGGTCGGAGCAACTTCCTCGCCACTTACTGGACTTTGTAAGCAGTTAGTGAACTCCACGACACAAAATCCAGCTCATGGCGAGAAGTTTTTTTTTTTGAACAATTATTTTGTTTAGGCAGTTACACATTTTGTACATGGTATCAACGCATATCGAAGAGACGAACTTGTTCGACATGTCACACATAATGTGGTGCACCAGCTCAACAGTAATGAAGGAAACAATAGCAAATTCCAACAGCTCTTGCGTGCTTCCTGAAAAAGTGCAAGTCATCTATATGAGCAAACCACAAGTCGTGAGTCTACTGCGTGCCGGGAGTAAAACACAGCTTATCAGAGCGCTCCCGTAAAGACATCCAAAAATACCATATGCATGTTATCAATTGGGCATGTTATCATAGGTGAGCAGGTTATCAATCCAGTATGTCGTATAACTACACAGGTTATAATGAACATGACATCAATAATAGGCATGCCACTCAACAAGTGACCATGAATCATTAGAATAGCTAATCATCTTGAACAAGATAATCAAATTCTATTTTCTACTATATGGCATACGATGGAAAGGCAATGACAGATCTAGCGTGTGGAGTCGGGATGATAGTATGCGGTATCGCAAGCCGTGGGGTTCATCACAAGGGACTTCTATCCAAACCAGTCCCATACCAGATTTGGATAGCTAGACTCGATGTGGTAAACTCCTAATTTCAAGTTAGTCTCATTCCTAACCGAAATTGTAGCCATTGCGAAGGTGCATAAAATGATTTATTTGCGCACCACCAGCTCGAGTGAATAGTGGATGAACGAATGCATCAGTCAAATGCTAAACATCCCTCATTTTTGTGAGTACATCTCCACAACACATTATACATCTCCACTAGGAATCACAAACATACCATGCATGGGCAATCCACCATCCTCACATAAGAGTGGGATAACATCCCTCACCATCTGCTAGTACATCTCCACAACACATAATACATCTCCATCAGAAATCACAAACGTACCACACATAAGTAATCCACCATCCATACATAAGAGTGGGACAACATTTCCAAAAAGCAAAGTATTGGGCATGTCAACCCCTACCCATCTAGCCATCGGTTTAACAATGGGGGACCCTAATTTGTTTCGCCTTACCCGGCCTCAGCAGTCGGAATACCACCCACCTCGACCCGACACACGACGGTAGGTAGGCTCGTCGTACCTCTTCCCTTCTAGGTCCCGGTAGTGGAAAGGACTCTTACACCCATCATACTGTGAAAGTGCCCTTGTTTGTCAATTAGCGTGAGTGTTGAGTCTGCGAGACAGAAGAGCCTTATAGGAAGATTGATCAAGCGTCTATCTCAACCGGATGTGTGCCCGAACTTGCCACAGGTAAATCTAAGCCTCACATCCCATGTCCCAAAACATCAAGTAATTAAAACCCTTAAAAATAATTAGAATATCATAAGGTTTATGGGTAAGAAAACTTTTTCAAAACTTCAAAAAATCTCTAAGTTTTCTACCTCTGTCGATTTATCAATAGACTAATCGATAAAATCGAACAGTACTGTCGATGTACTCGATGACCAATCGATTCCATCGAAATGAGGACAAAAGATGTCCAGCAACCACATATATCTCTGGACAGAATTATCGATGTATCGATATACCTATCGATATCATCGATCTTTGAATCTAGAGTCTATCAAAATTGACTTGATAAAATTGACATCACATCTACGGTGTCCCTATTTTTCTAAGGAAACTCATAAACATCTTCGATATATCGAAGTTCTCCTCGATATCCTCGGAATTCAAATTTCGATGATATTAGAAGGCCTTCGATGATATTGGCCTTGGACACTCGGTTATCCAGCAAAATTGTTTCAAGTTGTTTATTCTTGGATCGAGGGTCACTCGATAGAATCGATATTCAAATATCGATGATATCGAGGCCGGGTCGATTGCATTGAGTATGGACATAAACTGTCCAGCAAGCTTATTGGAAAAATCCTTTGGAATTATCGATACATCGGCACTACCATCGATATCATCGACATTCAAATTCCGATGATATCGAGTGTGCCTCGATCATACTTTTGACCTGAAACATTTCAAAGGCAAGTCTTTCAAAATTTTCAAATGTCGAAGAATTGATCCTCGTATCAATGAAATCAGAGTTCGAAATCCGATGACATGGACGCGTGTCTTGATTCCCTTGACCAGCTAGCAAAAGGTTTCAAAAGCGTATGACATTTGAATTTGTATCATAGAGCGGTCAGTCGATGCAATCGTGAGTATATGCTCAATGATATCGACCCTGCTCAATGACATCGAACTCTGTCATAAATGTGACCGTTTTATATCCATTGGAACTTTTTGCCTATTTAATGAGAACTTGTCTTCAGTTGCTGGTAGAGAAAGAAGAGAGTGATTTCGAGTGTTTAACCTTAGATCATATACCCAAAGCCCTTTCTCTCATGAAAGTTCATCCTCCAATCCTCCCTCATCATTGACATTCAATAGATTGGATTGGTGAATGAACTTCCACATTCAAGTATCCTCCAGCTACTACCTTAATGGCAAATCATTAAGCTGGGATGTCTTGAATGCATGGATGATTGGAATCACTTTATCTTCCTTATAGGAAAACATTTAAGAGAGTAGGATTCCATTATAGCCTTAACCCAACCCGTCGACATGTATTGGCACATCTTCTGAGTTCCGGATCAAGGAAGCAGAAGAATCTTCATTGACAAAGGAGGAGATCTTCAACAACGCGCTAAATGGGGCTCATCTACTTATCTATAAGTCATTAAGAGTCCAAAGGACCCTTATGATCATTCATTCTGTAGGATTGGGTCTAAGGTGTTTCTCACCCCTTGCAAGTCCTTTAGGAGGCCTCTGACGGGAGTGTACGTGATGGGTACGTGGTGTTGACCCTTGCTCTGTGGAGAGCATAAACAGTTAGGTTCCTTATGTGGATCCTTGGCCAATGTGCGTAAAATCCAGTGCTATGTGCTGACCCTTGCTCATGGGAGCATAAACTGTCAGCCTAGGTGTAGGTTGTACTGGTTAGAGGTGAACCTGATTTAAAACCTCGAGTTTGAGGTGAACCGTGTGAAACCTCCTTTAGTGAAATCCGGTACACTCAAGGGTTGAGTGCGTCTACCGGGAGTGGAGTAGACAAGTAGTCGAACCACTATAAAAATAACTGTGTTTGTGATTGCCATTGTCTTTCAATACTCATGTGATTTCCATAAATGTTTTCATATTTGAGATCACATCTCACACACAGTCACATCCATCATAAACTATAATTTGCATCTTGTTTATCTCTCAAAGTAGTTCTATGACTGGATCCTCTACTTGCTTGGAAGCCATTAGAGTTACCTTGATGAAATCCTGATTCTTGCATATTTTCTCAGGATAGAGTTGATAAGATTTTAAATAATCATAAAACATTTAAAAAGTCCTATTAACCCCCCTCTAGGACATATTGGCATATTCTTACTTCAACTAAAGCGGTCATTACCGCAATTTCAATTGGTATCAGAACGGGTCTCTCTTAAGGGCTTCCCGCCTAGAGAGTGATCTTGACTGAAGTTGGAATCATGATCAACAACGTCTCAAAGCGTGTGACAAATCAGAACAATTGCCTAGTAATCCATACTGCTCTGAAAGTTAGCAATAGTTAAAAATGGTACCTTGATAGTGGATGCTCCAGACAAATGACTGGTGATCAAACTGATCACTTTTGTGAGTATTCAGACTTTGATGGAGGGTCAGTGTAACGCCCTGAAAATCGGGGGTCGAGTATAACTCAACTCCCTAGTTCCAACGCATCACTTATGCAACATAAATAATGCTGATTAAATGTTGTCTGTGTTAGAGCAATAAACATGAGTGAGATTATACCAAAAATAGTAATTCATACTCCAGATCATTTGTATAAAGGCAAGCGGAAGACTGAACTGCATATACATGTATGTAAAGAAACAAAATCACTTCATTCTCCAGAGTATGAACCCATCTGAGTCACCATATACATATGTTTGTTTACGAATTCAATGTCAAAAATTAAACTAAGTAACAATCCCTGCAAAACCCGTCGATCCTGGCAACTAGTCGAAGCCGCCAGAGTACTGCATATAAGAGAACTCCTCCTGGTCCTCGTCATAATCAGGCTCCGCCTCCTGAGTCGTCGGCTCGTCTAAACCTGAGACAGAGTCTGGTTTATGTACGCAACACCGTCCCGTAACGTAGGAGTGAGTAGCTAACTCAATGGAACAATAAAGCATAGGTTAACATGTTATCAATACAGTCAAGCAGTAATGATAAAGCAGTAAAATCAAACACTCTTAACTACTCTTATTAATGCAAGTATGGATGCAGGTATGATGGATGCCCTCACCACACCCTCCCTCGTGCGACACCATCTCACGTTCGCGGCATGCTTTCATCCCTCAGTGCTCCACATCTTCCAGGCACATGCAATGCATGATGAGCATGATTACCGAGTTTTTAATTAGTCCATTTCAAACAGCAGGATTGGGAAACTAAGGTACCTCCCTTGTATCATTCTCAAACATGATCCATTCTAGGGTCGTCAGTCCTAGTTAATATCAGACGATGGTGTGTTTTCTAGGTCACTGCAAAGGCTGTCAGGGCGGTTATGCACAAAGGTTACACCACTCCCCCATCACCTCTTAAACGATTCATCACAATACAGAAACAGGCATAGTTCATACTCTATATATCATGGCAAAACCCTAAGGCTCACTGCGATTTCAGAGTATGCTCGAGGTCGCTACAAAGGGCTGTCAGGGCTGTTACGCACAAAGGTTACACCGCTCCCCCATCACCTTATCAATGTAGGCCGACAGCACGAATATAGTGTCCCATACCACCATAATCGGCTCATGAGTCTGGTTGCTCACTGGTCACTACGGGAAGGCACGTGGCCCCAGCGTAGGCCGACAGCTCGACTACGGTGTCCCATACCACCATGCTCGGCTCATGGGTCTTAACGGATCGAGGTCCCATGGTTAACGGGATTCCCACTGGTAAGTTTGGTACCCTAGGTTCAAGCATTAACGACCAAACATGGTGAACATACATAAGACACAACGGGTTACTTGACGTGCTCGGCTAGCTCGAGCGCACAATAAGTTGAACGATATGAAGTACAGAAGCACTTCGTGTGGCCAACCACTATCGCTAACCGAAGTACGACTCGGTTCATCAAACACATCCTTCGTGGCGACATAAATCTCAGCCACGATCTCAAATCTGGTACCGAATGTCTGGACTATGGACATAGTTCCAAACTCAATCAATTTTTACTCGTAGCATGTGGTGTAAAGCATAATAAACAAAGCAACCCAAACATGTTAACAAGCATGTCATAAAGCATGTTATAAAGCATGTTATAAAGCATGTTATAAAACATGTTACAAGCATGTTATAAAGCATGTTATAGAACACTATACAAATAGGGGTACAAACACATATATTTCATAAGTGAGTGGTTAGAGTAAACAACCACATGGAGGGAATCATACATGTCTCTAAGGTAGTTGAGAACCCCATCTCAGCACCTACCTAAGGCATTAACATCTAAGCACTTACTCTCACAAGTATTTTCACAAACACTTAGAGTACACTATTTCAACATACATGACGTATGTTAGTAAAATATGCATTAGGGCTATCTTTTCGCCAAGCGAGTATTTTATCCGTGTATATCATATTCATACAGCAAATAATCATGACAAATACATCTCCAAAATTTATACGTATACGGTATTTTCTAGAATACACAATTTCAACATACATAGTGTATATAAGCAAACATGTATTATGGCGATTCCTTTCGCCAAACAAGTATTTTATCTATATACCATATATTCATACAACAAAAAATCATGGCAAACACATTTCCAAAATTTGTACGTATACGGTATTTCTACGTATACCTAAAGTATGTAAAATTTCATGTTCTACATCTTTAATCGAAACAGGAAACAGAAAGCACTTTGTACATGTGCAATTACATGCAGATCATGAATCTATCATTATCTGACATTGAAAGCATTGAAAACCGTAACCTATACACCTAAAGTCCACACCTTGCACCTTGGAATCTCAACGGATCAGCAAGGTTTGATGGGCTTCCGTATTTGGGAGTTTTATAGCCTAAAAAGTGAAACCGGTTAGCTATTTTATAACCTATAACCTTCACACCCCAAAAAAGATCTAGGGTTAGGGTTTCTTACCTTAAAACGGAGTCGGTATCGCCGGGAAAGCGTCAAGGAAGGGGTGGTGCAGCCCGTGTGGTGATTGGAAACAGTAGGAGGGAAATTCTCCCACAACTCTCAAGCTTTCTCTCTCTTTTTCTCTCTTTTTACTTAGGGTTTATCCCAAATTCGTATGGCTGTGAGAGAGGCTGCCCTAAGGTCCTTATATAGCCTAAAAACTCTCTGGAATAGACTTATGTTCAAGGTATACTTATATTATAATCAAATCGGCATTGTTTCAGCTCAACGGAGGGTTTCTGGTGGGCCTCCTTGAGCCAAAAGTCGGACTTAAGCTCACCCATCCTGGATCTAGATGAAGTTAAGTTTTCATTCCAGTAGGATTTCCAAATCATGCGTAGCGGACCAGTTTCAGTTCAACGGTCAGCAGACTTCGATCAGAAATTCCAAGTACATGTAAATGTTTATGAAATTTTTCCTGATCCGAGGGTGTATTTGGGTCAGATTCCGACGGTCTGGTTGCTTATAAAATGTCCACAAGCGATACGTGCCAGATCACTATTCAAGATATTTATTTTGTAAAGAAAACAAGAGTTTTCACACTCCCTCGCTCCGGACTCGAGCGAACGACCATGGGACACTGTCTGGACTTGATTTCCGAGATGGTTGTCAAGCCCAGCGAGGCGGTCCTAATTCCTTAACTTCGTATTATTCGGACTCCCGATGTGCAGTCTAGACCTGATACGGAGTTTCAATTCATTCCCGAGAGCAGTCGGGTAATGAGTTTGATCCTAGACTTTAGGGTAACCTAGCGTCAATGATTCTACAAGTTTTGGGTCTTGCAGATTGTATTTAAAGCGATTCCAACGATTTCATGGCTAATCTAGTTTAGCACTTAGTTAACTTTGTTAAATTTCTGAAGGATTTAATCCTAAGTGATTTCTGGTCGCGGTGGTACTCGAGCCACAATCCATTGGAACTTTCAAGTTATTGCTGGTTTTTCCCAACAGTCATCGACATGGTCTTCCATGCATTTATGAGCATGTGTTCGATATCATCGAAACTACATCAATGGCATCGACAAACCTATTATAAAAGCCATCTGAAAACAAGAAAGAGGTTCACTTGGCTTCCTTCCCTCTGGTTTCCTCCATAACCTTGCTAGCTCCCAAACATCAAGTGGAGCAAAGAACATTGTTAAAGGTAAAGGTAAGGACCTCTTATCCTCAAAATCTTCCAAGGCTAAGAAAGGGAAAAATGTTAGATCACCTTAAAACCAATCCGATTCGGAACAAGTTACGATCGTCAATCAGATTGTTCTCAACAGTGCCATTGAGCCCTATGGGGTAGATCTCCTGTTAGAGACTATTGGCTAGCAGAATGTGCTTAATATGGGTGGTCCATACCAATTTGACATGATTCAACAATTTTTCAATTATTACCACGTTGTTCGGGATTATCCACCATGTATTTGTCTAGAATTTATGCAACACACCAAACTGATTACCCCAATGGTTCTTGACCGCCTTTTAGACATTGGCGTGACTCGGATCCTAGTCACTAGTAGAAGTCTAAATGAATTAGGAAGGTGGGGGGAAAATCACTCGAGCACTATGCCAGGGTGCTACAATTCCTATAAATGATGACAATATAATTCCTGTAAAACATCTAGGGACCTTATTCAAAATCCTCCACAGTATCTTCAATATGAATGTATACCCATGTGACGCCAAAGACACGGGCCTGAATCCCTTTGTACTCAATGTCTTGTATGATGTATATCAAGAGGTTCCAGTGTGTCTGCCAACTCTTATTCTAGAACAACTGATTAGGGTAGTCAAGGGGGACCATCTTGAGACACATCTATTTCCGTCCCTCATCTGTAAACTCGCACACTAGTAGGACTGCCGGCAACATCAGACAAAGTATATCTTGAAGTATGGTTTGACCATGATGCAGTTCAACAGGTGTGTCTCAGCCGCTTCTCATGCAAAGAGTCCTCCACCTGTTGGTGCAAGCAGTCAGCAACCAAATGAAGAAACACCTTAGGGATCTAATCGGACACCCCTCTGTAGTCCTGCATCTGTCACAAATCGTCGGCGTCATGTACTTGATCGTCACCTGCTGAATAGTTAGCTGGAATTGACGAGCGGCTCCATAACTGTGAATGACGATTGTCAAGGATAGAGGGCAAGATAGAAGCTCTCCAACCCTCTGTGCAATAGATTCTTGACCTGCTAATGACTGGCGGATCTAGTATGCTTTAGAAGATGACAGCGTTGGTGGATAAAGTGTGTCCGGTCATGGACATTGTGATCACTTTTTGAAACATCCTCACATTTCTTTAAACTGGCATACTTTGGTTTTTAATCGTTTCTTTTTTATGATAAATTTTATTTTTTTAGGTGCCCATGCATGGGCTTGTTGTTCTTGGATGACTGTTATATTACTGCCAATCTTGGGCAGTATATATATATATATATATATATATATATATATATATATATATATATATATATATATATATATATGGATATTTTGGGCTTTGATTGGTTATAATTTATATTTTGTCAACCCCTGTTTTATCTGGTTATAGCTCAAATGGTGTGGAATGTATGCGCTGTTTTTCTTTTCATATTATCTGCTTACTATTCTGCTCTATTTGATTTTCTTCGATGCATACGTGGCTGGTGGAATGCGATGTTTTACATCTACCTATTATATGCATATGATCCCTGGATGATGTTTTTCCTCATTTGATTCAACTTCAGTCAATATCAACTGCTATATTTACCTTTGCCAATGACTGCCAAAAAGGGGGAGAACAAATCAAACACCTCAACGAAAAAATTGTGTACATTTGTTTGTGAATGGTGATGCAGGTGTTAGGGGGAGCAGCCACACCAAGAAAGGGGGAGAATGTTGTTAGGGGGAGCAACTACTGATTGTGTGTATGAGTTCAATAAATATTGTAAAATTGTGTAAAGTGCATGTACACACAATTAAGGGTGTTTGTCTGGACATTGTTCTAGGGTGTTTTGGTGTTTTGTCACGTAATTGACAAAGGGGGAGATTGAAAGTGCCCTTGTTTGTCAATTAGCGTGAGTGTTGAGTCTGCAAGACAGAAGAGCCTCATTGGAAGATTGATCAAGCATCTGCCTCAATCGGATGTGTGCTCGAACTCGCCACAGGTAAATCTAAGCCTCACATCCAATGTCCCAAAACACCAGGTAATTAAAACCATTAAAAATAATTAGAATATCATAGGGTTTATGGGTAAGAAAACTTTTTTAAAACTTCAAAAAATCTCTAAGTTTTCTACCTCTGTCGATTTATTGATAGACTAATCTATAAAATCGAACAGTACTGTTGATGTCCTCAATGACCAATCGATACCATCAAAATGAGGACAAAAGATGTCTAGCAACCACATATATCTCTGGACGGAATTATCGATGTATCGATATACCTATCAATATCATCGATCTTTGAATCTCGAGTCTATCGAAATTGACTCGATAAAATCGACATCACATCTGCGGTGTGCCTGTTTTTCTAAGGAAAATCATAAACATCTTTGATATATCGAAGTTCTCCTCGATATCCTCGAAATTCAAATTTTGATGATATCGGAAGGCCTTCAATGATATCAGCCTTGGACACTCAGTTATCCAGCAAAATTATTTCACGTTGTTTATTCTTGGATCGAGGGTCACTCTATAGAATCGATATTCAAATATCGATGATATCGAGGCCGGGTTGATTGCATCAAGTATCGACATAAACGGTCCAGCAAGCTTATTGGAAAAATCCTTTGGAATTATCGATACATCGACACTACCATCGATATCATCGACATTCAAATTCCGTTGATATCGAGTGTGCCTCGATCATACTTTTGACCTGAAACATTTCAAAGGCAAGTCTTTCACATTTTTCTAATGTCGAGGAATTGATCCTCGTATCGATGAAATCAGAGTTCGAAATTCGATGACATCGACGTGTGTCTCGATTCCCTCAACTAGCTGGCAAAATGTTTCAAAAGCGTATGACATTTGAGTTTGTATCATCGAGCGGCCAGTCGATGCAATTGAGAGTATACGCTCGATGATATCGACCCTGCTCGATGACATTGAACTCTGTCATAAATGTGACCGTTTTATATCCGTGGAACTTTTTGCCTATTTAATGAGAGCTTGTCTTCAGTTGCTGGTAGAGAAAGAAGAGAGTGCTTTTGAGTGTTTGACCTTAGATCATATACCCAAAGCCCTTTCTCTCATGGAAGTTCATCCTCCAATCCACTCTCATCATTGACATTCAATAGAGTGGATTGGGGAATGAACTTCCGCATTCAAGGATCCTCCAGCTACTACCTTAATGGCAAATCATTAAGCTGAGATGCCTTGAATGCATAGGTGATTGGAATCGCTCTATCTTCCTTATAGGAAAACATTTAAGAGAGTAGGATTCCATCATAGCCTTGACCAAACCCGTCGCCATGTATTGGTACATCTTCTAAGTTGCGGATCAAGGAAGCAGAAGAATCTTCATTGACAAAGGAGGAGATCTTCGACAACGCGCTGAATGGGGCTCATCTACTTATCTGTAAGTCATTAAGAGTCCGGAGGACCCATGTGATCATTCCTTCTGTAGGATTGGGTCTAAGGTGTTTCTCACCCCTTGCAAGTCCTCTAGGAGGCCTCTGACGGAAGTATACGTGGTGGGTGCGTTGTGTTAACCCTTGCTGTATGGAGAGCATAAACAATTAGGTTCCTTGTGCGGATCTTTGGCCAGTGTACCTAAAATCAGGTGCTATGTGTTGACCCTTGCTCATGGGAGCATAAATTGTCAGCCTAGGTGTAGGTTGTACTGGTTAGAGGTGAACCGGATTAAAACCTCAGGTTTGAGGTGAACCATGTGAAACCTCCTCTAGTGAAATCCAGTACACTCAAGGGTTAAGTGCGTCTGCCGGGAGTGGAGTAGACAAGTAGTCGAACCACTATAAAAATGACTGTGTTTGTGATTGCCATTGTCTTTCATTACTCATGTGATTTCCATAAATGCTTTCATATTTGAGATCACATCTCACACACAGTCACATCCATCATAAACTATAATTTGCATCTTGTTTATCTCTCAAAGTAGTTTTATGACTGGATTCTCTAGTTGGCTTGGAAGCCATTAGAGTTAACTCGATGAAATCCTAATTCTTGCATATTTTCTCAGGATAGAGTTGATAAGATTTTAAATAATCATAAAACATTTAAAAAGTCCTATTCACCCCCTCTAAGACATATTGGCATATTCCTACTTCAATTAAAGCAATCATTACCGCAATTTCATACTGTGCTCACCCCACTCGACCCACAACAAAAGAGGACCTGATTGGCCAATCTTAGCAGGTTCAATGGAGGATAGGCGTCTCCAATATTGGGATCTAAGCCCAGGGTGGTCATAGCGCACCCTTCTCAAAACTTTCTCAATAATATCAACACTTGGGCCATCAAGCCTCAACACAAACCACATCACCAACTAGCCATCACGTGACTTCCATATAAAACATCCACTCGAGAAATACATCACCATGAAAGCCCATATAATCAAGTGTGTAATCACAATGGCATGTACATACTCCAACTCCTCTGGACATTCAACCAGGCACAAGGACCAACACGAGGGCCCAAATACTACCATACGGACCAACACAAGGGCCCAAATCAAAACAATATCCAAAATCTCTCAACTCCTCTGGATCATGTCCAAGCATATAGAATAACACAAGGGCTCCAATTTCATGATGTGTTCATGCATGCATATAAAATTGATGCTCATGAATCAACTATGTATATCAAACTATCAAAGGCAAAATAGATCAACTTGCCATTTTATGGCACATGGATGCTAAATAGTAAACCCTTGGGTTATAGTCCATTATCCATTGGGGATGTCCATGTGCGTAACGCCTCAAACTTTTCAATAGTCGAGTATTAAAAGTTCTCGAGCGTTACCTAAAAATTAACTTATATGTGCACGTGTGCGATAACAATCCGATAGTCCTAGCCTTACATCAAATGACTGACATGGATCTAACCGTTGGGAACGACTTCCATTCTTTTGATCAAGTTATCCGACCACGGATCACGTAGTGTAATATGTATTCGTTCCGTTAATTAAACTTATGAATAATCCTTCATCCAGGGCGGTTTAGACATAAGTCCATTCATAAGGAATACCCAGAAACGCAGCCCCAATCACGTAAAACCATTAGATTTCCCAAAACTCACAGATCAGCAATAATTACAAAAATGCCATCGACATATATCTTGAATTCTAGATCACATGGTTCCCACTGTCCGATTAATGTGAAATCTTATACATTGCCTAATTATAATAAATTAACTATACACATCGAATTTCAGCCCTTAGATTGTAGTAAATTAGCTACTTGTTCTCTGCATCCGTTCATACACTTACCAAATCAAAATTTTGAACCGTCCATCTTGTTCACACCATATGAATATGCTTAACCCACCATTAGAATTACAATATGAGGAACGTACACAGGTGAACCAGTCACTCAAATCTTACGGTATATATGTCCTACCCTTAGGCACTCAAGAAACCCACTTTATGACCATCCATTGACAAAACTAATCGCATATATATCTATGTATACCATTAGAGTACCAACCATCAAGTCTTCATATTTTTAGCAGGTCATCTGGCCGTCCATCGTTTCGGGATCCATCAAACGGGCCATTCAAACATTGGGATAAACCACTTAGTTTGAAGATCTTAGAACACGGGTTCAAACTATCGGATAATACTGTAATTAGACATATGAAAACATCATATTAAAACCCATTGAAGTGGTATCTCGATCATACATAAGCCATCAAGGCTCAAATTTAGACATTAGGAAGAGTGGGAAAAATAACAAATGTGAGAGAAATTTCATCCTATTTGCACAGTGAGATAATGACTGGGGAAGTTTTAATAAAGTATAAGGGTATAATTGTAAATAAAAACTCAAAACTCATGTACACACAACAACCGGAAGTTTTTCACGTGAGTTTTCATCCACTCGATTGTTACAACTTGTGGCCCACCTAGAATTCAAAATTGTCACATATTTGAGACCATAATGAGCATGACCTTGCAAGGATGATGAACGGATCGGATTTCTCACCAAGCATCGTAATGGACCCCACCCGATTCCGCTGCCAATCTAGACATCACAGTTACGTAAGTTTTCATGTACTCGAAACGTTAGGAAAGCATTGAATCATCAAACATGGTGTGGGCCCCACAAAGATCGGGTCCACCCCAGATTTTGACCCACACCTTGACAATCACACGAACCAGATGAATCGAGTGGACCTTCACAAAGAACATCATAGTGGACCCCACGGACTCTAGCAAGGATCGGGATCCAATCCCACCCGCACTGTTTCCGCGTTCCTTCTGCAAACAGCAACAAAACTGGAAATTCGATGGAAAACGCCGTGCGGGTTCCCATTCAAGGAAGATCTGAATCGTCCAGTCCCTACTGGAAGCAGATCCGACCGCCATTAGAAGTGTCGAAGGTCAAGAAGAGTCCAGCGTTGCTGGGATTTCAGAAACACTATACAAACACAAACGGCAGAACTTCTGGAACAAACCGGATGATAGACGACCCACCCGTGGATTTTAGTTTTAATCCAGACCATTCACTCACTAGATAAGGGATCTTCGACGGCTTCCACGGAGTCGGTTTGATTAGGATGACCGGTCTCTCCATGTTAATGCAAGATGACCGCACGATCTCTTCAGGTTTCGCAACGCAGAAATAGAGCTTGCGCAAAATCGGTTCTGCGAAAGTGACTCGCTGGAATTCTTTGGAAAATATGCAGCACACTATAAAAGGGGGCGTGCTGTCTAGCGGAGGAAGGAGAAAGAAAGGAGAAAACGTGAGAAAGAGAGAGAGAGAAGACATGCAACCGTGCAACGATTTCGGTCAAGCAGGCCTGCTGCTGTCCAACAAGGGAGGAAGAAAAGAAGGAAAAGAGAAGAAGAAAGAAAAGAAAGAGAAAGAGAAAGAGGAAAGGAAAGAAAAGAAAAGAAAGAAAAGAAAAGAAAGAAAGGAAAGGAAGAAAGGAAGAGAGAAAGAGAAGAAAAGAGGAAGAAAGAAGGAGACAGAGTCCAACCGAGTCGACTCAAGGTGACTCAGTGAGTCAACTCGCTGATTTGGGCCGACTCAACAAGTAAATTTTAGTTTTACTAATCATGGTTATGGGTAAATCGCTCATCTGCTAATAACCCTATATCAGGTTAAGGTCTAATATCATCATCCTTTTAAGCCTAAACCTAATTCCTAGGCAAAAAAATCCTAACCTTTTGAATCATTTTAGAATTCAATCCCTTGGCGTAAACACAAAAACAAAAGAGGGCGATCCGACATCAAAGGTGAGAGTTTTATCCTTTAAGCTTACACTAATTTAAGTTATTATATTTATCCTGACTTTCCGTGTTTTTAAAGATGCGAATTATTTTGTGTTTTCATATCTTTAATGATGTGAATTATCTTGCCTTTCTATACCTTTAATGATGTAAATCATCCTGCCTCTCATGTTTATATTTTTCTGGGAATTATCATATCAATTGATTCAATTATCATCATTACAATTATTGGTCCTTTGGGTTTACAACATGATGTCAATTATAAGGGATTTCTCTGAATTTATGTGAGGCCATGGATGCAAGCCTTGCCCCCGCCTCATCACCTTATTTGAGTTGGCCCTGCCACTTGTCTCTTTATTTGAGTTGGCCATTGCCACTCTTCATATTATAGAGTTCACCACTGTCACTCTTCTCTTATTATGTTGGCCATTGCCACTTTTGTTGAGTTGACCATTGTCACTCTTCTTTTTATTATGTTGGCCTCGTGCTATCCATCTTTACGGCTCGGGCATGTGTCTTGTCATTCCAGAACCTCCATAATTCAGTTGATATTCTTTATTACTCAGATTCAGTTATATTCGTTATGATTCAGTTTATATTCTCTATAAGTGCAAGTGATGTGTAAGATGTATCACAACAAGTGATTCAAATATTTTAACATGGACGTAATGCGCTCTAGGTAGAGACCCTCTTGGGGCACGTAAGTCCTTGAGCCTTCGGGTAGTGATGCACAAATTGATGTGGGTAATTCTCTAATGTAGTTTCATATCACCCCGGGATTGGATGTCGAAAATAGTCGCTCCATGAACAAATCGTGTCACGTAATTCACCCAGCCCATATGTTGTGCGCTCTGAGGAGTTCTCGTAAATCCACGGTAGTGTTGGCCATGTCAGCCAATATCCGTAGTTATAGGATGCGGGTCGAGCCGGTTATCTATAAATCGTATTCCACAATGTGATGATCACTACGTATGATGAGCCCCACATACTTTGTTAGGCATGCATCTCATGTAGGTTGTTTGTGCATTCTGATATCCTCGTATTAGTGGACTACGGGACATATCAGAACCCTTTACATTACTTGTATGAATCTCTTGAATTATTGTTAATCTTAAAGGATAACCTTCACTATGAGTAGGGCATTGACCCTCTCCCAACCATACAGTCGATGCAGGTGGCGTACAGATTGACGACCTAGATGACTATTTCCCTATAGAAGATTGTCTTGAAAGACTAAGAAGACAATTTTACTATTTAGTTTTATACTTCCGTTGTGAACTCTAATGTTGTAATAAACCTCCCATTATGAGGCCTTGATTATTCCTTTTACTCTGATGATATATAATCAATACAATTGATTTTATTCTGTGAATGTTACCTTCACAAATGTATTTGGATGTAATCCAATGAAAAAAAATAAGGTGTGATTTCAAAGCATCCAATTGTATGCTATTAACACATGGTTTCCTCGAGCACGAGTACATACTCTAGCTGTGAAAATTCCGGGTTGTTACAATGTGCACCCTTAATCCTTTCTTGATATAGGCCGGATCATGACCTTATTACCCATAAGCAATGGGCCTTAACCTAGCCCAACTAAGATTTAATGTAACGCCCCAATTTTGAGGGTCGAGCAAAGCTCAACTCCCAAGATCCAGCACATCACTTATGTAACATGGATAATGATGTTTAAATGTTGTCCATATCAATGTACTAAACATGAGTGAGATTATACTAAATCAGCATATCATACTCCAGAGATAATGTAATTAAGTAAGTAGAAGACTGAAACAAATATATTAAAGTATGTACGTATTTCACAACCTCCAGAGTATGAGTATCTTACCGGGCTGAATATATACATGTTTTGTTTCAAAATATACAAAATGTCAAAATGTAGGTGTTCAACTAATCCATGAGACCCTGTACCCCCGTCGTATCAGTACAAGGTCTACATAGACCCGCCTGATAGCTGAACATAGGAGAATTCCTCCTCCTCGTCCATGAAGTCCGGCTCTGTTGCATAGACTACATCATTACCTGCATATAAACTATAGTCTGGTTGGTGTTTTAAAACACCATCCCAGAGTGGGAGTGAGTGATCAACTCAGTGGTACTATAAGGCAGAGGTTAACATGTTATCAAGTCAATCAAGCAGTAATGATAAAGCAATACAACAATCACTTCCTAAATAGTCTTGTTAATGCAAGAATGGAGTGCAATAATGATGCATTCCCTCGCACTAAGCTCCCTCACAAGAGATTCTGACAACCAAGTTTGCGTATGACAAACTCCCTAAAGTGCAACTTCCTCTCCAAAGCACATGCAATGCGGTGCATGGTCACGTTAGTCAAGTACTTAATTAAGCTTATTCAGACAGCAGGTTCAAGAAGCTAAGGTACCTCCCTTTATATCATTACCCCAAACAAATGATCCATTTAGGGTCGTCAATCCTAGTTAACCACATACGATAGGCAAGTTGTAGGGCATCACCCCTAATGAAAAGCAGTCGATAGGCAAATTTAAAGGTTTATACTCACGGTCACTAGGGGAAGGCTCGTCACATTAGTATAGGCTGACAGCTCGAACACGGTGTCCCATACCACTATACTCGGCTAACGAGTTTGAGTTGCTCACTAGTCACTACGGGGAGGCTCGTCACCCCAGCATAGGCCGACAGCTCGACCACGGTGTCCCATACCACCATGCCCGGCTCATGAGTCTTAGCGGATCGTGGTACCATAGTTGAAACGGGCTTTTACATTGGTAAGTGGTACCTTAGATTCAAGCAGTAATGTCCATACATGGTAAACAAACAATAGGCCGATCGGTTTGTTTGAAAGTTCGATTGGTACGAGCACACGTTGACTTAATCGACATGGAGCGCATAAGCACCCCTTGTGGCCTAACCATTGTCGACAATCGTCGTGCGACTCGGATTCGTCGAGTTACCCAATGTGGCGAGACTAATTCGGTCACCTGTACATGAACTGTTACCGATCATCTGGGCTACGTTGCAGCCCCAATCTTACTCAGATGCAATAAGTAGATACATGTGATAATCATATCAGCATTTAACAAACAATCCAAATCAATTCCTCATTTGATCATTTTATCAAACACATTGAACATGTTACCAACCACTTGCATTTTATCATAAGTCGCGTGGCGGCGGATATGATTACATAATAGAAACAATACATATGAGTAAGGTAAATAAGAATCCTATCTTAATACTCTTAATAATTACAAATCATCAACATTTTCTCATTCAGACAATTTACCAAACACTTAGGCTATGCCTCATCAAATATATAGACTAGGTTAGTTACAACATATATTTTAGGAAATCCTTATACAGAGATGTCAACATACATATGACAACAATGAATCCTAGATCAGTAGGCATAGCAAACACAAATCATGTTTACATGTTCATTCAACCAATTCAACAAACATATAGAATGCATACTTTGTCGAACATAGTTCATACATGTAAAACATATCGAAATAGGCATGTCTAAGACGATATGGTAGCAATCAAGTCAGACATAAATCATTAGCTGACATTGTACCAAGATTAAATTTCAATTTTGCAAACTTGCTTTTATCGAGCGGTTTTGTGAATATTCAGCTACTTGAGTCTCGGTTGGAATATAATCTAAAGAAATTGTCTTGTCTTCCACTAATTCATGAATATAGTGATATCTAATGTCAATATGCTTGGTTCGTAAATGCTGAATTGGATTTTTAGAGATATTAATTGCGCTTGAGTTATCACAATATAAAACCATGGATTCTTGTGCAATTTTGTAATCGCTTAGCATTCTTTTCATCCACACAAGCTGAGTGCACGCATTACCTACAACAATATATTCAACCTCAGCTGTGGAGAGCAATACGGAACTTTGTTTCTTACTTAGCTAAGAAACTAACAGTTCCTAACATAGAAACAACCACCGCTGGTTGATTTACGATAATCAATGTTACCAGCCCAATCAGCATCCGTGTAACCAGCTAATTGCACACTAGTATCATGTGGATACCAGAGACCAAGATTTGCTGAACTAGTGACATATCGTAAAATGTACTTAACAACAATTAGATGTGACTCTTTAAGGTCAGATTGATATCTAGCACAAATTCCTCACTAAAAGCAATATCAGGTCGGCTCGTAGTTAAATAAAGTAAACTACCAATCATATTGCGATACAACTTAAGATCCACACTTTTACCTATCGAATCCTTAGAGAGTTTTAGAATAGTACTCATTGAAGTATCAAAAATTTTCCAACTCTCAAATCCGAACTTTTTAATTAAGTTCAGAGCATATTTGGTTTGAGAGATAAAGAAACCATCAGGTAGTTGTTTGACTTGCAACCCTAGGAAATAGTTTAGTTCTCCAATCATGCTCATTTCAAATTTAGACTTCATAAGTTCTGTAAACTCAACAATCATGTTAGCACAGGTAGATCCATAGATAATGTCATCAACATAGATTTGCACTACTAGTATGTGATCATTATGTTTCTTTACAAACAATGTCTTATCAGCACTTCCAATTATAAAGTTATGACTTAGTAGAAACTTAGTCAACTTTTCATACCATGCCCTGGGAGCTTGTTTCAAACCGTAGAGTGACTTTTTCAGGCGGTAGACATGATTAGCATGCTTAGGGTCTTTAAAACCCGTTGGTTGTTCAACATACACTTTTTCATATAAATCGCCATTTAAGAAAGCACTCTTTACATCCATTTGATATATTCTGAACTTTCTAGAGCATGCAATGGATATAAATAGTCTGATTGATTCAAGACGAGCTACTGGGATAAAGGTCTCATCATAATCGATGCCTTCAATTTGAGTGTACCCTTATACAACCAGCCTAGCCTTGTTTCTAATAATATTACCAAGTTCATCAGACTTATTTTTAAAAATCCATTTTGTTCTGATAATGTATTTATCTTTTGGTCTTGGAACTAAATACCACACATCATTTCTTACCAACTATTGAACTCTTCTTACATCGCTACAATCTAGTTTTCGTCAGTAAGAGTTTCTTTTACGTTAGTCGGTTCTATCTGAGATGTAAAGCACATGTACTTACACATATCTTCAAGTTGTTTACGAATGAGCACACTAGTGAGAGGGTTTCCAAGGATTTGATTAGAAGGATGGTCTTTAACTGTCTTCAGTTCAGTGTTATTATGACTTGATGAAGAGTCTGGTTTATCAATTAGAAGAACTTCATCATTTTTTGAACTTGAGACAGGTGTATTCAAGTGATTGTCTATAACCACATTAATGGACACTTGAATTACACCAGTCCTCTTGTTAAGAACACGATACGCTCGACTATTCAGATCATACCCTAAAAATATCCCTTCATCACTTTTGGTGTCAAATTTACCCAGATTTTCTCGGTCACGTAAAATGTAGCACTTGCTGCCAAAAACTCGAAAGTATTTGACATGGGCTTCTTATCAATCTACATTTCATAAGCCATTTTACCATTTAATTTTCTAGTATAAACGCGGTTAATTATATAGCAAGTTGTATTTACGACTTCGGCCCAAAGATTTTTAGGAAGCTTCATACTATTTAGCATTACATTTGTCATTTCTTGAAGTACTCAATTTTTCCTTTCCATTATACTATTTTGTTGTGGTGTTTTGGGCGTAGAATATTCATGTGATATTCCCTGATTACTGCAAAATTTCTCAAAATCGCTATTTTCAAATTCCGAACCATGATCACTATGGATCTTAGAGACTTGTGATTCTTTTTCTGTTTGGATGCGTTTAAGTACCCTCTTTACTTCATCGAGAATTTATGATTTCTCTCTTAAGAAGACTACCCAAGTATATCTGGTAAAGTCATCAACAATTACCAGAATATACTTCTTGCCACCTCGACTCTCCGTTCTAGTTGGTCCAATGAGATCCATGTGGAGAAGTTCGAGTGGTTTAGATGTGGCATTGGAGTTCACCTTTTTGTGAGTACTCCGAATTTGTTTACCAATGTAACATCCCGAATTTTTTTTAACCTAGGATTAGACATCCTTAGACAATGGGCCGATCCTAACACCTTATTAACTTGTCAGAACTGAATCCCACAGTCTAAAATCGCTCCTTAACCCATTTCCTTCACAAATCCCACCCTTCACCACCTTGTTCTTTCAACTTTTCTAAGTACTTTCACATTAGACACTATCTTAAAGTTTAGGTAATGAAGATCAATACTTAAACTAAACATTGCTACAAAGGCCCAGGTACCACCTCAGACAGAAATTACTCAGGACTAAATCCTTTAGAAATTAGGTGAGAATTAGCCAGTGTTAAACTAGAGTACCTGTGAAATTAGCACCAATCACTTTAAATACGATCTGCAAGACCCAAAACTTGTAGAATCATTGACGTTAGGTTACCCTAAAATCTAGGATTAATCCCATTACCTGTCTACTCTTGGGAGCACATTGAAACTCCGTATCAGATCTGGACTGCACGTCGAAAGTCCGATTAACATGAAGTTAAGGAATTAGGACTGCCTCGCTGGGCTTGACAACCCTCTCGGAAATCAACTCCAGATAGTGTCCCAGTGAAATTCGCTTGAGCTCGGAGCAGGGAGTGTGAGAAATGTGAAAATAATTCTAAATTAAATCCAAAATAAATATCTCAAATAGTAATCTGGCACCTCTCGCTTGCGGATCAGTTTTAAGCAACCAGACCGTCTGAATCAGACCAAATTATACCCTCGGATCAGGAGAAATTTCATACACATATCCATGTACTCGGAATCTCCGATCGAGAACCGCTGATTGTTGAACTAAAACTGGTCTGCCACGCGTGATCTGGAATACCGACTGAAACAAAAAATTAACTAAATGTAAATCCAAGGTTGGTGAGCTTAAGTCCGACCTTTGGCTCAAGGAGGCCCGCCAGAAGTCCTCCGTTGAGCTGAAACTGACCCGCTTTGGTTATAACCTAAGTATACTTTGACCTGGAGTCTATTTCGGTGAGTTTTTAAGCTATATAAGGACCTTAGAACCCTCTCTCTCACAGCCATACAAATTTGAGAGAAACCCTAGAGAGAGAAGAGAGAAAAGAGAGAGAAAGTGTGGGAGATGTGGGAGAATCTCCCTGCCTTACTTCCCTGCTGCTATCCATGCTTAACCGTTCCGTTCTCATTGCTTTCCCGGCGATTCCGGCATCTTTTCTAGGTAAGAAAACCTAACCCTAACCTGTTTAAGGGTTTGATTCGATTCAAGTGATGAAATAGCTAACCTATTTCATTCTATAGGTTACCAAACTGCCGTATACGAAAGCTTAACAAACCTATCGGATCCGTTACGATTCTACGATAAAAGGTGCGGACTTTAGGTGTATAGGTTATGGTTTTCAACGCTTTCAATGTCAGATAATGATAGATTCATGATCTGCATGCAATTGTACATGTACAAAGTGCTGTCTGTTTTCCGTTTCGATTAAAGATGAAGAATATGGAATTTTACATACTCCAGGTATTTGTAGAAAGTACCGTATACGTATAAATTTTGGAAATGTGTTTGCCATGATTATTTGCTATATGAATATATTATATATGGATAAAATACTTGTTTAGCGAAAGGGTTCGCCCTAATACATGTTTTATTAATATACACTATGTATGTTGAAATAGTGTATTCTAAGTGTTTGTGAAAATGACTGAATGAGTATGGAATTCTCATTCGTGCTTGCCATGACTAATTGTCATGGATATATGATTGTTATATTGGCGATACCCCTTTGACGAAAAGATTTGCCCTGAATCACGCCACGGCCACTATATGCTATATATGTTGAAATGTGTAGCCCAAGTGTTTGTGAAAATGTTCAAATGAATATGGAACTTGGATTCCTACTTCCCATGACTATCCGTCATGGGTGTACGCATGTGATGATTGGAGCAACTCCCTAGTGAAAGGATTTGACCTAATGCCTATGTGATCAACATATGTTATGTATGTTGATGTATGTATTTTAAAGTGTTTGTTGAAATGTCTGAATGAGTAGTAGTTAGTAAATTGTAATGTTGAAGGGTGTTGAGATATGATTCTCAACTTCTTTAACTATGTGTATGATTTCCTTAGATATCTTTGTGATTAGGAATTAAATATGTACAAACTCATGCTTATGTTGTACTTCATAACATGCTCAATTGATTGTATGATTTTATCTATGTAATGCATATGTTTAAATTCATGTTTACGTTGTATGATCCGTCATGGGTGATGGGGGAGTGGAGCAACGAGTGCGTGCAACAGCCCTGGCAGCCCTAAACGGATAATATCAGTCTTTGATTGTATGATTTGAATTTTGATCCATTACTGCTTTAAATATCTAAAATTGAATGTGATTGGGGCTATTGTATAGTCCAGGTAGTCGATAACGGGATCGAATTCGTGGCTGAGTTTCATTTACCACGTGAGATGTATTCGACGAACCCGAGTCGTACTTCGGTTGGCGATAGTGGTTGGCCACAAGAAGTGCTTATGCGCTTCATATCTGTCTTATGTATGTTCACCATGTTTGGACGCTACTGCTTGAACCTAGGGTACCAAACTTACCAGTGAAATCCCTTTTAACCATGGTACCTCGATCCGCTAAGACTCATGAGCCGGGCATGGTGGTGTGGGACACCGTGGTCGAGCTGTCGGCCTACGCTGGGGCCACTTGCCTCCCCGTAGTGACCAGTGAGCAACCAGACTCGTGAGCTGATTATGGTGGTATGGGACACTATATTCGTGCTGTCGGCCTACATTGATAAGGTGATGGGGGAGTGGTGCAACGAATGCGAGCAACAGCCTTGGCAACCCTTTGTAGTGACCTCGAGCATACTCTGAATTGCGGTGAGGCGACGAGTTTTGCCGCAGTGTATAGAGTATGAAACTAGGCCTGTATCTGTATAGTGATGAATCGTTAAAAAGGTGATGGGGGAGTGGTGTAACCTTTGTGCGTAACAGCCCTGGCAGCCTTTACACCGACCTAGAAAACACACCATTGTTTGAGATTATCTAGGAGTGACGACCTAGAATGGATCATGTTGGGAATGATACAAGGGAGGTACCTTAGTTTCCCAATCCTGCTGTTTGAAATGGACTAATAACAACTCGGTAATCATACTCATCATCGCATTGCATGTGCCTGGAAGATTTTGAGCACTGAGGGATGAACGCATGCCGCGAACGTAAGATGGTGTCGCATGAGGGTGGTTTGGCAAGGGCATACATCATGACTGCATTCATACTTGCATTTATAAGAGTAGTTAGGAGTGTTTGATGTACTGCTTTATCATTACTGCTTGACTGAATTGATAACATGTTAACCTATGCTTTATTGTTCCACTGAGTTAGCTACTCACTCCCACGTTACGGGACGGTGTTCCGAACACCTACCAGACTTTGTCTGATTGCAGATGGCGACACTACTCCTGAGGCGGAGCCGGACCTTTATGACGACAATGATGCTTGTTCATATATGCTGTGTATTGACGGCTTCATGCGAGCCGTGTCTTGATCGACAGGATTATAAGGATGTTGACTAGATGACACTACACATTTGGTATAATTTGAATTGTACTTGTAATTCATTAACCTGGTAACCTTATCACACTCTGGAGACTTGCCATAGTTTGTTTTTATATTTTATATATCTATCACAGTCTTCCGCTCACAATTTAACTGTCTCTGGAGTATGATATGCTGTTTTGGCTTAATCTCACTCATGTTCAATGCTCTAATACAGACAACATTCAATCATCATTCATTTTGTTGCATAAGTGATGCGTTGGAACTCGGGAGTTGAGTTTTTGCTCGACTCCCAATTTTCAGGGTGTTACAACCAATCTGGCATTCGCCACATATTTTGTCTACTTTCTGTATTTTGGTAAACCTCTACCAACTCTTTTTTGTTCAATCTATACAAGTTGTGGTAGTGTACATGTCCGAGGCGTTTATGTCATGATTCGGTTTCATCAATATGGACCATGTAACACGATAGATTAGATGAGCTTGAATCACAAACAATGTAGCAGTTTTTAGAAGTTCTGCGACCAGTTAATATTACAGAACCACTTTTATTTAAAATTTTACACCCTTGGTTAGTGAATTTTACATTATGATTATTATCGCATATTTGAGAGATGCTTAATAAATTATGTTTTCACCCTTCTACATATAAAACATTCTCAAATAGAGGGAGGTTAAAGAGTTTAACCGTACCTTGGCCAATAATTTTGTAGTTGCTACCATCACCGAATGTGACTGAACCATCAGTTATGTCATTAAGATTGGTGAACAGACCTTTGTCACCAGTCATGTGTCTAGAGCATCAACTGTCTAGGGACCACTTTGAATGGCTCGAAGCTTTGAAAGCGGTGTGGGCAACCAAACAAGTAACCTTAGGGACCTATTTCATTACATTTTTGGGTTTAGGAGTATAGATGGTCTTCTTATGTTTGTAGTTGTTATAGGACCGACCCATTGAGTTAGATTTTAAGAGCTCCTTAAGTAAGTCAACAATTTTCTCAACTAAAGGATTACGATTCTGATTTTTATAGTTGATATGGTTGCTTTTAGGTTTTAAGGTCTAAAAGGTTTTAGTATTTTTAGAATAATTTTGATTCAAACTTTTCCCTTTTGAGTTAAAAGACTCCCCTTTCACAAATTTGGGTGCAGTATTCTTATGTTTGGGAGGAATACTATTGTCGTAGCCCAATCTAGATCGATCGCCACATTTTCTGGATTCGGATAAAAGTTTTTCTAATTTATGATCACCTTGGGCATACCTTCATGTGTTTTTTAAACTCAAAAGTGAAGAGACTTCAAGTTTTAGCTTTTCATTTTCAGATTTTAAGTTTTCAACTTGGGAGGTTTTGAAATCTAAGTCACACTTAGTTTTTTCAAAGCAATCTGAAATGTGTAATTTTTCTAAGACTAGATTATCAAAATTTTCTTTTAGTTTTGAAAAGTTTTCTTTCTGAAGTTTTAGCTTTACAACAATTTTACAACTTTCCTTGTATAGGGCATCATAAGCATCTTAAAGATCTTCTTCATTTTCATAATCACTATTCAAATTTTCTTCACTGGTTGAATCATCATTATCTGAAAATGTGAACTTGGCTAGAGTCATTAGGGCTTTAACATCATTAGCCGACTCGGTGTCAGAATCTTCTGACTCAGAAGAGACTTCAGAGCAAGAAGAATCATCCCACGTACCCAACATACTTTTCTTTTTAGACTTGTCCTTCTTAGGACATTTGTTTGCTAGATGCCCATATTCATGGTAGTTGTAGCATTAGCTGTCTTTTAAAGATTTTTGAGTTTTAGATCTAGATCTTTTCTTTTCAATAGGTTTTTACAAATCTACCCTCTTTTTACTTTTGAAAATCTTGTAAAAATTTTTAGCTAAAAGGGCCATATCATCTTCAGAATTTTCTAAATCAGAACTATTATTTTCTTGAGAAATATTTTTAGAAGACTTAAGGGCGATGAATTTACCTTTAGGAGCTTTAAAGTTTAACTCATAGGTCTGTAAGGAACCAACCAGTTCTTCTACCCTCAGATTATCTGTATCACGAAGCTCCTGGATTGCGATCACCTTTGAATTGAACCGTTCAGACAATGAGCGTAGTATCTTTGCACAAATGTTACTTTCTGGGATTCTATCACCAAGACCCCACATAGAGTTGACAATGTCATTCAATCTTGTATAGAAGTCCATGAAAGTTTCACTTTCTTCCATACGTATTTCCTCAAATTTGGTTGTGAGGATTTGGACTTTAGATTTCTTGACAATTGTTGTTCCCTCGTGTGTCATTTCCAAAATATCCCAGGCTTGCTTTGTAGTATCACAGGATATAATTCTCTTGAATTCATCCGGTGATAGTGCGCAAGTAATAGCATTTAAAGCCTTTGCATTAGCACTACTCTCACTTTTTTGAAGAGCAGTCCAAGAAAAGTAAGGTGTGACTTTTACAGTTTTAGATCCATTAGTGTCAGTCACTTCAGTGGTAGGAGGGGTCCAATTGGTCACTATGGCTTGCCACACGCTCTCATCCATGGATTTTAAGAAAAGCCCCATTCTGGCTTTCCAATAGGCATAATTGGAGCCATCAAAAGGTGGAGGCCTAGTGACTGAAAGGCTATCAAAATTTGACATCTTAAAAATCTCATATTGATTAGCTCAGAAAATTAATCCAAAAAATAAAGCGAGCTATTAGGCTCTAATACCAATTGAAAAGGTTGAGCTACGAGTCCTAAAGGGGGGGTTGAATAGGACTATGCCAAATTAAAAAATTAAATACGGAATTAAATAGATATAAATAAAGATAGCATTAAACAATCATATAAAGCAAAAATTAATAATAACCTCAAATGTACAAGTATTAAGAGGTTAATACAAATGTTATTCTAAGGACAACCTTACACCAAAAACCAATGGTTTATGGTAGGACAACCTAATCCCTAGAACGGTCTATGCATCAAAATCTCATACCAATATAGAGGAATAAAGAATAAAATATGAAAGAAAATAACTAAACTATTACAGCATTCCCACACTTGCATAAAAGAGATTACAACATTCTCTACAAATGCTTAAAAAGAAATTACAACATTCACACAATGCCACGATCAATCATCCACCACAAGATCAGAAATTATAGTGGTTCGCTTGTGTGTACACCAACTATTTAGAAAAATAGCCACACAACAACTCCACTCCCAATATCCTCACGCAGTGGATATTGGCGTTCACTATGCAATAGGTTTTTCAAGGTTCACCTAAAACCTTCACAATTATGTCTTTCAAGTGGGATTACACAATTCAAAAACTCCACACTCTGAGTTTTCTAGATCACCTCAGACAAACCAAAAAGAAAGAGATTTTTCCTGGCACAATCTCAAAAAAAATAAAAATAAATTTATAGAAATGTAAAATACTTATCTGGATATTCTCCTTTGATGAAGCCCAGTAGAACCAATTCGGAGTAGATGTTCAACGTAGATGTTCAATATCTACACTCACTTATGAAAAGGTTCTATGTTCTAATTGAATTTTAGATTAAATCGCCTTGGGGTAGCTTAATTTGATTTTGATTCCAAGAAAGGGAAAAACTTAAATCCCTTCTTCAAATAAGATTGGAATGTAGAATCTCAAAATCAAATGCAAAAACCTAAATTAAAGAGAATATTAAATTAACACTAAATAGCTTAAAAATATCACAAACTTATCTCTCAGAGTGGTGTCTTGATTTTTCTTGAATTGAATGAAAAACTCTAAAAATCGTACTCTATTTTTAAGTGCAGAAATTGTTCACTCGAATGGCCCAGAGGTCAGCTCAACTGGTCGAAGGGCCAACAAGAATTCAAACATTCGGGCACGATAAAATAAGACCGTTCCATGACTGGTCGAGTGGCCAGCACGACCGTTCGAGCCTTGCTCTCGACTGGTTGTGTGGGACCCAATTTGGTTGCTGGACTTTGAGTCGAGCCTGCTCGACTGGTCAAACACTGTTCACTCGACTAGTCGAGCAGTCTCCAGGACTGGTCGAGGGTCCAACAAAAGATCTCGAAAATTAGTAACAAACCTTGGACTGGTCAAAGAATTTCTTAGACTGGTGGAGCCAGTACTAGGACTAGTCGAACACAGGCTAAGACTAGTCAAGAAAGAGCCTATAAGATTATATAGAGACCCACTTTAAGTATGCAATCAATACGACTTAACCTATGGTCAATATAGGGTCATTCATACCTTATACGCGATATTTGAACATTGAATCATCATTCACTTTGGTTGATAGTTGATCTTGAAGTACTTGAAACTTGACATCTTGAAGTGCTTTGAAGCTTGAACTTGAAGTTCTTTGAAGCTTGAACTTGAAGTTCTTTGAAGCTTGAACTGGAAGTACTTGTGACTTGTATTTCACCTTGAGCTTTGAGTTCCAAAGCAAAGCACTTTGTCTTGACATAGTTGAAGCTTTGAAACATTGAACTATCACTTGATGTTGTACTTGAACTTGTGTTTCTCTTATTCTTGCATTTGAAGTTCTTGAGGTAAAGACCTTTGTTCTTGTACATGAATTTCATGATCTTGAATATGAAGATGAGCTACACAAGATACAGATTCCAAGAGGTTTTGGAACTACAAAATTTGACAATCATAGGAGCTAGAAAACATAACACTTATAATAATGATTTATATAGAGGTTCTTCTGTAAGAATTACTTACAAGCATGCCTATAACCATGTAGAACCATTAGATTTCCCAAAACTCTCATATCAGCAATAATTACAAAAATGATATTAACCTAGATCCCTGAATTCTAGATCACATGGTTCCCACGATCCATTTGATGTGAAATTTTATACCATGCCTATGTATCATAAATGAACCATACATGTCAGATTTTAGCCCTTATATCATTGTAAAAGTGGCCCAATTAACAAATTAGCCCATTAACCGTTGATTTTGTTATCCATCGAGCAAAGAAACCTCGCGAGTAGTTGTAGTAGGATATTTCCCTTCATATGAATGGCTTGAATTGCTCATAATATGGACTAAGTGTGAAATATGAAGACCCCACTTTGGTAGGCTTTTCTTTAAGCGCGAAGTTATCCTATCAAGGCCTACCAACTCCTTGTAAATCTGGATCTTCCGATTTAAACACTTCTTTCCATCCATCACAACTCAAATTTGGACCACATTCTGGTCTCATATGACTACGAGGTTATACAAAATTTAGGCCTTGATATATGATCCTACACCGTTGAAGGTTGAAGCTGGTTCCTTCCTTTTGGTATAAAAGGTGGAATTTTATATTAAGGTTTTTTCCACCGTTAATCAACCACCAAATTTTGTCCAACCGTTTGCCTATCCTAACTACACATTTCTCCCAAATTTGGGCTTTGATCATTAAGCGTGGACTGTTAATTGAGATATAGTTCGTTTTGGCACCCATTATGAGAATTTTTAAGATAGGTCAATCTAAATTTTGGATCAGCAACAAAATCATATACCCCGGCTCTATTCGATAACCCTAACACAATGGATGAATCAAATTTAAAGAAAGATGGTTATAAAAGGGAAAATTAGAGAAATCCAATCCAAGTGGGATGTGAAACACACCCCTATCACATGCCCACTCCTTTTAAAAAGGAGTGCACGTTCCCATCTCATCTCACACACCCAATCTCCCAACGACCAAGGAGAGAGAGAGAGAGAGAGAGAGAGAGAGAGAGAGAGAAAAAAAAAAAAAGAAAGAGAACGAGAATGAGAAGCCTAGACGCCCTCTTCCTTCTCCATATATATGGTGTCTCCCTCTTGCTCAAGTGATGTCGTGATTCATGTGGAAGCATTTCATGTAAAAATTTTCTTACATGGATATCTACCTAGGGTTTAGATCTAAGGCTAAGGTGGGGGATTTCTTTAAGCTTAGAGTAATCTAATTTGATATGCTCTCTCTCTCTCTCTCTCTCTCTCTCTCTCTCTCTCTCTCTCTCTCTGCAATTGTTAATTTACCACCAACAATTATTTATCCTTTGAGAATTATGGTTAAGGAATGATTTTATTTATATGTGATCTTTATTAATTTATGTGGGGCGATGGATACAAGCATTGCCCTTGCCTTTACCAATTTTGTCGAGTTATCCCTTATTACTCTCCTCTTTGTTGAGTTACTCATTGCTACTCTCCTCTTTTATTATGTTAGCCTTGTTATCTACCTTTATGACTTGGGCATGTGTCTTGAAATTCCAAGACTCTCATGATTCAAATTTATTTCTCAATCGATGCAAGTGATGTGTTAAATGTGCCATGACTAGTGATTCAAATATTTATCGTGGACGTAATGCATTAGGTAGTGACGCTCTTCGTCGGCACATAATTATGTCGGTCGGTTGGCATGGTGCATAATCGATGTAAGTAAATCATCATGCGTGTTACATCACTTCTCGGGATTGGATGTCGCAAATAGTCGCTCCAAGAACTCATCGTGTTACATAAATGTAACAACTCAAAAATTTCCGTATAATGGCTCGAGTACTACCTCGCCCAGAAATCACTTATGATTAAATCCTTTAGAAATTTGACAAAGTTAACTAAGTGTTAAACTAGATTATCCATGAAATCCATTTGAATCGCTTTAAATACGATTTGCAAGACCCAAAACTTGTAGAATCATTGACGCTAGGTTACCCTAAAGTCTAGGATCAAACTCATTACCCGACTGCTCTCGGGAACACATTGAAACTCCGTATCAGTCTAGACCACACATCGGGAGTCGGAATACTATGAAGTTAAGGACTTAGGACCGCCTCATTGGGCTTGACAACCATCTTGGAAATCAAACCCAGACAGTGTCCCACGGCTGTTCGCTTGAGTCCGGAGAGAGAGAGTGTGAAAATAATTATTTTCTTTACAAAATAAATATCTTGAATAGTGATCTGGCACGTGTTACTTGCGGCCAGTTTGTAAGCTACCAGACCGTCAAAATCTGACCCAAATACACCCTCGGATCAGGAAAATTTTCATAAACATTTACATGTGCTTGGAATTTTGGATCGAGACCCGCTGACTGTTGAACTGAAACTGGTCCACCACGCGTGATCTGGGAATCTGACTGAAACGAAAACTTAACTTTACCTGGATCCAAGGTCTGTGAGCTTAAGTCCGACTTTTGGCTCAAGGAGGCCAGCCAGAAATCCTCCGTTGAGCTGAAACAATGTTACTTTGGTTATAACCTAAGTATACCTTGACCTTAAGTCTATTTCAGAGAGTTTTTATGCTATATAAGGACCTTAGAACCCTCTCTCTCACAGCCATACGAATCTAAGTAAGAAGAGAGAAAAAGAGAGAGAAAGCTAGAGAGTTGTGGGAGAATCTCCCTGCTACTGTTTCCTGCCACTACACTAGCTGCACCTTTCTGGCGATACTGACTTCGTTTTAAGGTAAGAAACCCTAACCCTAAATTTGTTTTGGGGTGTGTTGGTTGTAGGTTATGAAATAGCTAACTATCTCATTCTTTAGGCTACTAAACTGGCGAATACGGAGGCTTAGCAAACCTAGCTGATTCGTTGCTATTCTACGGTATAAGGTGAGGACTTTAGGTGTATAGGTTACGATTTTCAACGCTTTCAATGTCAGATAATGATAGATTCATGATCTGCATGCAATTGCACATGTACAAAGTGCTGTTTGTTTTCCATTTCGATTAAAGATGTAGAATATGGAATTTTACATATTCTAGGTATTCGTAGAAATACCGTATACGTATAAATTTTGGAAATGTGTTTGCCATGATTATTTGTTGTATGAATATATGGTATATGGATAAAATACTTATTTGGTGAAAAGATTTGCCCTAATACATGTTTACTAATATACACTATGTATGTAGAAATAGTGTATTGTAGAAAGTACTGTACATGTACATATTTTGGAGATGTGTTTGCCATGACTGTATGTTGTATGAACATGTTATATATGCGTAAAATACTTGCTTGGCGAAAGGATTCGCCCTAATACATGTTTTACTAACATACACTATGTATGTTGAAATAGTGTATTCTAAGTGTTTGTGAAAATGCTTGTGAGAGTAAGTGCTTGGATAATGGTGCCTTAGATAGGTGTTGAGATGGGATTCTCAACTATCTTAGAGACCTGTATGATTTCCTCCATGTGGTTGTTTACTTTAAGCGCTTACTTATGAAACACATGTGTTTGTATTCTTGTTTACATAGTGTTTTACAATATGCTTTATAACATGCTTTATGATATGTTTGTTAACATGCTTGATTTACTTTGTCTATTATGCTTTACTTTACATGTTCTAAATAATGATTGATTGAGTTTGGGACTATGTCTATAGTCCAGACATTCGGTACCAGACTTGAGATCGTGGTTGAGAGTCATTTCGCCACGTGAGATGTGTTCGACGAACCCGAGTCTACTTCGGTTGGCGATAGTGGTTGGCCACATGAATTGCTTCTGCGCTTCATATCGTTCAACTTGTTGTGCGCTCGAGCTAGCCGAGCACGTCAAGTGACCCGTTATGTCTTATGTATGTTCACCATGTTTGGTCGCTACTGCTTGAACCTAGGGTACCAAACTTACCAGTGGGAATCCCGTTAACCATGGTACCTCAATCCGCTAAGACTCATGAGCCGGGCATGGTGGTATAGGACACCGTGGTTGAGCTGTCGGCCTACGCTAGGGCCACGTGCCTTCCCGTAGTGACCAGTGAGCAACTAGACTCATGAGTCGATTATGGTGGTATGGGACACTATATTCGATCTGTCGGCCTACACTGATTGGTGACGAGCCCTTTGTAATGACCTCGAGCATACTCTGAATTTGCGGTGAGGCGACGAGTCTTGCCGCAGTATATAGAGTATGGACTAGGCCTGTATCTGTATAGTGATGAACCATTAAAAAGGTGATGGGAGAGTGGTGTAACCTTTGTGCGTAATAGCCCTGGTAGCCTTTGCAGTGACCTAGAAAACACACCATCGTCTGAGATTAACTAGGACTGACGACCCTAGAATGGATCATGTTTGGGAATGATACAAGGGAGGTACCTTAGTTTCCCAATCATGCTGTTTGAAATGGACTAATAATTACTCGGTAATCATGCTCATCATCGCACTGCATGTACTTGGTAAATGTGGAGCACTGAGGGATGAACGCATTCGCGAATGTAAGATGGTGTCGCATGAGGGTGGTTTGGCAAGGTGTAACGACCTGTAAATTTCCGTACATTGGGCCGAGTACCACCTCGACCAGAAATCACGTAGGATTAAATCCTTTAGAAATATAACAAAGTTAACCAAGTACTAAACTCGGTTAGCCATGAAATCCGTTGGGATCGCTTTAAATACAATCTGCAAGACCCAAAACTTGCAGAATTAGTGACTCTAGGTTACCCTAAAGTCTAGAGCCAAACTCATTACCCGTCTGCTCTCGGGACTGAAACGAAACTTCGTATGAGGTCTAGATCGCACATCGGGAGTCCGATTAACACGAAGCTAAGGAACCAGGACCGCCCCACTGGGCTTGACAATCATCTCAAAAATCAGATGATTCCGATGTCCCACGGCCATTCTTTTCGATCCGGAGCGAGGGAGTGTGAAAAAACACAAATTCCATCCCAAAATAAATATCTGGAATAGTGATCTGGCATCATTCGGTTGCGCGTCAGTATTAAGCAACCTGACCGTCGGAATCAGACCAAATTACACCCTCGGATTAAGAAAAATTTCAGGAACATTTACATGTACTCAGAATTTCTGATCGTGGCCCACTGATCGTTGAACTGAAAGTGGTCCGCCACGTGCGATCTGGGGATCCGATCGAGTCGAAAACGTAATCCCACGTAGATCCATAGATGGTGAGCTTAAGTCTGACGTTTGGCTCAAGGAGGGCCACCAGAACATCCCTTTTGAGCTTGGAAAGTGGCGAACTGCCTATATATGCAGCCACCCTTGAACCTGAGTCTATTTTGGACATGATTTTGGCTATAAAAGGGGCTTAGAACAGCCCCTCTCACAGTCATACGAATTTGGGAGCAAACCCTTAGAGAGAGAGAGAAAAGAGAGAGAAAGGCTTGGAGTTCGAAGCCGATCTTCCTCCTGCTGCTTCCACTCATCACACGGCCTACACCGCCTTATTCCAGGTGTTTTCCCGGCGGTGTCCATCCCATTTGAAGGTAAGAAACCCTAACCCTAGGTCTGATTTGAGGTTGGATAGTGGTAGGTTATGAAAAAGCTAATCGGTTACGCTCTTTAGGCTAGGAAACTCCCGTATACGGAAGCTCCAATACCCTTGCTGATTCGTTGGAATTCCAAGGGCTGAGGTGAGGACTTTAAGTGTATAAGTTACGGTTTTCAATGCTTTCAATGTCAGATAATGATAGATTCATGATCTGCATGTAAAGTGCTTTCCGTTTCCTGTTTCGATTAGCGATGTAGAATATGGAATTTCACATACTCTAGATATACGTAGAAATACCGTATACGTATTTTTGTCGGGAAAATGTTTGACATGTTTATTTAATGTTTGATTATATCATATGTGGATAAAATGCTAGTTTGGCGAAAGGAATCGCAAAAATACATGTTCATGTGTAAATGTCATGTATGTTGAAATTGCGTATTCTAGAAATACCGCATACGTGCGGATTTTGGAAATGTAATTGTAATGATTATTTGCTGTATGATTACGATATACACGGGCAAAATACTCACGTGGCGAAGGGACAGCCCTAACACGAAATTGGCTAACATACGTCATGTATGTTGGAATAGTGTATTCTAAGTGTTTGTGCAAATGCTTGTATGAGTACATGTTTATGTATTAGTGCCTTAGATAGGCGCTGATATGGGATTTCCGATTCCCTTAGAGACATGTAGGATCCCCTCCATGCGGTGGTTCACCGCAACCACTCACTTGTAATGCGTACACAATTGTATCCCTATGGGGATAGTGCTTTATCACATGCCTTACAACATACTTTGCAACATGCTTTACTTCATGTTTTACTTCATGCTTTATAACATGCCTACTAACATGCTTGTATTGCTTGTTTATCATGCTTTACTTCACATGCTATTAATGAAAACTGTTTGAGTTTGGGACTATGTATATAGTCCAAACATTCGGTACCAGACTTGCGATTGTGGCTGAGATTCATGTCGCCACAAAGGACGTGTCTGGCGAACCCGAGTCGTACTTCGGTTGGCGATAGTGGTTGGCCACACGGAGTGCTTTTGCACTCCATATCGCTCAACTTGTGGTGCGCTCGAGCTAGTCAGGCTCGCCAACTAAACCGAAGTGTAATTGTGTGTTCACCCTATTTGGTCGCTACTGCTTGAACCTAGGGTACCAAACTTACCAGTGGCGATCCCCGTTTAACCATGGTACCTAGATCCGCTAAGTCGGATGAGCCGGGCATGGTGGTATGGGACACCGTGGTCGAGCTGTCGGCCTACGCTGGGGCCGTGTGCCTCCTCGTAGTGACCATTGCACAACCAAACTCGTGAGCCGAATATGGTGGTGTGGGACACTATATTCAAGCTGTCGATACTTACGGCGAGAGCCGAGTACGGTGAGACCTGTGCTCGTGCTGACGGGCGACGAGTCCTCCGTAGTATCATCGAGTACACTCCAAGGGCCTGTGATTGACCACGAGTCTTTCACAGCAACTAGAGTGTGAGTTGAGCCGAGTACGATGAGACCTGTACTCGAGCTGACGGCTAGTGATTGAACCGAGTACGGTGAGACTTGTACTCGAGCTGACGGCCAGCAATTGAGCCGCATACGGTGAGATCTGTATCCGCGCTGACAGGTGACGAGCCCTTTGCGATGCCTTCACTACGCTTCTCAAACTATAATATCGTATGAGAATAACTAGGATTGACGACCCTAGAATGGATCATGTTGGGAATGATACAAGGGAGGTACCTTAGTTTCCCAATACTGCTGATTGAAATGGACTAATAAAAACTTGGTAATCATGAGCATCATCGCACCGCATGTGCTTTGTAGATGTGGCGCACTGAGGGAGTAAGCATTTGCGAACGTAAGATGATGTCGCTTGAGGGTGGTTTGGCAAGGGCATACAGCATCATGTCATGTCATTTTTCCACTTAACAAGAGTAGTTAGAAATGCTTGATTTGTACTGCTTTATCATTACGGCTTGATTGATTTGATAACATGTTAACTTATGCTTTATTGTTCCACTGAGTTAGCTACTCACTCCCACGTTTCGGGACGGTGTTTGCAACACCCACCAGACTCTGTCGCAGGTGTAAATGGCGCCTTGGTTCAGGAGCCGGAGCCCGACTTTGATGAGGACCAGGAGGAGTTCTCCTTCATGCAGTACTCTGACGGCTTTGCTTAGGCCGGCTGCATCGCGGGATTCTCAGGGCCTCTTTTGAGGATTGTATTTTGGTTTTTGACTTAGAAACAATACATGTATATTGGTACTCAGCTAGTACTCATACTCTGGAGTTCAGAAAATTTTGTTACTTTACATACTTGAATATAAAATTTCAATCTTCCGCTTGCCTTTATACAATTGAACTGGAGTATGAATTACTGTTTTGGTATAATCTCATTCATGTTTATTGCGCTAACTCAGACAACATTTAACCAGCATTGTGTATGTTGCATAAGTGATGCGTTGGAACTCGGGAGTTGAGTTTATACTCGACCCCCGAATTTCAGGGCACACAAGGGCATTCATCATGTCATTTCATACTTGCATTAAATAAGAGTAGTTAGGATTGTTTTGATTGTACTGCTTTATCATTACTGCTTGACTGAATTGATAACATGTTAACATATGCTTTATTGTTCCACTAAGTTAGCTACTCACTCCCACGTTACGGGATGGTGTTGTACACACCAACCAGACTCTGTCTCAGGTGTAGATGGTACGTCGATTCAGGAGGCGGAGCCAGACTACGATGAGGACCAGGACGAGTTCTTATACATGCAATACTCTGGCGGCTTTGCTTAGGCCGACTGGATCACGGGGATTTCAGGATTTATATTTAGTTGTATTTTGCCCTTTTGATTTAGAAACAATACATGTATATGGGTACTCAGATAGATTCATACTCTGGAGATTGAGATAGTTTTGTTTCTTTTACATACATATACATACAGTTTCAGTCTTCCGCTTGCCTTATACAATTGATCTGGAGTATGAATTTCTATTTGGGTATAATCTCACTCATGTTTATTGCTCTAACACAGACAACATGTAATCATCATTATCTATGTTGCATAAGTGATGCGTTAGAACTCGGGAGTTGAGTTCATGCTCGACCCCCTAATTTCAAGGTGTTACAAGTTGGTATCAGAGCATGATTTTGATTAAACCGGACCTGAGTTATGTTCCTACGACGTACGCTGATGCATTACAACTTAGGAGGGTGCGAGAAAAATATAGACACAATCCTAGGTTTCCAGATTTCGCCATTTGGTGAAGTTCATCGTAAAGGGGCGTTTTGATCGAGTTCGTACTCGATCCTGATCGCACGAGTTGATCCCAAATCACTTCTAGACCGTCTATTGACGTGTCTAGGTCACAATACACCTTATCCCAGCAGTCAAAAATCTGTAAATGTCAGAATGTGTCTGAAACTGCCCGAAATGGAGCAAATCGGGGTTGGGGCCTACCCACGTTAATCTAGGGGTACCCAGGGTGGGACCCAGTGTTTTTTGGGGCCTAGGGGACAGGAGGAACATGCCCATGGGCCCCCCCTTTCAAAACCAAAAAAATTGTCGGCGAGGCCCTCGCCCGGTCGGCGAGGCCTCGCCACTTTCTGGGCTGGGTCGGGCCCGCGGCTCTGGCCGATCGTCTTTGGGGGTCTAATATACCCCCTGACCTAGCTCCCGTCCTAATTCCATCTCCCAAAACACTACTTCCTTCACAAACCTCCCCTCCAAGCCGTTTTCTCTCTCCAACCGTGTTGTTTCTCTTCAAAACTGCCCTTCCAATTGTCCTCCCTGCTGATTTCGACCACAACCTACCCATTCCCATCGTGCACTGTAGTCCCTCTCTCCCTTCCCTCTTCGTTTCTCTCATTTGGACCCCCACAAGCCCATTTGGAGCTCAAAAATCGTGTAAGCTTCCTCACCCACCTGATCTCTCTATTTTCTTTCTTAAATCACTGTCTTTTGGGCCCCTACAACGTCTGTTGGGACCCAAGTCCGTTGAGAACCCATATTTTCAGCCCCTTCTCTCTTTTTCCTTCATTTTCCATGGCCCTTTTTGAAGTCATTACGACCATTTTCTCTATCTCCACCATCCTCTCTCTGATGGGCAAGAGAAAGAGCGCCACTAATGAGGCTGGGCCTAGTCGCCCTACACAATCAAGGCGGCCGAGAGACACCACCGCTAGCTCGAGCTTTACCCGGGAGTTTCGAACGAAGCGGGACCTTGATCCCTGGATCCCTGCTGAACGAGCTCAGTTGGCGGCACTACCTCATGGAGTGTATGAGGACCGCAGGGTTCTCTTTGAAGCCCAGGTGGATGGACGGCTATTTAGGGAATACTTATTGTTCGAGCAAGTGGAGGCGACCCTCTGGGGTCCGCTATTTGAGGTCAGAGGTCGCGCCAATCCTGGTACTGTCCGAGCCTTCTACGCTAACATTCGTGAGCCTACACTAGAACCTTTGCAGTTTCGGCTCTTAGTTGGGGTGGATCTGTTTGTCACTATTGATGTGAGAGTGATTGCGCGGCTTATGAATATGCCCCTTGGTGACGTACATTCTAGCGAACAGAATCTGGGGACTACTCGTGAAAGGGATCGTCCCACACGTTATCTTTGTGTTGGCCGACTAGCTGAGTGGCAACCGAACAAAAGCCTTCTAGCGTCCCACATGTCAGACGACTTTCGCCTACTACATCACATCTTCATATACAACCTCTACCCCAGACACAGTGATCGCAGCGAGTGCACACGACTCATGGTTGACTTCCTGTACCAAGTGGGGCAGAAGGCGAACTTGTGTGTGCCTACATTCATGTTGCGACAGATTGTGGGCATTGCACCCTCCACCAGGAGCTCTGATTTGTTTCCTTTCGGCCGACTCATATGCAGGATTACACGGGAGTTTGGCTATAGTCTGGGGGTGAAAAGGCCAGTACCGATCCACCAAATCGACGAGAATACTCTCCAACAGATGAAACTTGGGGCACGGCGACAACGGGCCCGACATGGGGAGAGTGAGGATGAGATTGAGAGCGAAGAAGACAAGAGTGAAGATGGGAGTGAAGCTGAAGAAGAAGAAGAAGAGGAACCTGAGGCACAGGACACAGAGGAGAGTTCACCTCCTGTGGCTCAGGAGCAGGGCACCGATCGGGCTGTCATAGATGCGCGTTTAGCCCGTCTTAAGGAGGGCCAAGCCGCCCTACAACAGGAAGTCGGGCGGGTCCGAACCAAGCATAGCAAAGTGTCTCGCACCTTGAAGGTCATCCTGTGCTGTCTACAGGACAAGAATGCTCCTCCACCATCGCCTGATTCGGATGCCTAGTCATCCAAGTTGTTGTTTGTGGTTGTTTTTGGTTACCGCATTAGGCAGTTTATGTTTTTATGTTGATGATCTAGTAGTTAATAATATGTTTTTAAGTGTTTGATGTTATGGATGTAATTGGCTTACATGTAATTTCTGTCATGATTCATGTATCTTTGTATTCCATGTATTATGACAATTTTGAGTAAATGAAAAGCATGCAGCCTCTTTTGCTATGAGATGTGTGGAATGCTTTAAGTGCTTGAATAATGTGTTGTTATGCTTTATCTCACATATGTTGCACCCTATGTTGTATAGAACATGCCGCGGCAATATACACGGAGCACGGCACACCTCCTTCTCACTGACTCGATGGACCAGACTCCTTCTGGTAGAGGTGGTCCTACGGACCGAGGTTTAGACTCTGATCAACCTCCTGCTGGTCTTACTGGTGGACTGCCACCTTATACACCCCCGGTTCGCGAGCAGCACCAGGCATCCTCATCTACACAGTATGACCCACAGGCTGTTCCACCTCCTGACAGGTTTGAGCAGATGATGATGTTGATGCAGCAGCAACATCAGCAGCTTCTTGCGATTTTATCGGCTCAGGGTGGCAGTGCGGCTCCACCTTCACCATCTATACAGCCAGAGACCGCGGAGCCTCCTGCTCAGGCTAAAGCTATACCTCCCCCTGCGCCTTATGTACCCCCTACTGGAGATGTTGGTACTCCTGGCCTACTCGAGCGATTCCAGCGCTTGAGGCCTCCCACATTCATGGGTTCCCACAGACCCGAGGAGGCTGAGTTTTGGCTGGACCGCATCTCCAAGATGCTACGGATACTGCACTGTACTGAGGCAGAGCAGGTCGAATTGGCCACTTTCATGTTCGAGAGGGAGGCCAGTCTTTGGTGGGACAGTGTATTGCGGTCTGTCGCAGCGGACTATGTGTGGACTTGGGAAGCATTTGAATTTCGGTTCCACGAGAAGTATTACCCGCAGACCTACAGACACGAGCGGGAGTATGAGTTTTTACGCCTCAGGCAGGGAGGCATGACAGTCACAGAGTACGAGCATCGCTTCACCGAGTTGGGTCGCTTTGTCCCGACCATCCTTGTTGACGAGCGGATGCGGATGCGCCATTTTTCTGGGGGTTTGTCACCTGATATACGGTCGAAGATGTGCTGTATCAATATACCTTCTTATGCGGCACTGGTTCACATGTCTATGATGGCCAAGCAGGATGTTGATCGGCTGGCACGTTCTCATGGTACTATGGTTACGAGACCACGACCAGAGATGCAGAGCAGGCCTTTCTTAGGCAAGAGGCCTCGTATCGACTCTCCCCCCAGGGCCGCGGCGCCAGTAGTTTCGATGCGACGCCCAGAAGTGACCTGTTCTTTCTGTGGGAAGCTAGGTCATCCCGCAGAGAGTTATTTTCACGTATGAGGGCTAGCCGGTTCTCACCACCGCAGAGGCTGGATCGCCCTCACCCTCAGGCCATATCGGCTCCACCTCTACAGACTGCCCCTGCTCATCCTTCCTTCCGACCTCCTGTATCACGCTTCATGCCGCCTCAACGACCCATGGTACCTCAGCCTAACCGATCTCAGCAGGCGCGTGTTCATGCGCTTACAACAGAGGAACCAGAGACGGCACCTGTGGCCTTCGAGGTCACTGCGCATGTTTAAGGTACTCCTGTCTTTTTATTGGTGGACACTGGGTCCACTACTTCCATCATTTCATGTGCGGCAGTTAAGCGTCTAGCTTTACATACTACTCCCGCGAAGGAAATGAGACTCACTACGGCTACTGGGACTTTTTCGGATGTCACACGGGTGTGTGAGGCTTACTCCGTGGATTTGGGTAGCAGGACAGTGCTCGTCGACCTTTTTGTTGCTCCACTATGGCACTACGACATTATCCTCGGCACAGCTTGTGATAGATTGTGATACTCGGGTCGTGACGGCCTATGGATCTGACGGCACAGCTTTCACGTTTTTAGTGCAGGTCAGTTGGCCCTGCCGTGTTGAGTGTTATACTGCTTTGTTAGCGCCGATTGATGGTCCGACATTAGAAGATACGCTGGTGGTTCGGGAGTTTACAGATGTGCTTAAGACGATTCCTGGGTTGCCTCCTCGGTGTGAGATCGACTTCACCATCGATCTTACGCCTGGTGCGACACCTATCTCATTGCCGACGTATCGCATGCCTCCATGTGAGATGGAGGAACTGCGGAAACAGATTGACGAGCTAGTAGAGAAGGGCTTTATACGACCTAGTGTGTCTCCCAGGGGAGCACCTGTACTGTTTGTGAAGAAGAAGGATGCCTCACTACGGTTGTGTATTGATTACCGTAGGTTGAACCAGGTCACTGTGAAGAACAAGTATCCTTTGCCCAGGATAGATGATCTGTTTAATCAGTTGAGGGGGGCGAAGTATTTTTTGAAGATTGATCTGCAGTTAGGGTACCACTAGTTGCGCGTCAGAGATGAGGACGTGCAAAAGACAGCTTTCAGGCATGCTTTGGGCACTATGAGTTTCTAGTGATGTCGTTCGGCCTTACGAACGCACAAGCCATATTCATGGACCTGATGAACCGGGTATTTCGGTCATTCCTATACCGATTCATCATCGTCTTTATTGATAACATCTGATATACTCTACGAGTCGGGAGGAGCACGAGGAGCACCTGAGAGCGGTGTTGAATACGTTGAAGAAGAACCAGTTGTTCGCACAGTATAAGAAGTGCGACTTCTGGCAGGAGGAAGTCAAGTTCCTCGGGCATGTGGTGTCCAAAGATGGGATAGCAGTGGACCTTGATAAGGTAGCCGCGGTTCAGGATTGGCAGCAGCCTGGCACGGTTATCGAGATGAGGAGTTTCCTTGGTCTGGAGGGTATTATAGACGCTTCATTTGGGATTTCTCGAAGATTGCCAAGTCGTTGTCTCAGTTGACATGGAAGGACCTGAAGTTCACCTGGAATGAGAAGGTGGAAGCATCTTTCAAGGAGCTGAAGGACAGGTTGACGTCCACCCCTGTGCTAGTATTGTCAGAGCAAGGGGTGAAGTACACGATATACACTGACGCTTCTCGCGTTGGTTTGGGTTGTGTCCTTCTGCAGAAGGACAGGGTGATTTCATATGCCTCGAGACAATTAAGGAAGCACGAGGAGAATTACCCTACACACGACCTGGAGTTGGCAGCTGTCATCTTTGTATTGAAGCTCTAGAGACATTACCTCTACGGAGAGGAGTTCGAGCTTTTCTGCGACCACAAGAGCCTTAAGTATATATTCACGCAATGAGACTTGAATATGAGACAACGCCGATGGATGGAGACCTTGAAGGACTTCAAGTTCGAGGTTTCCTACTATCCTGGCAAGGCGAACCTTGTGGCAGACGCGTTGAGCCGCAAGAAGGCTATAGCATTTGCGGCTCCGTTGATGATAGCAGAGTGGACATGGTTGAGTTCGTGCTGGACTTCGAGCAGAGACTCACCGTAGAGGAGCCATTTGAGTGTGTTGCGCACGTTCGGGTGCGACCACTTATTGATGACAGGATCATTGAGGCCCAGAAGGGTGATGTACGGTTGTCTGAGCTTCAAGAGCAAGCTAGCGACGCCGAGGAATCCGATTGGAGAGTTGATTCTGATGGGGGTCTACGGTTCCGTGGCCGCCTATGCATTCCTAACATACCTGACCTGAGACATGAGCTTCTCGAGTCTGCCCATAACTCGAAGCTTGCGATGCATCCTGGTAGCACGAAGATGTACCAGGATATGAGACGGTCGTATTGGTGGGATAACATGAAGGCCCACATTGCTGAGTTCGTTTCTCATTGTCTGACGTGCCAGCAGGTTAAGGCAAAATATCGCCGACCACCTGGACTGCTTCGGTCCATGCCCATAGCAGAATGGAAGTGAGACTTCATTTCCATGGATTTCATATTGGGGCTGCCGAAGACGAGGAAGGGACATGATTCCATTTGGGTGATTGTGGACCGGTTGACCAAATCGACTCATTTCCTCCCTATCAGAGTCACGAAATCTGCAGACGAGCTGACTAGGCTGTACATCAGAGAGATTGTCCGTCTGCATGGGGTTCCTTTAGAGATCGTGTCGGACAAAGACACTCGATTCACATCTATCTTCTGAACTCATATCCAGGAAGCGATGGGTGTGAAGTTAAAGTTCAGTACGGCGTTTCATCCTCAGACTGATGGGCAGACAGAGAGGGTGAATCAGATTCTGGAGGATATGTTGTGAGCATGCGTGTTGGACTTCAAGGACAGTTGGGATGACTGTCTTCCTTATGCAGAGTTCGCCTACAACAACAGCTTCCAGGCGAGTATTAGTATGGCGCCATATGAGGCCCTATATGGTCGTCCTTGCAGGGCACCGTATTGTTGGGCAGAGGTTGGCGAGCGTAGCTTGATTGGCCCAGAGTTGGTACAGGCAACCACAGAGAAGGTCGACATTATCAGGCGTCGACTTCTTACAGCGCAGAGCAGGCAAAAGAGCTACGCCGATACGAGGTGGCGACCGCTTGAGTTCGAGGTCAGAGATCATGTATTCCTCCGAGTTTCCCCTATGAAGGGAGTCCTTCGATTTGGGACGAAGGGGAAGCTCACACCGAGGTTTATTAGTCCGTTTCAGATACTGGATCTAATGGGTGTTGTGGCATATTGTCTCGCATTGCCCACACCACTTGCAGCTGTATACAACGTATTTCATGTATCTATACTAAAGAAGTACGTTCCTGATCCTTCACATATCATCAGATGGGAGCAGGTACAGCTGAGCGAGGATGCTACGTATGAGCTACGTCCGATGCGTATCCTTGACAAGAAGGAGCAGGTACTGCGTAACAAGGTGATTCCACTCGTGAAGGTATTGTGGACACATCATACAAAGGGGAAGCTACGTGGGAAACAGAGGCCGAGGTCAGAAAGAACTACCCTCAGATTCTTGAGGAGTATGAAAAGGTACAAATTTTGAGGACGAAATTTTTGTTTAAGGGGGGTAGATTGTAACGACTCGAAAATTTTCGTACAATGGCTCGAGTACCACCTCGACCAGAAATCACTTAGGATTAAATCCTTTAGAAATTTGACAAAGTTAACTAAGTGTTAAACTAGATTATCCATGAAATCCATTTGAATCGCTTTAAATACGATATGCAAGACCCAAAACTTGTAAAATCATTGACGCTAGATTACCCTAAAGTCTAGGATCAAACTCATTACCCGACTGCTCTCGGGAACACATTGAAACTCTGTATCAGGTCTAGACTGCACATCGGGAGTCGGAATACTACGAAGTTAAGGACTTAGGACCGCCTCACTGGGCTTGACAACCATCCTGGAAATCAAACCCCGACAGTATCCCACGGCTGTTCGCTTGAGTCCGGAGCGAGAGAGTGTGAAAACACTTATTTTCTTTACAAAATAAATATCTTGAATAGTGATCTGGCACGTGTTACTTGCGATCAATTTGTAAGCTACCAGACCGTCAGAATCTGACCCAAATACACCCTCGGATCAGGAAAAATTTCATAAACATTAACATGTACTTGGAATTTCGGATCGAGACACGCTGACCGTTGAACTGAAACTAGTCCGCCACGCGTGATCTGGGAATCCGACTGAAACGAAAACTTAACTTTACCTGGATCCAAGGTCTGTGAGCTTAAGTCTGACTTTCGGTTCAAGGAGGCCCGCCAGAAATCCTCCGTTGAGCTGAAACAATGCTACTTTGGTTATAACCTAAGTATACCTTAACGTTAAGTCTATTTCAGAGAGTTTTTAGGCTATATAAGAACCTTAGAACCCTCTCTCTCACAGCCATACGAATTTGAGAGAAACCCTAAGTAAGAAGAGAGAAAAAGAGAGAGAAAGCTAGAGAGTTGTGGGAGAATCTCCCTGCTACTGTTTCCTGCCACTACACTAGCTGCACCACCTGGTTCTCATCGCTTTTCCGGCGATACCGACTTCGTTTTAAGGTAAGAAACCCTAACCCTAAATCTATTTTGGGGTGTGTTGGTTGTAGGTTATGAAATAGCTAACCTATCTTATTCTTTAGGCTACTAAACTGCCGAATACAGAGGCTTAGCAAACCTAGCTGATTCGTTGCTATTCTACGGTGTAAGGTGAGGACTTTAGGTGTATAGGTTACGATTTTCAACGCTTTCAATGTCAGATAATGATAGATTCATGATCTGCATGCAATTGCACATGTACAAAGTGCTGTTTGTTTTCCATTTCGATTAAAGATGTAGAATATGGAATTTTACATATTCTCGGTATTCGTAGAAATACCGTATACGTATAAATTTTGGAAATGTGTTTGCCATGATTATTTTTTGTATGAATATATGGTATATGGATAAATACTTATTTGGCGAAAAGATTTGCCCTAATACATGTTTGCTACTATACACTATGTTGTATGAACATGTTATATATGCGTAAAATACTTGCTTGGCGAAAGGATTCGCCCTAATACATGTTTTACTAACATACACTATGTATGTTGAAATAGTGTATTCTAAGTGTTTGTGAAAATGCTTGTGAGAGTAAGTGCTTGGATAATGGTGCCTTAGATAGGTGTTGAGATGGGATTCTCAACTACCTTAGAGACCTGTATGATTTCCTCCATGTGGTTGTTTACTTTAAGCGCTTACTTATGAAACACATGTGTTTGTATTCTTGTTTTCATAGTGTTTTATAATATGCTTTATAACATGCTTTATGATATGTTTGTTAACATGCTTGATTTACTTTGTCTATTATGCTTTACTCTACATGTTCTAAATAAGGATTGATTGAGTTTGGGACTATGTCTATAGTCCAGACATTCGGTACCAGACTTGAGATCGTGGTTGAGAGTCATTTCGCCACGTGAGATGTGTTCGACGAACCCGAGTCTACTTCGGTTGGCGATAGTGGTTGGCCACATGAAGTGCTTCTGCGCTTCATATCGTTCAACTTGTTGTGCGCTCGAGCTAGCCGAGCACGTCAAGTGACCCGTTATGTCTTATGTATGTTCACCATGTTTGGTCGCTACTGCTTGAACCTAGGGTACCAAACTTACCAATGGGAATCCCGTTAACCATGGTACCTCGATCCGCTAAGACTCATGAGCCGGGCATGGTAGTATAGGACACCGTGGTCGAGCTGTCGGCCTACGCTGGGGCCACGTGCCTCCCCGTAGTGACCAGTGAGCAACCAGACTCGTGAGCCAATTATGGTGGTATGGGACACTATATTCGAGCTGTCGGCCTACACTGATTGGTGACGAGCCCTTTGTAGTGACATCGAGCATACTCTGAATTTGCGGTGAGGCGACGAGTCTTGCCGCAGTATATAGAGTATGGACTAGGCCTGTATCTGTATAGTGATGAACCGTTAAAAAGGTGATGGGGGAGTGGTATAACCCTTATGCGTAAAAGCCCTGGCAGCCTTTGCAGTGACCTAGAAAACACACCATCGTCTGAGATTAACTAGGACTGACGACCCTAGAATGGATCATGTTTGGGAATGATACAAGGGAGGTACCTTGGTTTCCTAATCCTGTTGTTTGAAATGGACTAATAATTACTCGGTAATCATGCTCATCATCGCACTGCATATGCCTGGTAGATGTGGAGCACTAAGGAATGAACGCATTCGCGAACGTAAGATGGTGTCACATGAGGGTGGTTTGGCAAGGGCATTCATCATGTCATTTCATACTTGCATTAAATAAGAGTAGTTAGGATTGTTTTGATTGTACTGCTTGACTGAATTGATAACATGTTAACCTATGCTTTATTATTCCACTGAGTTAGCTACTCACTCCCACTTTACGGGATGGTGTTGTACACACCAACCAGACTCTGTCTGAGGTGTAGATGGTACGTCCATTCAGGAGGCGGAGACAGACTACGATGAGGACCAGGACGAGTTCTCATACATGCAGTACTCTGACGGCTTTGCTTAGGCCGACTGGATCGCGGGGATTTCAGGATTTATATTTAGTTGTATTTTGCCCTTTTGATTTAGAAACAATACATGTATATGGGTACTCAGATGGATTCATACTCTGGAGATTGAGATAGTTTTGTTTCATTTACATACATATACATACAGTTTCAGTCTTCCGCTTGCCCTTATACAATTGATCTAGAGTATAAATTACTATTTTAGTATAATCTCACTCATGTTTATTGCTCTAACACAGACAACATGTAATCATCATTATCTATGTTGCATAAGTGATGTGTTGGAACTCGGGAGTTGAGTTCATGCTCGACCCCTGAATTTCAGGGTATTACAATAAATCCCCTAATCGCATTGTTGTGTCGCCTTAACATGTTCGCATAAATCCTCATTAATGTTGGACACACCGGTGAATCTCCGTATTATGAGAATTTGGGGCGAGTCAGATATTTTGAATTACTTTTCACATTGTGATAATGATCACTACATATGATGAGCCGCACACGCTTTGCTAGGCACGCATTCATATATATTTATTGTGCATACTAATACCCCTCGTAGTGGTGGAGTACGAGGCGTATCAGAACCCTTACATTACTTTTATGAATCTCTTGAATTATTGTTAATCTTAAAGGATAACCATGACTATGAGCAGGGCATTGACCCTCTCCAACTGTACAGATGGTACAGGTGATGTACAAATTAAAGACCTAGAGGTCCATCTCCCTATGGATGATTATACAGAATGAACAAGAAGATAGTTTTATGATTTAGTTTTATATTTCCACTGCAAACTCGATAATGTAATAAGCTCCCATTGAGAGGGCATTTGATAATTTGTTGAATTCTTTTACTCTAATGGAATGATAAATACAGTTGATTTACTCTTGTGAATGTATCTGGATGTGATGTAAATAAATAAATAAATAATAGGGTGCGATTTCTAAGCATCCAATTCATTTAATTATTAACACCCGATTTTGTCGGGCATGAGTATAAACTATGACCGTGAAAATTCACGATTTTACAGTTCTACTACAATAATACTCACATAATTATTCAAGTTAAATATGATTAAAATACAGGTCGTTACACACGCATCTGTCCATGCATACATCCATTCATCCACGCATGCATCCATCCATTCATCCACACAAACATGTATACATCAATGCATACATGCATACATCCATCCATCCATCCCCGCATACATGTATACATCCATCCATGCATACACACATACAAACATGACCAACCATTCACTCATTAATCTATACAAGTAGGACCATAGATTTGTGTATTTAATTTTTCTAATTTCAACTATTGAATTGTATCTTAAACTAACCTAATTGTGAGCATTGATTGTATATAAAATTAATCCAAAGTATGACTATCAATTTGTTTGTTAGATCTGACCAGTTTTAATTATTAAACTATATAACAAATTAGCCCAACTACGATTGTTAATCCATATGCTAAATCAGGTCAATTCGAACCATCAATTTGTGCTTTAAACCTATCCACTTTTGCTATTGATTTGTGAACCAAAGCCATGCAATTGTGACCGTTGATTCGTGTATCAAACCTATCCAACCTTGATATTGATTTGTGTACCAAATCAGCCCAATTTTAACCATTGAATTGTGTAAAAAAAATTGTACAAGTATGGCCATTAATTTACATCGTAAATCATCTTAATTATGATTGTTGATTTGTACATTAAATCTATCCAATTTAGACTATTATGTTGAGTGTTAAATTTGTTCAATTTTAACCATTGATTTTGGGCCCTAAACTTGCCCACTTGTGACCATTGATTCACACCCCAAATCTATCCATCTGTGACCATTGATTTTATGCCCAAAACTATCCAAATCTTATCACTTGACCATGTATGAAAATTGTCCAAATCTTTCCACCATCCTAATTGTATAAACGTGTCCAAATCTATTCATTGATTCATGTGGGTAAGTTACACAAATCTCTCCCTTGATCCTAATGTACAAATTCTCAAAATCTGGACATTGATTGTGCAAGTCAAACACTTGATTCCTATATATTTAAAACCCAACTGCCCAGCCCTCTTCCAACCATCCATCAATCCAACCATCTATCCATCCAATCCACCCCACAATCTAGACAACCATCCATCCAATTCATCCTTCTACCCTACCTATAGTCCACATGTGCACTATGAGTTTCGAAGGGGCAACATGTGAGGAACTTTAGTGGGTTTCATGGGTCTGCATGGAAGTCCTAGGAGTTTCAAGGAGAAGAGGTTGTGTTAAAGAGGGATTTGCATAAAGAGATTGTGTTGAAAATGAGAGCTTTACACATATGCACAAACATATGGGGAAGATGCCCCACATGTCCACATTGTAACAACCCACATTTTGATCATATTTGACCTAAGTAAATATGTGTGCTACCATTAGAGAACCACACTAATTCGATTGAACACCCTTAGACCGCAAATAAATGTACCTTATAATCTAAATAATGTGCCTAATCATGTGTGCTATAAACCTATCGTTATGATTAAAGTAATCATATTCTCGAAATTACCTTAGATGTGGTCGAAATGCCCAAAAGATCTTCAGATCGCTCGTTGGTGAGCCAACGATTGTGAAGCTATAGGAATACATTTGCTTTAATGGACTTGACATTCCACTTGGATTAGATGTTCGAGACCATATCCCAAATCGCACAACTAATATTAGTACTGAGAGTGTGAGTTTGTATGAACCACCTCAGTTTCTTTAGAGAAGTGTATATATATATATATATATATATATATATATATATATATATATATATATATATATATATATATATATGAAATTTTATTTAGGGCTAGGGTTAGAAATCATAATTTGAGTTTTTTTTTAAGGATTTTTTTAAAAGGGGGTCTTGCTAGAATACTTTGAAACGGCTATCATTTCTTACATCTGATCGACGGCTAGCAATAATCAAAGGTAATCATTGTCATGCTATGAATATTAGGAACCAAATTAGATTTTCTTAAGTTTAATTGAGATTTTTGTTTTATCCAAGTAGGAAAGTTAAGATTTTCTCGAATCCTCCTATCATAGACGTCGTTAGCATGTGATTTCACCTTCTCAGGTAAGGACTATTCTTTTAAGTTAGTATTTATCAGCCCCTAACAGTCTCAGTTAGTTAATAATTGAGTGTTAGTGAAATTATGATATATGAATGTTGGGATTACTGTATCTTTATGATTCATGTGCTCTATGTGCTAATTTGATAACACATATGTTGAGATGTGTGAATTGAATAGTCAGTTAGGTTTGATTTTGTGAATATGTGAAGTTACGTGTTTCACACGCCAAGTGTTTAGTTAAATGCCTGAGTGATCAAAATAATGTTATATTATGATTTCGTATTTCTTAATATGTTAGAAGATTATAAACCTACATTGCTTGGGATTGGACTCTAGAAAACCACGAATGTGTGGACTACCTACCTTAGGTTTGGTCATCATAGACTTCTTCAGTCGTTTGAGGTAGAAAATGATTGATCAACTCTAGTCGGACCGGTCTCGTCATTGTTCGCTTGATCCATTGGACCAGTTCATTCCAGTGATAATCATGATTGTGTGAATGTTGTCAAACATCCTATAGAATCTAGAATACCAAGATTTCCATTGTTATACAATCACCATTTATTGATATCTATGACTCAGACGATCATACTCGTTATAGTTCATGAGTCAGGCATGATAGTATGGGACATCATGTTTGTGTTGTCTTTATCCCGTGTAAGTTAGAGAGCCTTACAGTGAATCTTGAGCTTTGATGGAAGTAACGAGCCCACCATCATTAATCTTGAGTGATGACCCATACTGTATTAATTTAATGTCTTGGGCGAATGCTCGTACCAATGAAATTGTTAATCTATAGACACCAGGTGATGAACCCTGATGGATTTGGGGACCATAAAAACAAGCCGTGTGGTTCCTACCTACTTGACTCTTGATATAAGTGAGAATGCGGGGATAACAGCTTCGGGGTCAAGAGCTACTTTAAGGTGGAAAGTGTTCGTTTACAGGAGTGTTCGTGTTGTTGATTCCTAGAAGTGTAGTGGTGCTGTCAGACTTCTAACTCGACCCATTTTACCTCCTCAGGATAGCATGGTTCCAAAAAAAGCAAGGGAAGAAGGGGGAGATTCCCGAATAGGTCAACCTTTTGAACTGTTGCTGAATCCATGGGCAGGCAAGAGACAACCTGCGGCTTTCGAAAAGGGAGAGGGGCTCTTACCTTTTTCGCGTAAGTAGAAAGTTGGGGGAGGATTTGAGAACTCACTAATAACTGAAGATTGCTGACACTTGTAACCTGACCAAATCACAACAAACAATAATATACATGGAGTCGCATGAGAAATGCTTTTAGCCAAGCTAAGCTAACGGGTTGGAGGTCACTCGGGCATTGCTTTTTGCGAAGGATGTTCCAAAGAGATTTTGGAACGAAGCAGTGTTAACTGCCACCTATCTAATCAACCGGACACCGGCTACACTGGTAGAAGTCCCTCTGCCTAGTTGTTTGCTAAAAACTGGCACGAACAAACTGAAATTGCTTGCCTCAAGAGGAACTGCGATAAAAGATGGGATATGCGGATAGCTAGATAGCTATATCCGCATTCATCATACTATAAGTCGAAGTCACGACATGGGGGGGGGGGGGGGGGGGGGGCTCGGAATAAGAACGAGAATCGGTGTCGTGGTGGTGCTACGAGATGGCTTCGTTCGTGATCATGTTGGGCAAAAGGTATAAGTAGAGGGGCGGCTGTGAATACCTAGAATGAGGAGCGAATATTGATTTGCACCACCACCGCACACAGCCACCAACAGGTAAGAGGAAGAGCTAGGTCAGTGGCCGACGTTGAAGTGTTCAACGGTTCTTCGGCCTACCACCTTTCTTTTTCGACGGTTGAGCCTCTTGCCTGGCAGCTCGGAAGGCAGAAGAGGAAGATTGACAAAGCTACAGAGGCTTCCATGTTGCCGTGGAACCTAGCTCTGATCTTAGAGGTATGTCACGACCGTCAACTCTAACTCAAACAGCAACAGGCACTCACACTCCCCAATCCGGAATATGAACCGTAAAAGAAAATACCCATTGAACCGATCACAGGAATACCAGTTACACTACAGTTCCTTTTCCTGTTGCTGATGCGAGTCGTGTAATAGGTGAATCAATTCCAGACCGCATCTGTCCCTTCTGACGCTTGACGTCTCATTCAGGCTAGTATGCCTCCTCCATAGAAGGGTATTAAAAGAGACAGCTTCAATTGCTTTCCGATGGCGAATAAGCGCCGCTTACCAGCCCCCTCTACTGTGTTAGCTAACTTAGCCGGAGGTTTGCTCTGCCCTCCCCTTCATTACCTACTTTAACTCAGAGAGAAAATGGATTCCTGCTGAGCCGGAAAAAGCCTCCAAGATATGGAAGGTACTATGATAAAATAGTAATGACAAGTCAGAAGAGATTTTCTCTTCTTCGGAATGGCTTATAAATTGGAGATATGCTTGCGGACCCACTCCACTCCCCAAGGAAAGCTGGCCGAGTAGGTCATACTCGGGCGCGGGATGAGACATTGGCGCAGGAGCGCTCAAAAATTCAATGGGCTGCGTAGGGATATTGACGGTCCTTGCAAATGAGGAGGCTGAGAAATCCGACCTGTTCTCGTAGCAGCATTCAAAGTAGTGCTAGTGAAAGAATTACCAAGGGCAATCTAAAGGACCACAGGGGAAGCTAAGGGAGATTAGATCACCAACCGGAGAGTCGTAGAAAGCCCCCCTAACCCCCGGCGGGGGAACCAACCACCTTAAAGCCACTGAAGTCCCCAGTACAGTAATCGACTTATTAGGCGACCCTCTTATCAGAAACGATCAGATCAATCCCGGTAACAACCAACGCCGGGAACAACTGTCTTTTTGAATGCTTTCTCTGATCCTAAACCTAAATAATCAAAAAGTACTACTCTTTATTTGATTCTTCCCATACGACTATAACAACAGCGCAGACAGCCAAGCGCGCTACTCCTGCTGCTAACGCTACTATAGTAGTTGCTGCTATTGCTCGAACTGGAAATTGCGTAAAGTCAATAAGGATCGGATCCTCGCTTGACTTTATGAAACGTTGAAAATCAAACCTTATGAAACGTCGAAAATCAATCCCATTTCTTTTCTTCGGTTAACTGCGTGGTCGCTATTAGTAACTGCGCTGCTTTAGGGCACAGTTGTTAACGGCGTGGTCGCTGTTAGCAACTGCGCCTAGTCAGGCCACTGTTAGCAAGAGCGACGGTGCTCTTAGTAACTGCGGTATGACAGCAGGTTACTGGAATCAGGTCTTTTGACCGCCTATTACGTGACGGGGGGGACTCACTTTATACTAATCTTCCTCCCTCTTCTGATGGCTGTTGGTCACGACTACTACCAAAAAGCTCCAATGAGGATTCATATTTCACATGGAGGAGTGTGCATCTTTATGTTGGGTGTTCTTCTGTCGTGCGACCCGGCGGCTTATGTGCGACCTGTGGCCCACACCTCCTATTTGTTCAGGGCGGGCGGCGTGAACTCTGATTCGATCCAGGTATTCAATCCCGCGAAGGGAAGATCTTTGGCACTATTATTGTCTATATACAAGTGGCGTAGGCGAAGCTGTGGTGACTCGTGGAGTAGGCAGCGAGCGGAGCTTGAACAGCAGCAAGCAGCTTTAAAAAAGCCGTTGCGCGCGGGGGGGTTTGGGGGGGCCTACGCGTCGCTGCTCCCGCGCACCATTCTTTTCGCTAAGCGTATATACAGAGCTAACCCCTGTCCAGTGTCTGGCAGAGCTAAGGGGGGCTTCAATCCTTACTCCTTATCCCCATCTCAGCCCAGGCTAATGGGGCCGTCACTTATTCAGGGGGGAGAGTGGAGCCTCGAGAAGCACTGTTGAGAGGAAGATCCTTGGCCCCTCTTCATTCTCTACAGGGGTCTCTGCCCACATGGAAGCGGGGCAGAGATGGAAGAGATCGAACACGGGAATAAGAAGCAAGCTCGCCTTCCTTTTTGATCATTTTGATAGAGGGGGATGGAGAAAGTGGACAAAACAGACTCCAATTTCCCAGTCGAAAAGATGGGTTCCCTTTTCGTCTCGACAAAGAGGAAAAGAAGAATCTTGAAAACGCTTCTAACCCCCTTCGTAGAGCCGTGTATTGTAAGTGATCCGAACCTGCCCGGAGCGAGCCCCCCTGAGAGGCAAGTGAAGTTGGTGAGTCGTATGATGGGCAACTATCTCCTGCGATTCGGAGAGGACTCAGCTGTTAGTTAGTACCCCCTGGGTTTCGGGGTGGGCCCTTTCACTCTATTTTATTATATACGCTTAGCGAAAAGAATGTTTTTTGATACACCGCGGACATGGATTCTATATGAACCAATGGATCGTGACAAGTCGTTACTACTAGCAATGACTTCCTCTTTCATTACTTCATCCTTTCCATATCCCTCTCCCTTGTTCTCAGTGACTCATCAAATGGCACTCAGTTCATATCTGTAAGTTCGATCATTGACAAGGTTCAAAGAAAGGGTGGGCCATTGATAAAGAATCAATTCCAAACCCCTTATCTAGTATAAGGCCCTAAAGCAGATGCGGGCCTCCGCTTTTTTCTTTTCATTAATGAAACCTGCCAGTTATTATGGACTCAAATTCAAAGGAAAAAAATGGAGGATTATTCTGGCGTTTGCCTCTTTGTTCACAATCAAAAATAGACGTGGGTGGCCTGTGGTGGTTCTTACAATGTTCGTTCAATCAAGCAGCATTCTTCTTTTTCTTAACTTAAGGAGAGGGAGGAGACAGACGTCGGGACCTATGAACGGAACAACACAACAAACATGATGAAATTCAGGAGGCGTCGGAGGAAAGGACTGACGAACTACTTACTTGTGTTTGGTTAACTACTTGACTTACTTGGGGTTCTTTCTCGTAAGTGGTACACCTACACCCTGCACGCACACTCACTATATCTATATACGTATACGTTGATAGCCTTTCGGCCCTTCGCGTCAGTAAGCCCCTCTCTCTCTCTACTACATACAGTTGTTTCAGGCCGAACAATAGCGACGGTATTAGGCCCGGATCCGATTATTGTTCGGGTACGAAGCTACGCTATTCAAAGCATCGAGCGAGAGTGAGGTTGTCCAGTTCAAGAACCAATGCAAGCAACCCCGAAGCGCATAGAAGGGATAATAGTTGACTGGGAACTTCTGTAGTTCTTTCTGCGTCCACCGTTCCACATTCCGACGACGCCTCCCGTTCTTTCCTCTCTGAGCGACGAATTGGCTGTTTACAAACAAGCATTCAAGAAAGCAATATGAAAATCTTCTGTTCTTAACTTGATAGACCGGGTGAGCCATGACCATGAGCTATAGGGGTGACGAAAAGAGAGAAGCGTTATGAGGATTGGATTGGGGAGTTTAGAAAAAGGCTCCGAAGGTGCCAAGAGCTGTTGAAGAATAAGGTCTTCTATTTGAGTTGAGAACCGGAATAAGAAGTGACGGTAAGTATAAGTATACGAGTTGATAACAGAACAAAGAACCCCAACCGTCATAGAGGAATCAATACGGTTGGTGTCATTTCAAATGTTGTTTTCTTTTCACACTATCGAAATGCGAGTTTCAGTGAGCCCACATTTCGATCAGAGAGAGCCCTGGATGCCCTGGGTCGTAAGACAGGAAAGGAAAGTGGTTCGGAAAGGCCCCCTCTTCATAAGCCAAAGGCCTAAGACTACTACTACGAGTATAGTAAGAAGTCATAAAGACGACCCTAAGATCCTAATTTGTTTTGCTGCGATTAACAAGTCGCCAACAACAACAAAAGTCTATTGATCCGGTTCAATATCGGAACACGACAAAAATCTTAAATCTATACAATATGCAAAAAATCCATCGACCGTTACCACCTCATCTTACTCTTTATATGTCACAGCTCACTTCGACGTTTCCAATACTTTAAGTGGAGTCAATTCCTCGAAAGAAGCGTCTGAAAGCAGGCATGCTTTGGGATACGCCTATAATCCTATTAAGACTTTCTGGGCCAATCGTAACCTTGATTGGTTCGAAAGGTGCGTAGGAAGGTATTTACCGCCTTCCCTTCCAGAATTGACTATTCATTTCAGTAGGATTGGAATAGTGGAAGCCGAAACCTAGAAGGATCTTTGCCATAGGCCATTCTTTTGAAATCAGAGGGCCCGTACCATGATTGGTTGATGGAAATTCTCTGTCGTTTACCGACCGATGGTTTAATCAAGAGAGAAGGACCTTTGTCCCGGTTAAAAGGTTCAGTGATGTTTATTATTGCTATGATGAACGCTACGGATCGGTGGCCGTTAACGTTGTTAATGACAAGAATGTCAATCTCTTTGGACCTACCTTGGCAAGTTCCGTGTCCAGACTACATCATGGGGGTATCAAACTTTCTCAGTGCTACCCAGCAGCTGTCTGCTTTGTAACTGGGCAACCTCTCGTAGACTACTATTCTTGTCTTGGCCTTTGTTCACACTATCACATCATATGGTAGTGTGGTTGGTAGCGGAAGTGAATCTGATTCAGAAAGAAAAGCCTAGTCGTCCAAAGGCCCTAAGTGAGTAAGGTGACATACGAGAGGGAACTTCTAGAAATGGAATTCTTCCCCGAAAAGAGGTCCAGACGATGCGCACTCTTGATGGGCTCACCAAATCTATAGCAAAGGAGGTATCGGTTGTGCAAGACCTGAAAACTATCCCATCCTAGTTGGCCGGGAGGCATGGGACCTTGTTCTACCAGTCGACTGAGCAGCCCCTCTGGGGAGAAGACCAGATTCATAAGGAAGATCCTTACAAAGATGCCACTGCCACCGAACCGGTGAAGACCCATTACTATTCACCGAAGGTTAAGGCTTTCTTAGAGACGGCGGGATACAACTTCAGTTTTCTTTTTTTTGAATATGTAAGCCTAAGAGACAGGAGTCAATCTACTATTTTCCGTTAAAAAACGCTTTCCTCATCTAAACTCGCATAGAAGTAGATGGAAGCGGCGTGGTTACCATAGCTCATGCATTTATTTCAATCTCAGGAACAGGAAGAAGATGGTTTTCAACCAGTTAAACCGAGAAGAACCAGAAAGAAAAAGGATGACTCCTTGATGCCCCCAGGCCCTGCTACAAGATCCAAGGTCAGACCTTCGAGTCCCAAAGGTCAACCTTCCGATCCTTCCCTTTGTTAAAGAAATGCCTTGTTTTGGAACGCTAGAGGAGCTTTGAAGCCCTTCCTGAAGCTGGTGCGCAGGAGCGCCCTAACTATACAAGGACTCTTTGAACCTTACTATACAAAAGGGGCTACTGGTTTCATCGTTAGGCTTCTTCTTGCTGTTTGGATCAAGTATTCTCTGCTGGTGGAACTACTAGCAGCTCTCTCAGTTTATTTCCAGGACTGAGAAAGGAGGAATCATCACTGCTTCTGACCAGTAATTGTATCGTGAACCTGCTACTCTTCTTTGTTCTCTGGTTTAACCTGTAAGATTCAGGCTGCCGTGAGCTGCGTTGAGTTATTTGCTGCTGTGTGTCCCTGCCTGCATCCTTCTCTGACGCTGCCGCTTGGAGTCAACTTTTGAGGCTCTGCTACTCTTGTCTGGAAAGTATGTCCTAAGGCAATCCAGACTTTCACAGCAGACAACCTGGAACAACTCAATCACTACTCCGAACAGTCTGGACCCCCTTAGGGGGTTAGGGGGAATAACTAAGACAACACAAAAGCTGTTACGCCATTGTATGTTCCATGTTGACCGTCAACAAACTCGCTGAAAAACGGAATGGACTAAGACAAAGCAAAGAACAACTATGTAAGTCAGCCAACGTCGGTAGTAGGATCAAGAGCTGGAAGACGAGTGGGTCTTGCAGAGCCTCCTGCTCTTCGTATTAGCAATCGAAAGCCTGCCAGTAGGAAAGCAAGCAAAGGTTATGTAAAGTTACCCTAAAAAATGACAAAAGGCCCCCCCTTACTAGAAAGCCCTGAAGAACAAGGATCTGAAAGAGAAGTGCTGGAGTAGCTGCTGACGCTATACGAGTTGTCTGGTGCATAAATAATATACATGTTGGTGAAACCTTCATTTTCTTTGTGACAGATGGTGTGCTGTTGAACTGTTGCAAGGTAATCTTCATGGCCAAAGAAGAGTCAAAATCAAATGGAAGAAAAAGAGAAGAGAGATTGAAGAGTATAGAAAGGAGTTGCTGTTCAGGCCACTGCAATTATGTTATGTCTCGATCGGATATCCAAGTGGTGACTTATACACCAACTGTACTGCTGCTAGCTCAGAAGCTTTTGGATCAACAATGGTAACTCGAACTGGCGGAAAGGGAGTATAGCTTTGTTGAGGGTGAACTTACTGCTCCTGGCTCTACCTCATAGAGAGGCATATTTATTGGTTTAAAGTCGAGGTAAACGACTGATTCTTAGTCAACTCGGTTAGCTTCCTCTGCTTCCGGTGGTGGGACCACCGCTGATGCGGAAAACAAAAGGCTAGGTAATGTATCTCCAACTAGCTCTACCCTGGTCACTGGGTCAATAATCAGCCCGGTGGTTCTTCGACTGGAACCGGAATAGATCTTGGGCGAGGTGGTGGTGGGGAAGCTGCTGGTACTAGTATCGAAACCATAAGGGGCGTTTACGCTGGTACTGAAGCTTTGATACTCGTGCCTACGCAGCCTTTGTTCGCATCTCTCATCGATTCCCCTATGGAGAAGAGGAATAAATAAGAGCATTCATTGGTTGGACCTTTATGCTACCAGACTCTGCTATTGAAACTCTTTCTAGACTATACGAGCTGTAGGATCATGAGCATCACCCACAAAAAAGGCATACATAGAAGGCGGTTTCTCACCCGGGTCGAGATCTGAGGCCGGTGCGGCAACCCATTGATCCACCGGAATAAAAGCGAGCTGCATTGGGGTTAGCAGCATTTTAAACCAAAAAAGCGATTCACTTGGTTTCAAGCTGCGTAGCGATCCTAAGAGATCAGATCAGAGAATTGAAGAGCGGAGCCAATCACAGATTAGGATCTCGTCCCACCAATTGAATGAAAATGGCGTTGAAACTACCCCCAGAACGACCGGGTTGTAGTTAAACCATCTCCGGTGAGAGACTCGGTCAACCGAGTCGAAAAAGAAGCACCTTGCCCATATTGATACCCCGTTTAAGGTATTCCAATTGCAAATCAGTATCTATACGCCTCTACTTCGGTTTGATAGCTTGTTAAGGAGCCAGCACCCCTTAGCCCGGTAGGGGGGAGAAAGCAGTACTAATTGTGGGAACATCAGTTTATGCCGGAACAGGGGTGAAGAAAGCAGCGTCTCCGCCGCCATATCCATATTCAATCCCCCCGGCCCTCCTGTTTACCTAATTGCAAGGGTGAAAGCTGCACCATCACTAGCGACAGAGTCATTACGCTAAAAATCTTCTAGTTACGGATCGCTAAGGAAGGAGCTTACCTTGGATGACTTGTTCCTCATATTGCCTCAGGATCATCAACTGAAACTACTGATGCTTACTCATATGTTGGCCGGTCCGGTTAAATCCAATGGAATCCGCCTTAGTCTATACCTATACGGGTAGTGCTATTCGGTTCAAGGTAAGCACTGAAGCAACTGCAGGGGGTACCTATCCAACTCTCTCTGCCGCTGGCATTCCTTGTTTGAGGCATATCGATTATAGAAGACATATGGGTTCCGACGCGAGCGAAGGGAAGCTAGGTACTATGGTTCAATGGGTGAGGATGCTAGGTTACCTGGTTCTCAAATCGGGTATTGAACCCTCTCTCCCTGCAACTCAATCTGCTTCTATATCCTCCTTTTGGGGTCTCGATCTTGAACTCAAACTGATGCCTAGCTGCCTGAATCTCTGCTTTCTTCTACTACCAGTGGGCTAGCTGCCTTAGTTATGTTATATCGATCCCTTTGGTTGGAGGACGGATCTCGCTACATACTAGAAAGATGTTAATCGCCGCATTGGAACTACCTACCATGAACCTTCTACCCCGAAATCCCACCACTTAGAGTCCATAGGAGGTTGCGGGATGGGAACTATCGGGGCAACACCCTACCATTATACCAAGGGGAAGGGGAAATCACAGTAGGTTTCTATGGAACCCGATTCCTCTTGCTCTAAGTATATGGGACAATCTGCCCTCTGGTATCGGGCATCCGGAATCAGTCTCGTTAATTAGCAATTTCTCTCTTGCCATTAGCGAATCCCTTATTTCCTTCTGGTAAAAGGAATCTGTCCAACCTCTATCGGGCATCTAGAAAGGGTCATCCCTTACAATTCAATTGGGAAATGTTTCACACTATTGCGTGAAATAAGTCCTACTAAGCTAAAGAAGCAGATGAAGCATCGGGTCTTGGAGAAGAATAAGATCACAGAGCACAGCAAACCGCTAAACCATGTGCGCGTGATTGCTCGCCTATCATGAGTTTGACTTGCGCTCTAAAGCTGTCTTTTTGAGAAAGACTGGAGAGAACCTTTATGACATTCTTGTGGATAAAGCAGTCGGTGAAGCTTTTTCTTATGTTGTTTAACAGGGAAACTCTGGCAAGGTCTATTATTCCTTTTTCCCAGTGTAACGCCCTGAAATTCGGGGGTCGAGTATGAACTCAACTCCCGAGTTCCAACGCATCACTTATGCAACATACACAATGTCGGTTAAATGTTGTCTGAGTTAGCGCAATAAACATGAATGAGATTAAACCAAAACAGTAATTCATACTCCAGTTCAATTGCATTTAAAAACAGCGGAAGACTGAAATTTTATATACAAGTATGTAAAGTAACAAAATTTTCTGAACTTCAGAGTATGAGTACTAGCTGAGCACCAATATACATGTAAAGTTTGTAAATTAAAAACCCAAAATACATCCTCAAAAGAGGCCCCAAAAGTCCCGCGATGCAGCCGGCCTAGGCGTAGCCGTCAGAATACTGCATGAAAGAGAACTCCTCCTGGTCCTCATCAACGTCGGGCTCTGGCTCCTGAACCAAGGCGCCCTCTAATCCTGCAACAGAGTCTGGTTGGTGTGTACAACACCGTCCCGTAACGTGGGAGTGAGTAGCTAACTCAGTGGAACAATAATGCATAAGTTAACATGTTATCAAATCAACCAAGCAGTAATGATAAAGCAGTACAAATCAAGCATTTCTAACTATTCTTGTTAAATGCGAAAATGATATGACATGATGCTGTATGCCCTTGCCAAACCACCCTCAAGCGACATCATCTTACGTTCGCGAATGCTTAACTCCCTCAGTGCGCCACATCTACAAAGCACATGCGGTGCGATGATGTTTATGATTACCAAATTATTATTAGTCCATTTCAACCAGCAGTATTGGGAAACTAAGGTACCTCCCTTGTATCATTCCCAACATGATCCATTCTAGGGTCGTCAATCCTAGTTATTCTCATACGATGTTATGGTTTGAGAAGCTTAGTGATGGCATCACAACAGGTTTGTCACCCGTCAGCGCGGATACAGATCTCACCGTATGCGGCTCAATTGCTGGCCGTCAGCTCGAGTACAGGTCTCACCGTACTCGGCTCAATCACTAGCCGTCAGCTCAAGTACAGGTCTCACCGTACTCGGCTCAACTCACACTCTAGTTACTGTGAAAGGCTCGTGGCCAATCACAGATACTTAAAGTACACTCGATGATACCACGGAGGACTCGTCGCCCGTCAGCACGAGCACAAATCTCACCGTACTCGGCTCTCGCCGAAGTATCGACAGCTCGAATACAGTGTCTCATACCACCGTATTCGGCTCACGAGATAGTTGCGCAAGGGTCACTACGGGGAGGCACATGGCCCCAGCATAGGCCGACAGCTCGACCACGGTGTCCCATACCACCATGCCCGGCTCATGCGTCTTAGCGGATCTAGGTACCATGGTTAAACAGGAATCACCACTGGTAAGTTTGGTACCCTAGGTTCAAGCAGTAGCGACCAAACAAGGTGAACACATAACTACACTTCGGTTCAAGTGGCGAGCCTGACTAGCTCGAGCGCACCACAAGTTGAGCGATATGGAGCGCAAAAGCACTCCGCGTGGCCAACCACTATCGCCAACCGAAGTACGACTCGGGTTCGCCGGACCCGTCCTTTGTGGCGACATGAATCTCAGCCACAATCACAAGTCTGGTACCGAGTGTTTGGACTATAAACATAGTCCCAAACTCAAACAGTTTTCATCGCTAGCATGTGAAGTAAAGCATGGTAAACAAGCAATACAAGCATGTTAGTCGGCATGTTATAAAGCATAAAGTAAGACATGAAGTAAAGCATGTTACAAAGCATGTTGAGAAGCATGTTACAAAGCATATTGTAATGCATGTACTGAAGCACTATCCCCATAGGGATAGAATTGTGTGTGCACTACAATTAAGTGGTTGCGGTGAACCACCGCATGGAGGGGATCCTACATGTCTCTAAGGGAGTTGGAGAATCCATATCAGCGCCTATCTAAGGCACTAGTACATGTACATGTACACCTACATGCACATACACAAACACTTAGAATATACGTTTCCAACATACACGACGTATGTTAGGCAAGTTCGTGATTGGGCTGTCCCTAAGCCCCGGGAGTATTTTTCCCGCGTATATCGTATTCATACAACAAATAATCATTACAATTACATAACCAAAATCCGCACGCATGCGGGATTTCTAGAATACGCAATTTCGACATACACGGCATTTACACATGAACATATATTTTCGCGATCTCTTTCGCCAAACTAGTATTTTATCCACACATGATATAATCAAACATTAAATAAACATGTCAAACATTTTCTCAACAAAAATACGTATACGGTATTTCTACGTATATCAAGAGTATGTAAAATTCCATAATCTTTATCGCTAATCGAAACAGGAAACGGAAAGCACATTGTACATGTGCATTTGCATGCAGATCATGAATCTATCATTATCTGTCATTGAAAGCGTTGAAAACCGTAACTTATACGCTTAAAGTCCTCACCTCAGCCCTTGGAATTCCAACGAATCAGCAAGAAGGTTGGTGCTTCCGTATACGGGAGTTTCTTAGCCTAAAGATCGCATTCGATTAGTCTTTCCTTAACCTATCACTAATTAGGCTCAAATCAGACCTAGGGTTAGGGTTTCTTACCTTCAAATGGGGTGGAAACCGCCGGGAAACCCCTTGGAATAGCGCGGTGTAGGCCGTGGGAGAGGTGGAAGCAGCAGGAGGAAGATCGGCTTTGATCTCCACAAGTTCTCTCTCTTTTCTCACTTTCTCTCTTAGGGTTTTAACCCAAATTCGTATGGCTGTGAGAGGGGCTGTTCTAAGCCCCTTTTATAGCCACAAACCTTCCCAAAATAGACTCAGGTTCAAGGGCAACTGCTTACATAGGCATTTCACCAATTTCCAAGCTCAAAAGGGGTGTTCTGGTGGCCCTCTTTGAGCCAAATGTCAGACTTAAGCTCACCCACTGCGGATCCACGTGGGATTACGTTTTCGGCTCGATCGGATTCCCAGATCGCACGTGGCGGACCACTTTCAGTTCAACGGTCCGTGGGCCACGATCGGCATTTCTGAGTACATGTAAATGTTCCTGAAATTTTTCTTAATCCGAGGGTGTAATTTGGTCTGATTCCGACGGTCAGGTTGCTTAATACTGACGCGCAACCGAAAGGTGCCAGATCACTATTCCAGATATTTTATCTTGGATGGAAATAGTGTTTTTCACACTCCCTCGCTCCGGAGTGAAAATAATGGCCGTGGGACATCGGAATCATCTGATTTTTGAGATGATTGTCAAGCCCAGTGGGGCGGTCCTGGTTCCTTAGCTTCGTGTTAATCGGACTCCCGATGTGCGATTTAGACCTCATACGAAGTTTCGTTTCAGTCCCGAGAGCAGACGGGTAATGAGTTTGGCTCTAGACTTTAGGGTAACCTAGAGTCACCAATTCTGCAAGTTTTGGGTCTTGCAGATCGTATTTAAAGCGATCCCAACGGATTTCATGATTTACCGAGTTTAGTACTTAGTTAACTTTGTTAAATTTCTAAAGGATTTAATCCTATGTGATTTCTGGTCGAGGTGGTACTCGGCCCAATGTACGGAAATTTTCAGGTCGTTACAGTGCAGGCTTCATCGAAAGGCTCTCCGCCTCGTGGCATTCTTGGATTCGCTTGCAAACAACACTTCTCCTCTCGCCCCCCTTAGATCATTTTCAAAAGGGTTTGCCCGACTGACTTAATAGTTACACCTTTATTGACCAGATCCCATGAGTGCTACTAAATGGCACGTCAGAGCTCCCTTCTCGTATTATGATTTGCCGCTTGATTCCGAAGACCAAACTTCCTTGTGATTTGTTGATTCGCATCGATAGAACCAGTTGTGTGCCACATACATGGCGCAAATCCCGAGCTTCCTGTTACCGATAGACATCAATCCAAGTCGCTGAGGGACCTAACTAAGAGTTCCCCTCTGGACCTGAGAGAAGAGAAGGCCGATCTCCTGCACAGATTCTCAATCAATATGCATTGAATGAAGGAATTGGTCCATTCCCTGGCCAATATTGGGTAAGCGCGTTCATGGATCAAGTCATTTCATATATGATGTTCCCGATCCCGATGACCCGCATACGATGTCAATGAGCGCTAGGAGAAGGAAGGGGACAATAGCACCGCTCGCCTCGCTTTGAACAAAATAAATCATCGCAACCAAAAGGAGACAACCATTTGTAGGGAAATCCATTCGATAGGAGGTATAGGATGGAACCGAATCTGCTTCGTGAGGGTATCGTTCGCACGACTAAAAGAAATTTAGCTAATTGACGGCAGGAGTAGGAAAAGGCACGTACGCGGGAAATTCATCGAAGTAACGCGATGGATTCGCAGGAATGAACGAAGAAAAAGCCTTCAAACAATTCAACATCTTTTATTTATGTTAGAAGGTGTAGAACGTTAGAAGCAAGTGGGCCTCCGGCCACACTACCAACCCTCGCTACGGCTTCTTTGAAGCTCTAGTTCTCACGCATTCTAGCTTCAAGATCTGGCTTTCGCTTTGAGCGCGAAGCGGCTTGCTGAGATCAAATGAGATATCCCAACCTTTGATTGTCAAACTTGCAGTTCCCATGAACCAAGCACAGGATAGGATGGATGGTGTACCAATCCATTTCGTTGGGAAGATGGCGAGGATGAAAGAAGGATATCGAGAGAGAAATAGGAAAAAGAGTACGGAAGCTAGAGCGGAGATATAGGCTAGCTAAATGCCCTAAAATCCGTGTACGAAAGGTCCGCGATCCTGGGCAGTACATGGATAACCCGACTCACCAAGCGCTTAGGAACGTGTGGTGAAGGCGGAATAGAGTTTGCCGTTGAAATGATGACTTCTGGTGTAACCAAGTTTGAAGGGCGGAATGCTAACGAACCGGGGCTACAGCACCTGTTTATCCCGAATCCTCCGAATCAGATGTGGGGAAAGGAGAAAAAGGAGTCGTAGCTTATCAACCATAGGAATACCCTTACGACTTCACTTTCCGAGCTACGAGGTCCCTTTTAGCGCACTTGACTTATCTTATTGCGTATACAATAATCACTGAGCATACGTTGCTAATGGGCAGGTAAATTCTGAGAATCGTAGCGGAGACCGATACTACTTATATAACTATTATGTGATTACTCCATGTGTAACGGCCAAGAGGTGTTGTATTCTATTTAATTAAACAGATTCTTTCTTACATTGATATACACATCCTTCACCCAATCCGCTCAAAGTATTTGAAACTCTTTCATGGTATCAGAGCACTAGCTCTTGGGAAACGTTCACTTGGTTCGTGTGAAGTGTAGTCTGAATACCTTGTTACGTGTTTTCTCTTTGGCGCAGTCTACCGCTGTGTCTGCATCCTTCTCTTCAGAACTGAGTATCTCGTCTATCGCCCATTTTTTGTCCATAAGATTGACACAGACGAACTATATACCATGGAAAACCCAGAGAATGTCGTTAATTGAAGTACAAGATCTTCTCAGTTTCGTTGATGGAACTGAAAAAGAACCAAAGAAAGTGACCTTGATCGAAAATAGCCGAATTGGCGCGAACTAAACAAAATCCTTTCTTTTAAACTTCCCTTTGGTCAAAACTTTCCCAAAAAAGAAAAAAGCGAAGGGAGCCCTCGTCCCACTTTCCCTTCCCCACCCCTCTCGGGGTGGCCTCGCCTTTTTCGGCTACTTATGATAGAAAAATATGGGGCACGAGTCATTTTCCTTGGCTAACAATAAATGTCATTTTGACCATATCCGCGGGTTCTTCAATTGTCTTTCTCCCTCATAGAGGAAATGACGGTGGTATACTATATGTATCCGCTTATTGGAACTCCTTCTAATGACCTATGCATTCTGTTATCATTTCCAGTTGGACGATCCGTTAATCCGAAAGATTATAACTGTTTCCATTTTTTTTTTTTTAAGGGTCTCCTTATCTTTAGGAGATGCCTGATCAGGGATCTATGCAACTTGTAATTCTTGAAATAAGTAAACCAAGGAAGGTCGTCTGATACTGCTGCATCTTCAATAGCGCATACAATCGCATCTTGATGAGCCGGTTGGTCCAGTTGTTTCAACCGTAATTGTATGAAAATCATCTCCATCTGGAATCTCAAACATCGAGGGCGCCATCGCATCTGCAAATTCATTATCTTCCCGCCGAGTCCTCGAATTGTTTCCACATTAAACTCACTATCTCTTAGTAGGGTAAAAGCTTTACATCCGCCAGTTTTATATTCATCTGACGATTTGCTTAATTACCAACTCTGAATCTCCGATTCCAATTGGATAATCTGGCCTGCATAGCTTCATACTCTGCTATGTTGTTGGTAGCAGGGAACCTCAACCTAAAAGCTTCAGGGATCCTTTACTCCTTATTGGGATATTCAGACTATCCCTATCCCTGCCCAATGGGCATTCAGAGCTCCGTCAAAAGAGAAGTTGTGGGTGAATCGGTTTTCCCACGGAGCAGTAAGGTTTAGTTTATTAGAAGGATAAGCACGTTATTGCTGTTTGTCCCAACATTCAGCCGAGGTAGGCTACTCACTTGCTCGTTAGAAGTCGTTAACGAACTGACTTATGGCCATTTTCTGTCTATAAATGAAGATTGGATGGATGCCCGCTCCTTGGTTGGGTATGCTTTCAAAAGAGCTGTTTTCATGCGTGCTGGTGTTCGTGGTCTGTTGGTTTTTCAGTGCTCGTGGGAGAAGGCAGGATTGGCGCATCTACAAGTTGAGAGTGTGCTCGGGCAAGTGGGCTAACCAGAACAACTAGTAACGGGATTTGCCTGCAATACGAGTAAGGGGAATGGAACTCTAGTTTTAGAACTTTAGGACTTAGGTTAGCTAGCTCAGCTTCTCCTATCTATTCTATTATGGCTATTTGGATTAAGGAACTAGGGTAATGCGAAGACAAAGAAGGCCTAATACTAATAATGGTGAGTCGAATCAAGCCAGGCGCGGCAGTCGTTCCAAGGCTTTTATGCCACCGTTCAGGCCTTATTTAAGTAAGATAGGAGAATGAGGTTCAAGCAAGAGACTCCGGGTTTTGCCTAGGCGAGTAGCAGACTCTGGTTTCAGTGCACGTGTGGAAGGCAACTCTGTTTAGCCAGCAAGCATAGGAATCCCCCCGGGGAACTGACTATCTATTAATGCTAATCTATTAGTTCTAGCTCGAAGTTTTCCCTTAGTTATCTCGAAGTTAGCTGCTTGGCATGAGTCGCTTGGGCAGTCTGAGTAGCTTGGCTTGCTCATGCGGGGCTTTGGAAAGAAAGTAACCAGGGAATGACTAATCTTCTAATCCAGCTCGAGCAGTTTTTTGTTTAAAAGTAGATCGGGAGTTCAAGCAGATGTTAAGGGTGAGGTTGACTATTCTAGTCTACAGGCCACTTAGCTAAACGAAATCCTGAGTATCGACTGTCGTGTGAGTCTCGACCAATGTGTAGCTGCTGTTAAAAGGCTATAAGTAACGGCATTCTCAGTTAAGATAACAGGATTCAAGCTTGTGTGTACTTGTTATAAGTAGATGTAGATGTGAAGGTGCCTAAGGAACTGCCCTAACCTAACCCCCTCGTTGTTAGAGGCGTTGGCTATTCGTAGATCTATTATACAGGTGATTTAGCTACTTTCAATCCTTAGTTTCAACTCTTCAGTGAGTCTTGCTATCTCCCAGTCGTAACTGTACCTTGTGGACTCTAACAAGCTCTCTTCGCTTCTCCCCTGGTTTAAACAAGCCAGTAGCTAAACCCCTGACCTATCGGTCAGCCCCTCTAACGAGCAGGTGAAGGATTGGTTGCCCGTCTCTGACTTGTCTTACTCACTCGAACCCTACGCCTTCCAGCAGGAACCACGGAAAAGAGTGAGCCTTTGTTGGAAAGAGCGAGCCAAAGGAGAGAGCGTAGTCTTAGAAGCGAGAAAGAAGATGAATTGGTAGCGAGTTCTATCACTCGCATGAGGAAGGTTCCTGCACCCGAAAGAGCAATTGCACCTGAAGGAAGGGGTACAAGACAAGGAATAGAGAGAGAGCCCATTCGGCAATGCACATTGTTTCGGCCCGCGTATGAATACACGGATTTTTCCAATTCCTATTAGTCTGCGTGTTAGATTGATATAGCTATCTACTCGCTGCTCGCTGCCCTTCCGGCTGACGAAGGAGTACCCACAGCTGTCACGCTTTTCTGCTAGTCCTATTCAACTTATAGGCCAAGGAGAAATGGAAGTCCGACCAATATAATTATATAATGAATACGAGATGGGGAGTTTTCGAAGATAGGGAAGTGCCCGCGAAAGAAAGTCCGCTAGAAAGAAAGCCAGGGAAGTTCTCACTGCGTGCCCCCCCGGATAGGGGAGTCCTTTCTTTAGGCATTTAAAGCTGCTAAGCAGGAGTATATGTAGTAGCTTTATGGCTTCTTTAGATTGATTTGTACAATGGATTCCAGCACTAAACTAAGTGGCACGGTCCTCAACAGACAATTGAGATTGCCTCTTTGGATGGTATTTGCCTTGTATGAGTCATCGGGATCTTCGGGCGCTGACATCCATGCATTTTCTTACAGAGCTTTTCGGCGATCGAAGGGCAAGACTACCTCACTTTCTCGAACTGCGAAGGAATATCGATGGTTGGATCCCGCGGGTCTCCCATCCGATGTGGAGTACACACTATTCAATTAGCCTTGTCTTCTTGGTCAAGTTGACTCTCGGGGACAGGCAAGACATATCTCCTTCACGGAGATTCTTTCTTTGCCTAACTGAAAGGGAAATGTTCAACGAGGACTTTCGAGCGGCTGTATCGATTTCTAAGGAATAGACATCGCTGCGCCCCCTTAACAACTCTTCCAGAGCCCGCGTGAGTCACTGCAGGAAGCAGCTCGTCATTTGAAGGAAAGAAAGATTCAAAAAAAAATGACTAATGGCGATGCGAAAGACCGCCAGAGATAGATGTCCCGATCAACTATATGATTCGCATTCATCTTCATCAACAGAAGACCGGTGGAAGAGACTAAGCAAGGGCATTCTCTGTCAACTGAAGCTAGAGCTGCGGCTGAGAAAGAGCGGCCCTCTCATTCCGTTACGGCTAGCGAGCCAACGATAGCTAGTGAAGTACCGCACGTTTATAGGGCTAATATAGGTCTCTAATGGCTAATGTCTGGGTCTAGGAGGTACTATCCGTCAATACCCTTTTCGTACGCTTGTCAGGGCTTGTGCTTTCTGCTATTTTCTTTACTTAAAAGGGCTAGAGACTGCTGCATCATGCTGAACCAAGCTCCGTCTTTTCAGTCCTTTCCTCATGGTAGGCGCCGTTGAGGTACTATTGTGCTTTCTCTTGCTCTAGCGTTAAGGGCAGTCCAGTGAAAGCGAGAAGTACTACTTGAAAGTCAAGCTCTTTCGACGCTAGTCAGTCTAATACTCCTTAGGTAGGCACTCGGCGCGGTGCTGCTATTACTCTTCCTTTCTGCTCTTGTGCTCTTTCCGATTTTGATCAGACCTTTAAACGCTCGGGCCGTTTTCAAGCAAGCCCTTTGTCGAGAGCAGTAGTAGTTGTTCTGAATAGGCGTTTATTAGCGCTTGTTGGGCAGTACAGTTAGCCTTATCGGTAGGCCTTTCTTTATTGCTCTTTCAGTGAGTTGAGTTATTTGCCAGAGGTTGTAGGCATTCATTATACTATACACGTGACGTTCTTTCTGCTCTGCTATTCTCACAGCTATCTCTTAGCTGTCTGCTCCCCTTAGTTAATTATCTGTAGGTTGTAGGCAATATACACGTAACGTACTAGTTGTATCTTACCGCAAAGTCAGTTGAAAGACCTTTCCCTGGGGCGGACTACTTCACGTACGGTATTCCGCTAAAAAACTAAAACCGAGTAATGTGTAAGCAAGAGTCAGCTAGCTCTTAGCTCCTTAAAAGTGACTATCCAACTTGCTATCCGCTACTGGAAAACTGCTAGCAGCTACCGAACTGAGCTTACCGGCCTACCGTTGGCATACACTTTACGTTCCGTGTCATGGTCTTCCCTTGTTTGCGTCCGTTCCCTCGGACTTCGTCAGGGCTATCTGTCCGAGGTCACTCATCCAACGATCCTGGTTGGGTCGTCAGCAGTACCGGCTTACCGATAGCAGTTAGCAAACCGTGCTTGATCCCGTTTTCCTTGCATAGAAAAACCAAGGCCTTTAGCTCATAAAGTCAGATTGTTCTCAAACGGCGAAGCCTTACCGACCGATAGCAGTTCAGTAGATAGTATATGAAACTTAAACATTGACAAAAAGTCGAAGTCCTCACTGTCGGTGGTTGGGACACTTGCTTGACTTGAGGATGGTCGTAGAACCTTGTTGACCACGAACTGAGAGGCTGGCGAGCTCAGCTCAGGGGACTCTCCCTGGATTACCTGCTTGCACCCCTGTTAGGCTTCCGCTCTTACGATCCTTCTTGCCTTGGTAGTCGCATTCTTCTTTCTCGATCTTATATCGACGCTCTGCGTATGAAGTCCTTTCTCTGTTAGGTAAGCGGAACATGTAGCTTTCGCTCTTTTACCTGGGGTTACAGTGAAAGTCTCAGTTCACAGATATTATAAATCATATCTTGGACAAAGGCTTTATGAGGCTACAAAGGAGACCAGCAAAGGTGACTAGAAATAGATTCAGAGAAGACGAGATCATAGCTATGAGTGGAATATATGGTATCCCACTGGAGTTCTTATAAACGTACCAAACTTGAAATATTAAAATAGGTATTGTGTGAAATTAACCGGGCAAAGCACTTGAATTGGGATTGGGTAGGGCCGGTAAGAGTGAAATGCGCAATGGAAGTAGTATGCGCAGAGCTAACTAAGACTAGGAGCTGATTCTATACCAGAAAAAGTGGATTCTGGGCATCAATGCACTAACTCCTTCGCTGTCTTGCTTGCCTTTTTTGCTTGCTCCTTCTTGCACCTCCCCAGCTGCACCACTCCTGTTTGCTTTCTTGCTTCCTTATTCCAGATTCGCTAAACAGAAGATCTAGATTTCAAAGAAGGGAAGCTAAGAGGTGAGTAGCCAAGATTCTCTTCTGTTATCACCCCAAGGAAGCTTTGGAAGCTATTCGTCTTTCTTTTAACATACATAGGGGATTTAAAAAGGGTCTACTAAGAGGAGGCAACCGCCTACAGAATAAGTAAGCCCGACCGGAACGAATAGCTAAGGTTTGTTGACGATCCCTGGCTACAATCCTAGGGACAACTCGTATAGCGTCGCAGCAGCTACTCCAGCACTTCTCTTTCAGATCCTTGTTCTTCAGGGCTTTCTAGTAAGGGGGGGCCTTTTGTCATTTTTTAGGGTAACTTTACATAACCTTTGCTTCGGAATTACATATATTGTAAAATGGTGTTTTGACTTCGCCAATACTATTGTTTGAATTTGGATTAATAAAGGCATGTTAATCATGCATGCATCACACACATTTTACAATATATGTAATTCCGAAGTGTGGTGTCATCATCATCATTTTATCGATATACGTAATTTTGAAGTATGGTATCATCATCATCATCTTATCGATGTACATAATTCTGAAGTGTGGCATTATCATAATCATTTTATCGATATATGTAATTCTGAAGTGTGGTATCATCATCATCACTTTGTTGCCCTCCGTAAGATGTTGTCGGGACATGCATTTGCATATTATGACCTACATGCACTAATTAGCTAGTTTAGGAACTGTTTGCGATGTTGTGCTTCATTACCTGAACTTAGTTGTGTTGATATTGTGTATAGCTTAAGGAATGGTAACAATGAGGTTAGCTACTCACTCCCACCTGGGATGGAGTTTTTTAAAACACTAACTAATCTTTTTTATGCAAGTGTTACCGAGGCCGTTGTGATTGATGATCAGTTATAGCCCCACATACCGCCGTTTTAGGGCTATCTATTAGAACTTTTATGATGCTTACAAGACTCTTAGACCATGTTGTACATATATATTGAGCTCCAGCTAAACAGATTCTGTTGTTAACTTTGATGATTGTATGGATACTATTGTGATTGTGTGGCACCACTCTAAATTTAGACTGTACATTATTTATTTTAAATCATCACTACTGATTTGATGCCATTTGATTTGTGCCAATAAACTATGCTTTTACATTTAAAGATGATCCTCAGGAATTCAAGGATCGTGGATATGCCCGACCCTTGAATTTTGAGGCATTACACACATGCCCACATGAGGGGTGGTGGAAGCTCTTATATAAAGAGGGGGAATGAGATGAGGGTGGGGGAAGAGAGGAATGAAAGCCTTTGGGGAAGGTGAGAGGGGAAGAATTCGTGGTAGATTCAAGAGAGGAACCTTTGGGGGTGAGTGATCTCTCAAATACAACTTTTCCTTTTCCAAATTATTTCTTCCTTTTTTATATGAAGTTATGAATCTTCCAAGGTTTGATACCATCTTTCTTGTTTCCTTGCACCTTCTTTATTTTCTTTAAAAAAAAAAAAAAAAGATTTCCTTGATGAGATTCTAGGCACTTTTCTGTAATTTTCTGGAGTGTCTGCACTAATAATAACCCCTTGAAGATTTCAGATTTTGGTGTAATTTTTCAAAATTACAGCATTAATTTGCACAATTCTCAGAATTCCAACCTATTATGTAAAATTGCAAGAACCTTTATTCAAATTCTAAAGGGTTTTTCTATCCGAATTTTATAATTTTCAGAATCTCTTACATAGCTTTCTTCATTGTTTTGTGACTTTCTATAATTCAAATGTTTTAGATGTAAAATTTCATATTTCCATAATTAACTCTTTGCATTCCACATTAATATCTTTTTGAAATCTTTTAATGATGGAAAAGGATTTGTAAACTTTTTGAAATCTTTTAATGATGGAAAAGGATTTATAAAATCATATAGGGAAGGGTTTATCAATCTCATAGGTGTTTGTGATATTTTTAGAAATAGTGATTTTAAAAACAAATCATGTATTGTGTCAATTATTTGGATTGTTTATAATTTTGACAAAGTCACGCATTGTTATATTTATTTGGATTGGATTGGATTGCTAGGAAAAAGTTGGGGCAATGGAGTCCCTTGGGTTTAAAATCCCTAAAGTGTAAATAAGTGGTGTGATCGCAACACTTGGGTTGAAAGTCCTAAAAGCCCAATTGGTATCTTTTGGAGCCCCATTAGCTAGAGACTGAGTGGTGATCATGTATAGATTGCAATAGACTTCCTATAAAAGCCAAGTGGGATAGAGGTTGACCTGTCTACGTACGAATTGATCATCGATCGAGTGAAAACCAGATGGATGAGCATACCAAGATTACAAAAGGCCACATGTGCAAGTTGGGTGGGTTTTTGTGAGAGTGTTGGCCAACTAGTGTAAAATAGTCCTATTATTCAATAGATAGCTTGCATTCATTCATTCATGAATTTATCCCATATTGAGAACTTCATTTATTCAGTCTTTAATTTTCAAGTTTTGCATTTTAAAAAATTAATTAATTAATTTTTTATAAAGATGTTTTATTTAGATTGGATGTATTTTCTTTTCAAACTCATGTTAAGATTTACTTACTAGACTTCGCAGCTTATGTAAGACCCTAATCCAAGTGTGCACATCATTCCTTTAAGTCCTGTGGTCCTACTGGTCGAATCCCAGCGACCCGTGACCTACAGATAGTGTTTGCGGTCATCCTTAAGTCCGGTCACATTGAACCGACTCGAATCGACCTGAAACCTATGCCATTGCGTCCGCATCGGCACCCGGTTTCCAACGCCAAGTCCTATACGTGAATTCGACGTGTACATCACAAGTTATGGGCCACGCTTGATATGGACTATTGATGTGTGATTGGTGGACCCCACCATGGCCATGCACGTTTTCCCATGATGTCATGCCTAGGCTTAGGATTTCTAAAAAGCCTACGAGCCTACCCTAGCTAGAGCCTAAACCCTAGCATGCTTTGGTTGTATCTCCTTAGCCTCATCATTGCTTTCTCTATCCTAGGTGCCTCTTTAGAGAGAGACTATAATTACCCTTCTACACCTCCCTAAGCAAGCCATCTTCCCTCCCATTTCTCTCTCTCTTCTCTCCTCTTGCTAGCAAGCCCTCCAACGTCCACCCCTTCCATCTTCTCCAGCCCATTCTACCTCAAATCCCTCCAATCCATCCATCTCTAACCCATCTCACCCATAGAAAAACATCTTCTTTGGAGCTTGAGGATCATGGTGGTGTAGATTTGGAGCTAGATCATTGAGGTGGGTGTGCATGTAGTTGTAATTTCTGATTTCTTTTCATTTCTTAATTGATCTTTCAATTCCTTTCATGATGAAGCTTATGGGACCCATCAAATGATAGTGGTGGCCACCCATGACTTCATGGATGTGGCCTATAGCCCATCTTATTGCATGCATGTTCCATGCAAGGGGTTATTCTCCATGGGCCCCTACATGGTTTTTATTCTTTGATCAGGGATCTTTGGGTCATCTAGAACCTTGATCATTAGTGGAGATTGCATCTCCACCATAGATCTCAAGTATAAAGTCCTATGATCGTGTAGATCTTTGTAATCTTGTAATAGTGGATGTTGTTGTGCATGTGATGAGGGGAAGGGGCCTCATTGTGGCGGAACCCCTTCCCTTATGGCCGGATCTTCTCCTATTTCTTATTAAACACCTCTGATCATGTGTGTGTGGCCCACCTTGTGGCTCAGAACCATCCAGGTCGTCCAACGTGGGTGGACATTTTTGACAGTCCATCCTTCGACGTTGGAGCCCCAAAATATACCCAAAATGGGTACATGCAATGGACCTTTGATGGTGGGAATGGCCTGGATGTTTGTGGGACCCACTGGGTGGTCTATACCACACATCTCATGGATTTATTCCCTCTTTTTATAGTGTTTATAATTATTTTAATTTACTTATATGTTGTTGTCCTGAAACTGTCTGGACAGATTTTTGGGTCATCTTGAGTCCAGATTTTTGGACATTTGGTCGGGTGTTTAGTCCCATATAATATATGTTTCTTGAAGGTGTGGACCTCACCTATATGCATGTCAAATTTTAGCTTCAATTGACCTCATTTGGGGATCTAAAAGAGTGGACTAAGATGGTTGGACTACCAGATTTTCTGTTGTGCAGTCCAACAATAGTCTGATAAAAGCCTTAATTCATAAATATTCTACTATAGGTGGGCCACTTTTCTGGACTCCATCTTGTTGTATACATGTTAAGGGACCTTGGCCCCTATTTCCAGAATTTTAGGAGGCCTGGACCCACTCCAATGGAGTGCCCAAATTGAGGACAGCAACATGCAGTTGCAGAATTTTCCTAGAACCTTGCTGTCCTCTTTGCTATGATAGGAGTTTTTGAGTCCCAACCCATTTGACCTTGTGTATGATTTTTGGGGCCACCATCTGATGTTATAGAGGCCCATTGGGCCATGATTGTGGGGCCCATTGAGTTGGACCAGCAGCCCTCTGGACGTCCAGCATGGCTAGCCGTCCCAGCGTGCAGGCCCACCATGATGGTGTGTGTTTCATCCATGCCGTCCTCCATCCTTAGGTGGCCCATGTGGAAGGGTCCACCCTTGGTGGATATCCCCTGTGGGGCCCACCCCAGTTTATGTTGAGCCCACCTTGATGCATGTTTAGCTCAGGCCTTGGGACGTCCATTGTAGTTGGGCTACTGCTGGACTTGCAGTCCAGCAGCAGGCCCACTTGGTTTTCATGCCAAATCCCCTTCCTCCATCTGGTGGGGGCCCCTATGAGTAATGTTGGCCCTTATGGGATTAATTCCCACATGATTTGACAAGTTTTTAGACTTCAGTAGGCCTAGGATACTGGGTGGGGGTGAAAAGTCCAGCAAGGGTCCCAAATAAACATTCTTATTACTGGATTTTTATTAGATGTGGGGCCCACCATATTGAGGAATTTGGGTATTTGTTACTCCCGTATATTTAGAATATTCTTGGGCTTAATTAATGCATTTTGGGTCACAATTGATTATCACTTGTGGACCCAAATATATACCAAATTTGGGACTTCCTAGTGGGGCCAGATTAGGCTAGAACGTCCTAGCTTGGCCCAGCCATATGTTTAGCTGACTTCCACCATTTTGATGGACTTAAGGGTGAGATAAGGGTGGTATTGGGCCGTTGGTTGCCCACTAAATTGCTAGTTATTGGGCTAATGTAGTGGGCCCATTTCACCCAACTTAAACTTATTTTTGGGTTATATTTTTGTGCTCATGGACTGCCTATTAAGTTCAACTAAATGTATGGGTCCTATGGCCATTGGGACTTGGGCCTTGGGCCTTGATTCCCCTCTTTGGGCCCATGCTGTTGAAGGTAGTATTGGACCATTTTTTTTATGCCTATATGGATTGTAGTTGGTTATGCCTTTTGGAAAATGGTGGTTGAATGTCCCCATTGTGGACCCCTCTAAGTGTGGTTGAATGCCCACCTTAGTCTCTTTGCTAGGCCCATCTTTATATTATTTAGGCCCGTAGCTTGTATGCTTAGTCTCATGGGCTACCCCAGGAAAATGGGCCCCCACTAGAGGCTGTTTTCCTTATGAGGAATTGTTTAAGTACCTATACCCTTCATGGTTAGGTAGAGAGTTTATCTTCACCTCATTGGCACCTTATCATCTTCATGGCTCACTCCCATACACATCATATGCATGCTTGGTTGAGGTATGATTAGCCATGGTTGTGTCATTGTGTAGGATATGTTAGTATCTCCCTAAGGGGTGGAGTTCCCCTTTTGAACACGCAGGGTGCTTGGGATTGATGCATGGTTGACTATGTGATTCATGCATTTGGCATTGCATAGCATGTGGATATTCGCCCTTACTTTATCAGGGTCATAGCCTCCAAGGATATATCGTGGATGGCCGTGTGTGGATACTAAAAATGATACTTGAGCATTTGGGGCGCACAGGATGTTCCAGGGTGAAAGCCCTAAACCTTCACGGTACCGAGGAGACGCCTCAACGCTGACACAAGTGAAAAACATGAGCACCCGAGTGCCTTATACTGTTAGGCCGTGACTCCCACTGTTGCGAGGTCGATTGAGATGGGGTTTAGCCTTACCTTCTGAGTGAGGGGGCATAGCTAGGCTGAGTCTGACCAGCTCATGAAATGGGTCTGCTACCGTCGAGCCTCGTTGGTGATTAACTGTCCATAGGTGGCTGGTGAGGTCTCCTACGCTCGTTTGACTGTGTGGGTCATCCTGCAATGTACTTGACCCTAGTGGATTCCTTATGATGTAATTGTATTTGATGTGTGGTTGGATATGAGGACTGACATTATTCGCATTGCATTTGCATCGGCTGTATAAGCCTTATGTTTTACATCGCCTTGGTATGGAGTCCAGTACTCATGTATTGCATTGCATAGCCTTGGTACGACTTACTGCATTCATAGCTTAGCCTCAGTATGGCTAGTGGCATTGGTATCATTCATGGTTCCCTCTGCATCCTCCTATTTCTTCCGAGCACCATTGTCACACACTTCACCGCCCTCTTAGCTTTCTATAACCTTATGCACGATTGATGCGTGCAAGAGATCCTAGCTCAGCGTAATAGCAGTGGAGCATTGGATTGGAGCGTGCCGAGGACCCGTTGTAGACTTTTCTCTTCTTTTCTTACCTTATGTATTTCCTTTTAAGCCTTATGTACCTGTAAAAGTTTAAATTTCTAATCGCTTTTGAATGCATTCCTATGGTTACTTTCTGAGATTACTGTGTTTATTGTTCTTGGGTAAGATCTATCGGATTAGATTTATGCTATGGAAATCCTCCTTGTGGGATCCCAGGATCGGAATCTGAGCCAGGAAACCGAGAATGGGGTACTACGGAGACTGTTGCGGCGGAACTGGCTATCGGGTTCCTTATGAGTCCGGTCATCGAGTTTGAGGCGTGACAGCTTACCCTTTGGAATTTTAAAGTTTATGATCAAGGTCTTACCAAAGAAATGAGTGGATGTCTAACTATCTTTTTTCAATTTAGATTTCTTGAAGGATTGTTTGATTTTCTATGATACATGTAAATCCCTGGTAAATGACTAATTATTATATTTTCGGTTGGTTTGAAAATGGGTGAGTAATTCCACCTAAGAAAATTGGTCTAAAAGTGTTGACTTAAATTCGTAGACCCCACAGTAATGTATATGATATATTCGCACCGTCCATCTATTTTATCATAACATTCTAGGCATGAGCAAAAAATAGGTAAATTAAATGCTCAAATGGCCCACATGAAAGGAAATAGTGTCCTCAATTCGTCCACCATTGAAAGTTATTTCCTTCACTAGGCCTACATTAAGGTTTTTTCATCATCTAACTAGTTCATAGGGTCTGGACAAGGGGACAACACAAATATCAGCTTGATCCAAAACTTCTAAGTGCCCCAAAGAAGTTTTTTAATAGTAAGCGTTCAATTCCCATTGTTTCCTGTGGTGTGGTCCATTTGAGCTTTGGATCTACCTCATTTTTGGGTGTATGCACTAATTTAGCTAGCATAACGAATGGGCAGTGTGGATAAGCCACATACATCATGATGGGCCCCACATTTATTTCACAAATTCCTTGATTTTAGTGTTAAAAAAGTAAGTGGTCATTGTTTACATTGGGAAGAAAGAGTAGTAACTACCTAGGTAAATATTATTTACCCATTTACAAGGTAATTACAATTGAGCCCAAAAATCAAACAGGCCCTCAAAGTTTTGAATTTATTTGTAAGGGACTTAAAGCTGAAGATTACATATCTTAGGATTATGATGATGATGATCTGATGATCTAATATTTGAGATGTGGTTATTTTATTTCAATTAATGATTCTTGGATTAATTTTAAGTGTATGCATGTTTTATGGATTTGTATTATATAAGAGTATGGGATTATAGATGTAAGCGTGTAATATACAAGTCATGTTAGATCAGGATCGGGCATACCTAGGTATCGGATGTAGGGCATGATAGCCCTTGTTGCCTTCAGCGCAGTTATGCTAATGATCACACAACATCTACTCACATTTTGACCTGAGTGTGTTGCCTTCTTTGTCTCCTTTGATTTTTCTCCTTGGCCCAATGCATGGGCTTTTCTTTCTCTCTTTCATGTGGTGTGGGCTAAAATTCTTGCTTTTCTTTCCTTTCGCTCAGGGTTTGGGCATCAGTTTTAGCTCTCTCTTCTCTTGGCATGGGGGTGGTAGCCTCTTCTTTTCCTCTTTGCATTGTTTTTTTTCTTTCTTTCTTCTTCTTCTTTTTTTTTAGTTCTTGAATTGTTTTGCCTGTGGTAGTGTTATGGAGAAATCTGGATAAGGATAATCGGGGTCAGCCTGAGCTACCCGAATCAGTAAACAAGGCCTCAGAAGGAGTATATCACGTCAAGTATGAGCCAACCCCTAACTTACAACCGTAGGTAGCTGAGACAAAGCACTCCATTAATGAATCACGACTTGGAACTACAGTCCTGATTGGCCAATCTGAACCGTCGTCCTCATCCGAAGAAGGATGGCTGAGCCGAGCTTTGATCCTCGTCCTCAGCTTCATTCAGCGAACTCCGACCTCAGTGATCTACTGACGAACTCCAACAACTAGTGCTCAGTCTCGGGATTACAGAGTCTAAGGCCGAGCCCAAACGCATTACTCCGTACGCTAAGACTAAGGCCGAGCCCAAGTGCGAATACTCCATATGCCGAGGCTGAGGCCAAGCATGGGTGAGGATGCTCTGTGTGCCGAGCCTGCAGACTAACCTAAATACAGACATGACCGAAAGATCTCGCCCAAGGATACGCACCCTTAAGACACGATACGCCACACGACCCAAAGATTACGGATAATATCTCCACGATTGCAAATCTTGCTGATTGACAAATCATGTCGAGATTAACGGATGTGGATCGTTAAACCTCAGGTATAAATACTAGGGGACCCCATTGCTACCGGTACGCAATATCTCGCACCCTCTCTCTGAAAGTGCCCTGGGTTGTCAATTAGCGTGAGTGTTGAGTCAGTCAGACTGCAGAGCCTCATAGGAAGATCAATTCAACCGTTTGTCTCACCCAGATGTGTGCAAACTCATCACAGGTAAATCTAGCCTCACATCTCTTGTCCCAAAACACCAGGTATAAAAACCCTTAAAACAAATGAGAACAACATAGGGTTTTTTAAGTTAATAAAACTTTTTTCAAAATAGGAAAATTCTATAAGTTTTCTTGCTTTGTCGATTTTATCGATACACATCTCGATATGATCAACCTGTGCTGTCGATGTCCTCGATACCTAAACGATATCATCGATATGAGGACAAAATACATCCAGCAACCACAAACTCATTTGGATGGAATTATCGATACATCGATATACTATCGATTTCATCGATATTCAAATCTCGATTCCATCGAACGTGACTCGATAATATTGACAAGAAGATATCCGGCGCCCCTGTTTTTTCTTAAGAATATCATGTATGCATCGATATATCGAAGCCTCCCATAGAAGTTCAAATTTCGATGACATCGGAAGGCTCTAGATGATATCGGTCTTAGGCACCCAGTTCTTCCAGCAAATATTTCAGGTTGGTTTATCTATGATCAGGGGTCTCTCGATAGAATTGATATTCAAATGTCAATAATATCGGTACGGTCTCGATTGATCGAACATGTACATAAACTGTCCAGCAAGCTTAAAGAAAAATCTGTTGGATCTATCGATACATCGACACGGTATCGATATCATCGACATTCAAATTTCGATGATCTCAATGGTCCCTTGATCATTCTGTAAACCTGAATATTTTCAGTCAAGTCTCTCTCATTTTCAAATGTCAATGAATCAACACTAGTATCGATGGAATCGGAGTTCGAATTCGTTGACATCGACACCTGTTTCGATTCCATCGACCAGCTGGCAAGAGGTTTCAAAAGCGTATGACATTTGAGTTTGTGTCATCAAGCGGACCATCGATGCGATCGAGAGTATACGCTCGATGAAATCGAACCTGCTCGATGATATAGAACTTTGCCATAAATGTGATCGTTTTTTATCCGTTGGAACCTTTTGCCTATATATAGAGGACTTGTCTATTATTGCTGAGAGAGAAGAAAGAGTGCTTTTGTTGTGTTTTACCTTAGAGAGTGCTTTTGTGTGTTTTACCTTAGATCATATAATTAAAGCCCTTTCTCTCAGGGAAGTTCATCCTCCAATCCACCCTCACTATTGACATTCATAGAGTGGATTGGGAATGAACTTCCGTATTCAAGGATCCTCCAGCTACTACCTTAATGGCAAATCATTAAGCTGGGATGCCTTGAATGCATAATCGGAATCACTCTATCTTCCTTATAGGAAAATATTTTATAGAGTAGGATTCCATCTTAACCTTGACCCAACTCGAAGCCTCACAATGATACATCATTTGTGTTGCAGATTAAAGAAACCGATGATTCTTAATCAACAAGGAGGAGATCTCTTTAATGTGCTGAATGGGACTCATCCACTTATTTGTAAGTTATTAGAGTCCAGAGGACACTTGTGATCATTCCTTTTTAGGATTGGGTCTTAGGTGTTTTTCACCCTTGCAAGCCCTCGTAGGAGGCCTCCGGCGGGGGTGTACATGGTGGGTGTGTTTGTGTGGACCCTTGCTCTGTGAAGAGCATAAACATCCGGTTGAAGGTGTACCTGTCTAAAACCTTAGGTTCGAGGTGATCCGAGTGAAACCTCTGTTAGGGTCTTATGGAAGATCCTTAGCCAGTGTGCCTAAAAGTGGGTGCGTTGTGTTGACCCTTACTCATGAGAGCATAATAGTCAGCCTTAGTGTAGGTTGTAAAGGTTGAAGGTGACCTGATTTAAAACCTTAGGTTGGAGGTGAACCACTGTGAAAACCTCCTTAGTGAAATCCAGCACACTCAAAGGTGAGTGTGTCTGCCGTGAGTGGAGTAGACTGATCGTCGAACCACTATAAAATGAGTGTGTTTTGAGATTGATATCTATTCTTGGTTATTTGTGTGATTTACTTTAATATTTTCAAATCTAAATATCTAAGATCACACCTCACACACATACACAGTCATATCCATCATAAACTAGTTTACATATTGTTTACTTCTTAATTAATAGTTTGTGATTGGATACTTGAAAGCCAGTAGAGTTACTTTTTGAGTAATCCCTAATATGTGCTTTTGTTGGAGGATTAGTGTAATAGGATTTTAAATAAACCATAAAAATTTTAAAAAGTCCTATTCACCCCCCTCTACGACATACTGGCATATTCTTACTTCAATTGAAGCGGTCTTCACCGCAATTTCAATTGGTATCAGAGCGGGTCTCTCTTTAAGGGCTTCACCGCCTAGAGGGTGATCTTGACTGAAGTTGGAATATGGCCAAAGGAGAGGACTCATCCGTCACTAGACCTCCAGTATTTGATGATCAAATTATACATATTGGAAGGCTAGGATGCACTACTTTCTGAGATCTTTGGATCGTGATGTTTTGGGATAAGTTGAAAGTGGATATGTGCCACCAACTGAACAAATTATACTTGATAGTGGCACAACCATCACAAAAACACAAATCCAAAGAGAAGTGGACGGCGTTCGATAAAGAAAGACAACTGCTGAAGCTAAAGCTATGAACGTCATCTACTGTGCCGTGTCCCAGGATATATTCAATTAAATAAGTATGTGTGGGACATCCAAAGAAGCATAGGATTTATTAGAAACAACTCATGAAGGCACAAGCACTGTGAAAAGATCTAAACTCCAACTCTAACTTCACAGTTCGAGAGTCTCAGAATGAAAGAGCATGAGACCTTTATGGAGTTTTTCACTAAGTTAATATCATTTGCAACTCCATAGGTGGATTGGGAGAAAAAGTTTCGGTTCCTAAATCTGTAGAATATATTGAGATCACTACCGAATGGTTTAATCCCAAAGTACAATCATTGAAGAGTGTAGGAATATTGATGAAATGAAAGTAGAAGAACTGGTAGGTTCCCTATAAACTTTCAAACTACACTTCAAACAAAGCCCTAAATCCAAAACAATTGTCCTAAAACTTCAAAGAAAACAACAAACTAAGACAGCGAAAGTGAAAAAGATGATGAAGATAGGAAGTGGCTTTTGCTAGCACAAAGATTCAGGAAATTCTTTCAAAAGAATCGTGGCCATCTTACTAGAGGAAGAAAGATGGACAACAGACCTTCTACAGGCAAATTTGGTAAAAGGACCAAGGAACCACAATGTATGCCTATCAGAAATATGGACATCTGTCTACTGAATGCCAAACAAAAAAACTAAGGGCAAAGCGATGGCTGTCACATGGGATGATACAGAAGAGTCAAGCTCAGAATCCAGTGACTCAGAGTGATGAGGACCAGAAATCCTTGAAAGTTTTGATGGTCTCCACTACTCCAATCTTTCCAGCAAATCTGAGAATGAGGAAGAACAGGAAGCCACCGATCATTTCCGTCAGATAATGAGGAAACTGAAAAGGAAGAAGAATAAGAAGAAAACAAGCTACAAGATGCCTACAATCAACTTTATATTCATAACTCAACATTCTTAAAAGACCAGAATAGCCAGAAAACAGAAGTAAGTTGCTGCAAAAAGATTTAGATAAAACATTGGAAAT
>JAJHSJ010000009.1:42071262-42297595 GCA_021015155.1 Magnolia officinalis
TTTGGCCTAACACTGTGTAATCCTCATACATCATGTAAGGTGATGTATGTAGTCATGTTTTTGTGAAAATGTCTAAATGTGCTAGTGATCACCTAGAATACTTTGTAGGAGGATCGAGATACGAATCTCGGTTACCTCAATTACGTGTATGATTTTCTACATGTACATTACATTGTAATGTTTGTTTTATTTCATGAAGTGAATGTGTGTGAAATCTTGCTTGTGTTGTATTTCATAACATGCTTCTTTGATTGAAAGAATTGAATTACTTGTTTATTCCTGCTTGACCTTCTCATATGATTCTCGTTGAAATGGAATGAAGTTGGGACTATGATTTAGTCCAAACAATCGGTAACAGGATTGAACTCGTGGCTGAGATTCCTTTGCCACGTAGGATGTGTTTGACGAAGCCAAGTCGTACTTTAGTTGGCGACAGTGGTTAGGCTACGCGAAGGGCTATGCACTTCATGTCGTTCAACTTGTCGTGCACTCATGCTAGTCGAGCTCGTCAAGTAACCCAATCTGTCTAATGTATGTTCACCATGTTTGGACGCTACTGCTTGAACCTAAGGTACCAAACTTACCAGTGTAACCCCGTTAACCTTGGTACCTCGATCCGCTAAGACTCATGATTCGGGCATAGTGGTATGGGACACCGTGGTCGAGCTGTCGGCCTACGCTGGGGCCACGAACCTCCCCATAGTGACCATTGAGCAACCTGGACTCGTGAGCCGAATATGGTGGTATGGGATACTGTATTCGAGTTGTCGGCCTACACTGATAAGGTGATGGGGAGCGATGCAACGAGTGCGTGTAACAGCCCTGCCAGCCCTTTGTAGTGACCTTGAGCATACTCTGAATCTGCGGAGAGGCGACGAGCCTTCCCGTAGTAAACAGAGTATAAACTAGGCCTGTATTGATAAGGTGATGGGGGAGTGGTATAATGAGTGCGTGTAACAGCCCTGACAGCCCTTTACAGCGACCTAAAACCGCATCATCGTATGAGATTATCTAGGACTGACAACCCTAGAATGAATCATTGTTTGGGAATGATATAAGGGAGGTACCTTAGTTTCCCAATACTGCTGTATGAAAAGGACTAATAACAACTCGGTAATCACGCTCATAACATAGCACTGCATGTGCTTGGCGTTGTGGAGCACTGAGGGATGAAAGCATGCTACGAACGTAAGATGGTGTCACACGAGGGAGGTTAGGCGAGGGCATGCTTCATGACTGCATTTCATTCTTGCATTAATAAGAGTAATTAGGATTGTTTGACTGTACTGCTTTATCATTACTACTTGACTGAATTGATAATATGTTAACCTATGCTTTATCGTTCCACTGAGTTAGCTACTCACTGCCACGTTACGGGACGGTGTTGTACACACTAACCAGACCCTATCTTAGATGTAGGTATTGACGAGACGTAGGAGGCTGAGCCCGACTACTACGATGATCAGGATGAGTTCTCATACATGCAGTTCTATGGAGGCTTTGCTTAGGCCATTCAGATGACGGGGCTACAGGGTTTACCATTATAGTTGTACCACTTTTTTGGCATTTTGATTTTGAAACTAATACATGTATACGGTGACTCAGTAAGGTGTTCATACTCTGGAGACCAATTGTGACCATTTCTGGCTTTATATACATCTTGTAGTCTTTCGCTTGCATTTTATAAATTGATCTGGAGTATGAATTACTGTTTTGGTATAATCCTAATCATGATTAATGCACTAACACAGACAACATTCAATCATAAGCATTTATGTTGCATAAGTGATGTTTTGGAACTCGGGTGTTGAGTTACTACTCGACCCCTGATTTTCAGGGCGTTACAAATACTCCTTGTGTTCCCTCCATCTAAGGAGATACATGTGCAGTCAACACCTGAATACCTAGGGTCACCATCAAATCCAATGCCTAATCCTCCATACCAGGATCAAGCATCCTCGTCTGGAACTAATCCTCTTGAGACGATATCGATTGAACTGTGAGAACCAAAAAGGTTAGGGGTGAACATATTGAAAACTCCTGGGAGAGTGAATATGGGTATACTCGAAAAGAGTGCATCCACTGGGAGTGGAGTAGGAAAACTGAACCATTAGACATGCTTTTGTTAGTGATTATCAATTAAGCACAATTCTATTCATGCTTATGTGATTGTTTAGTTATATTATACGGATGCTTGAATTGGATTGTATGCTAGACACTTAACTTGCAAAGCACACATAAGTTCGCAATCTCCATATAGACTAGTTTCTTGATTGGTATATCATTTGTAGCCTACGCGATTATACCCACTTTGGCTTGGAAGTCTAAGTGTTATTTGCCTTATTGATTTGAATTGATAAATTAGTCAATTAGGCAATGAATTTTTAAGTGGTCATTTTCACCCCCTTTTGTAGAACTTAGTCATAATTCTAAGCCCCACTAAGCTTCCACATGCACCATGGTAGACAATCCACGTAATTTCAATTGGTATCAGAGTAGGTTGCTCCTCTTTAAGGATTAACAATCTAAAGTGATATCCCTCGGGTGCTTTAGAATTATATCTACTCATGAGGGGAGTGTTATCATATAAATATATAATTATTTTAATGGGTCTAACTATGCTTATTGGAAGGCTAAAATGATGGTATTCTTGAGATCCCTTGAACTTATGGCTTGGGCAATTGTAAAATAAGGATGGACTTTGCCTATGGAACAAGGTGTGGTCGATAGTAGAACCATTGACACTCCCCAAAACAAATCTAAATGAAGTGTGAATGAGAGAGCTCCGTATACTTAAGATGCCAAAGCTCTTAATGTGATTTACTATGCAGTTTTGACCGATGAATTCAAATGCATATGTACATGTGAAACAGGTTAGGAAGAGTGGGAGATATTGGAAATGACCTATAAGGAAACTAGCACCATAAACTGCATGAAGCTTCAACTCTTAATGAGTCAATTGAAAATATTAAAGTGGAAGAATCTGAAACTTTCATGGAATTTTATTCTAAATTGAATGATATTTCCAACTCTATGTGGGGTTTAAGTGAGAAACTCCTGGAGGGGAGTGTGTGTGTGTGTGTGTGTGTGTGTGTATATATATATATATGGGAAAAGGTACTATGCACTCGACCTCACGATAAGCCCCCGTGAGGTCAAGATGTGTGGGCCCCACCGTGATGCGTTTCGACCATCAACACCGTGCATTTGATTGGTACCCTTTAAATCATGGGATATCCCAAAAATCAGCCATATACGGAACTCAGGTGGGCCATACCATCTAAAATTATGTTAAAATACCGTTAAAACATATAAAAGCACTTGGTGGGGCCCACCTGAGTTTTGCATGCGCCTGAAACTTGGTCTGAACCCTCATTCAAGTGGGACACACATAATGGATGGCTGGATTTACAAACCACATCTCGGTGGGCCCTCAAAAATGGTTATGAATGTTTTAATGGTGCACGACCCCTCTCCACTTCTGTAAGTGGTGTGGCCCACACAAGTCACAGATTGACTTAATTTTTGAGACCTAGGCCCACGATGGAATGGTGCATCTGACTGATGGGGTAGATGTTCGAAACGCATCACGGTGGGGCCCACACAACTCGACCTCATGGGACGGACTTGTGAGGTCGAGCGCATAGTACCTTTTCCTATATATATATATATATTATATATATATATATATTATATATATATATATATATATATATATATATATATATATATATACTTAGATCCCTTCCAGATACATTCACTCCCAAAGTAAACTCTATAGAAGAATGTAGAAACATATGAAAAGTGTCACGCCCCAAATCCAGAACTCAGGCCCTACTACTTCCCAAGTCCTGAACTCGGGTCGTGACAGCTTCATTGTCACTCGCTGGACTTGGTGAACAGTTGATGAACTTTCCGAACACCAAACCCGGCTCATAGCAGGGGAGTTTTTTTTTTTTTTTTTTTTAATGGTTAATCTGATTAGGCGGTTATACATTTTATACATGGTATCAATGCATATCCAAGAAACAAACCTGTTCAACATGTCACACAAATGATGGTGCACCAACTCAACAATGAGGGAAAAGAGATAACAAATCCCCTATAGCTCCTGCACGCACCATGCTACTAGACACATCTTGAAAAGTTAAATCATTTGTATGAGCAAACCACAAACCACAGCTCATGAGTCTACTGCGTGTCGGGAGTAAAACACAGCTTATCAGGACACTCCTGTAAAGACATATAAAACAACCACATGCATATTATCAATCAAACATGTTATCATAGATGAGCATGTTATCAACCAAGCATATTATTAAAGTTCGTAAGGTTATCATAAATCATGTGATCAATTTTAGGCATACTACTCGGACGAACGATAATGAATCATGAGAATAGCCAATCATCATGTACAAGATAATCAAATTACATATTCCATTATAGAGCATACGATGGAAAAGGAATAACAAAGTTGGTGTGAGTAGTCGGGATGATAGTACGTGGTATTGCAAGTCGTGGGGTTCATCAAAAGGGACTTCTATCCAAACTAGTTTCCTACCTTATTTGGATAGATAGACTTAATGTGGTAAACTCCTGATCTCAGGTTAGTCACGTACCTAACCGAAATCATGGCCATTACGAAGGTGCACATAATGATTTAATTACGCACAACCAGCCCGAGTGGATAGTGGATGAATGAATGCATGATTCAAATGTTGAACATGCAAGTCTTAATCAGTAAGTCCACATTTCAGTATAGTTCATATATGAAAACATCACCAAAGTCTAGTACACTTCTGACATTGGTTGTCGCCCATCACTAAAGTCTAGTACACTTCTGACAATGGTTTTTGTGTACCTCGTCAGTGGTACACAAAAACCACCCGGTTCGTCAATAGCGAACCCATTTCATGATTTGGTCAAACTCAACCTATCATATAACCCTCTACAACCGGGCAAGTAAGGTGAAACCCCCTTCCAACCAATCCCGACAGAGTGGGAAATGCGGCCTACCGGTATCCAAATATCGTGTGCTCATGAATCCACTCGGTCCAACTGTTAGAGCATCCTACTAGTACCACAAGGTTTAAGGACTTTCACCGAGGGACACCTGTGACGCCTTGTAACCTCAATAGTTTCCGATGTCCATCATCTGACAGGCACAACAAAGCTATGGGACCACTTCCCTTGTGACTATAGGGAGTAGATATACGTATCACACATAGTGCAAAATGCATGACTGACACTATCCAAGGCATGCATCAAACCTGCGCGTATCACGTGAATCATGCGAGGCGACCTTGTCTCATATAGAGTCCCCTAAGTGTCTCAAGCTGAACGGCATATACTATGAACAATCATCATCTACAATAAGCATATAAATGATGTGTATGAGATATGATAACATATAATCATAAGCACTACGCATGAGATGTGTAATACCGCATTAAGCATAAATTATGGTTAAATCAATATAAAGTAATGTTAACTTAAATGCAAGAGCAATGTTACCTCTAATATAAAATAAGTGTCGCATTAATATAAAGAAATTACCATGTCAATACAAAAAAAGTGTCATGTCAACATAAAGAAAATGCTATTAGCAAACATTCAGTGTAACACTCACGCCAATCACTAATGTAATGCCACAAAATCATCAGGCGTCATACCAACATTTCACGCTGAATTATCTAAGTCATACACGCTTGTGCATGAAGTAAATAGCATATAAGGATTCACATGCATCATCAATATCATGGCCATCATTCAACACTAGCATCATACACGCCCTAGGCATTAGGCTTCTATCATGCATGAGGTTATCCTTATGTTCACTAACTTCATTTATTTATCCTCATTTAGGCATAAAGTAAAACATGGTTATCTTATGCATAAGATCATCGTGACCATCAATGTGTGAATTATTGTCACTTTGATATTAATATTATCTCCAATGTAACCAATATTAAGCAAAGCATAGTGATTATACACATATCATTGTCATGAGTATCAAATATATATATCCTACACTAATTTGGTTGTTTGGTTTTTGCAGTGGGGGTGATTAGGATAATTTGTGGATGTTGGAGTCTCTACTAGCCGATAAATCTCAGAATCTCGCGGTTGACTAGAACCGCGAAATATGTAAGGTTGGAGAAATCCGAAGACTCTCCTACCCTAGGTTGACTCTTGGTCTGCGATACGGGATTCCGGGTAAGGGACCTCGGCTACAAAGAGGAAAGTTGTTAGGCACTCTCTCTGTTCGTACAAATGTACGGTCTCTACTTAGTGTGATAAAATACTCTCAAAGGAAGATGGATGTTATGGTCGGGATGAGACTAGGCACACGCGTAGATTTCTGATGTGACAAGATCCGAAGTTTTGGCAAGCCACAAAGCATACATCCAACGGCGTGTTTAGAAGGCGGATGTGATGATGGTTATGCAAAGGGATAAGAAAATTGGACTAGACCAATAGGAATTTCTGATGTGGCAGGATCCATAGTACGGTAAGTTACAGAGCATACGTTCGCTAAGAGTCTAGAGGAGCAGGGGGTTTAAGAAGGGATTAAATGTCATGATGGTGTATGAGATGAATGGATCTTTGGCTTTAGACTTAGATAGGCTAGAACATGGATTAAAACATGACCAACATGGGCTAGGTTTAGAAGAGTCAAGAGGAAAGGCTAGGGGGTGGCTAAAGGATCGAATCTTAGGAGGCTCGGGGGCTCCTTCCCTCTCCTTCCCTCTCTTTCTCTCCCTTTTTCTCTCACTCTCTTAGATGTGGAGATGGCTAATGTGTTGTTGTTGTTGAAAATGAGAGAAGGAGAGAGCTATTTATAGCCTTCTCCAATGGCATTGTGGTAATTGTGAGGTTTAAGAAGGGTAAAAGCTGAGGTGGCAAGTGGTGATTGGTTGAGGAGAGAGAAACGCCATGTGACGCGCTCTCATTGGCTCTTGGGCTTAGTAAAATGGTAAATAGGATGGGATAGGGGGCTAATTCTTGGAGAAAGTTGACTTTCGGATGTTGTGCTAGTTATTGCTTAGAGGACACACGCATTCGGCGAATGGAGGTAATCGGAGTACTGCCAGCGGTAATCAAACTACACCCTGGGCTGGGCTCTGGCTGGGCCCGAATGTTCCATCGTCGTGTGGCACACTGGTTTGTCCGGTGGTCCCTTTTTTAGGTTTTTGGCTCGTTCGGGTGTATTTCTAGGCTGACTTGGCTCGAATAGGTCCTGGATTTGGGACTTCGGGCTACGTTTGGGAGGTTCTAAGGGCTTGGATTAGGGTTTCGGGTTCGGGTTGGGTTTGGATTAGGGTTTCGGGTTTGGTTAGGGTTTGAATTAGGGTTTCGGGTTTGGGTATGGTTTAGATTAGGGTTTCAAGTTCGGGTATGGTTTGGATTAGGGTTTCAAATTTGGGTATAATTCGGATTAGGGTTTCAGGTTTGGGTATGGTTTGGATTAGGGTTTCGGGTTCGGATTTTTGATCATGGCGGGGATTGTCCTTGCCTCTTCAAGATGTTAGCCTGGGTGGGGTGTTTACAGATGCCCCTCTTTGGTCGAGGTTGCGAGCAACTGAAGGTCAAAGTGAGTGGACACCCCATCCTTCTGGTCAGAAAGGATAGTGATTTGAATCTATTGTTTGTCATTGTATCATTGTCAGCTGATTGTTTGGAAAAGAGGTGACTTGCACATATCATGAGGGTTAAGGAAAACATTATGATTGTCCCTGCGTGTTGGTGCGGCATTACGGGTCACCAATCACAACCCTTTCATGTCAGATTGTTAATAGCATTGGAGGGTAAGTTTGAAAAGTAAGGCCTCTACGCGTTGGTGCGGTTTTACAAGGATTCTCGTACTGTTTGATATGTTGTTCCTTTACTACGTAATCACCCTGGGAGTATTTGTTCTGTTTGATCGTCGAAGTGGTTAGCTGCCCTACGTGTTGGTGCGGCCTTACGGGGAACTCACTACATCGATTTGGACTCGATTAAATTTTGCGAACATCTTGGACTAGGTATGTGCAGGTAATTTTTTGTCATGCAATCTTCTGATTCTCATACTTTAGTTACAACGGATTGTTGTCACTTTGAGTTTGATTATTCTTCCCAGATATGGATCCACACATTTCTACTAGCACTTGTACGACTGTCCAAATATAGAGATCGGGCCAATCGTACATGTATCATGTACGGATTCGATCATCCTCTGGGGAAACCGGAAGAAATCGATTCTTATTTATCTGTTAGCACTGACTGCAACTGAAGAATATGGAAGATTCTTCAATTTATTGCGCGTCGCGTGCGATTTTTGAAAAAATTTTATTTTGAAAACTAATCTCTTTGGAACTAGACTCCTTGGAGATTTTATTTGAAAATATTTTGGATTTTTCGAAAAATATTCGTTCGATCTCGCAGGTGGGCGTTGTCATTCGGTTTTTATTTGTAATAAATCGACAAATGGCCTCCACTAATAATTAATGGGGCTAATGTTTTAAAATATTTTGGATTTTTGAAAAATCCGTCCGATCTCATGGATGGTCGTGATTTTCCAGTTTTTATTGTACAGTGTAAATTAAACAGTCAGATGGCCTCCACTTATAATGGGGCATTGAGTACTACTTGCATTTTTTTCTCTTTTCTCCCTTTTTGTTTTTTTTCCCTTTTTTATATTTTCCAGCAATTTCATGTTCTACTTTATCAAGATTCTCACTTTCTCGCAAGATTTTGAATTTCTCGTGAGATTTTGAGATGGAATTGTGAGTGGAATCTTCTCTCTCCTCTTTTGTTTTTTTCTTGGGTTATTATCCAATGGACCAAAGAAAGGTCCGGGCATCCCATCTCATCATAGGGGACAAGCCCGCTGTCCCATACAATTCTGGTCGGGGGCGGCAGTTGGACTGCCGCCGGTGGCAGTCCGATTACAGCCAATCCGAGCTTTTGTCCGGTGGTCCAGGCTGTGCACTGGTCCGAATGGTGTGGTTCTCCTTCCTATTTCTTCTCCTTCCAGGGATGTTCTGGGACGCCATTGTAGCTCCCTGGTGTGTTTTCCGATCGTTGATCCATTGTCCCTTTATTTTTTTTTCTTCAATTCCATGTGGATGATCTTGAAACTTTGCTTGTGTTGTGCTTAGAGTTTGGCTAGATTTTCTTTGTGAAACACTTGGTGGAGCTGTTTGTAGCCTTGGATCTCCTTTTGGTCTTAGGGAGGCCATGATCGGGACCATTGGACATTTTGGCCAGATCTCAACCGTTGGATCTTACTGGATTTTTTTATTTTGGGCCATAGGGATGGCTCAAATTTTTAAAATTTTTTTATTACATATATATATATATATTTATATTTGTTTTCTTTGTTAGAGTCGGGTGTGATAAGAAAGGGTGACCCACTCTTTTCTTTGGAATTTTTTTGTCTTTTTATATTTTTTGGACGATCTGGACCTTAGGATGGATGATCTGGGGCACTTGAGCATTTCTGATGGTGTGGATCTTGATGGCGGGCTGCCATTTGTAGTACATCCCATTTGATTTATTTGATTTGATGTATGGATGACTTTCCTTTAGTGGGCCCCAAATCATGATTCTGATTTGGCCAAGTTGAGGTGGACCTTGATTTGGAGATGTGGTCCCTGGATGTGATTTCATTGGACTCTATGGGAAATGGGCCTTGAGAAATGGCTTGGGCTTTTGAAAGACGGGCCTTGAAATTGGGCTTTAGAGATGGGTTTTGGAAAATGGGCCTTTGGGATGGGCCTTGAGAATTGGCTTTAAAATTGGGCCTTTGGAAAATGGGCCTTTGGAAAATGAATCTTTGGAATGGGCCTTGGAAAATGGGCCTTTGGGATGGGCCTTGAGAATGGGTTTTGAAAAATGGGCCTTTGGGATGGGCCTTGGAAAATGGGCCTTTGGGATGGGGCCTTGAGAATGGGTTTTGAAAAATGGGCCATTGGGATGGGCCTTGAGAATGGGCTTTGAGAATCTTGACCATTGACTTGGACCTTTGATTGTTGACTATTCGACTTGGGCTTTGAGTAGGGCTTTGACTTTAAGCTTGACGGTAAGGAGGTTCTTACTTGTTGGTTTTGCTTGTGTAGCATGCCTCGTCATAGGAGTGACGCTGGCTCTTCCTGTCAGTCAATCGATCCTTGTTTAGTGCCTCTTGAGGGTTGCCATTTATCTGATGTGGCTTGTGAGGGTGGTGGTCTTGCGATCCTGAGGGGTTGGGGAGTCAGGACCCATTGGCCAGACTGGTTTCATGACCCTCACCTCTATTTTTCGATGTGCTGGAGCGCACTCCATTTGCCACTTTGCTCCAGGTTCGTCTGAGCAAGACGAACATGTCTCTTCTGTCCTCTTTGATGGAGCGATGACACTAGGACTCATACCTTTCATCTGCCCTTTGGAGAGTGGGGGGATCACCCCATATGATATCTATATGCAGCTGGGCCTTAGGTATGACAGGGGATCTGTCCCTTTTGAGGATGACCTCCTGATACTTTCGAAGGATAATTGGATGAGTCTACTGGGGATGATGCCAGATGTTTCAGATTTTTCCGACCATTAGTTCAGATTGCTTTGGCTGTTGTCGAACTTTGCTTGGCGTATTCTTGAGACTGAGGCCGCAACCATCGTGAAGGCTCGCACCCTAATATTGTACACTATGGGAGCGATGATCTTCTGTCATAGGAATGAGCTGGTGAGTTCTCGTCTGTTGACGTTGGTGGAAAATATCTCCTTCCCCACACCGTACAATTGGAATGCAGCTCTCCTCGCCCATCTGTATGAAGGACTGGACAAGGCCAGCCGCTATATCAGCAGGTCTCTGATTGGCTTTTTCCGGTCGTTAAGGTATCCTTTGAATCTGCTTCTTCAGGTTTTTCTTCTTTGGGATAATTGGGATCAACTTCTGACTGTGATCGCATGCAGGTGTGCTTTTTTTACCATTTCCCTCACTTGGCACCTACTCTGATTGATCATTCGCCTCCTTTTCCTTGCATGATGCTGTGGTACAAGGATAACTGTAGCCACACGTGCATGTTTTCTGATCTCGCTTGGAGGTCGAACATAGATGACCTGGTCCCTGATGATGTAACTAACTGCCTTGTCCCGTGTTACCCTGTGTTGTTTTGCATTGTACTTTGTGATTTATGTGCACCCTCTGTTTTTGTAGTTTCGTACTCGGCCGTACCTTCGATCGAATGCGGTCCTTGCTTCTACTGCTCAGGAGGCTTTCCAGGCTTCGAAGCGGTGTCATATCCTGGAAGACCCTGAAAAATGAAGCCAATCCAAATCTCTAGTAGGCCACACCATCAAAAATCATATTAAAAAGTGATATTTAGTATTAAATCTATTAGGGCCCACTGTGATGTTTCTGTACGCCTTTTTTAGGTTAGCTTTTATTAGTACACCCCACTATTAGTTCACACTTCACTGTTAGCCACCCCCATTAGGGATCGATACCAAGACCTCAGTGTTGAAACGAGGTATCTTTCACTCAGTCTACCACTTAAACATGTCAAATATTAGGCTCATTAGACCTGCCACGATCTAGGGAACCCAACAGATGGCGTAGATCGTTCTGATGTGGGCCCCACCTATGAAAAATCTTAGAAAAAAATAATAATAACACCAAGGGCAAGGACGCCCCTTGCTGCTAACGTCAAGTGTCCAGAGGACGCTACAGTAGGCAGCGTCCTGCTGCTTGGAGTGGACAGGGACGATGGGCCCCACCACAGGCCCCACCATGATGTATGTCGTACATCAGCACCGTGCATTTGATGGGTCCCATTTAGAACATGGGATACCCAAAAATCAGCCGTACACGGAACTCAGGTGGCCCACACCATCTAAAATCATGTGAAGACCGAATAAATCAGCAAGTTCTGTGGGTCTGATCATGAGGTATACCTCATATTCAAACCGTCCATCCATTTAGTGAGCTCGTCTAAAGGCTTGAGAAGAAAATTAAGACAGATCTAACTATCAGGTGGTCCACACTACAAAGAGCAGCGGTGGATTGAACGTCTACTATTGAAACCCTTTTTGGGGTCACAGAAGTTTTTGATCAATATGAAATTTGTTTTTCCTCTTAATTCAGGTCTTTGTGACCTTATGAATAGATTGGATGGAAAATAAACGTTATGGTGGGCTCTGTGAATTGTTTAACTATGAAATCATTATCTCCACTGCTATTTTTGGTATGGTCCAGATAATCTTTGGATATGATTCATTTTTTTGGATAATGCTCTAAAATGATTTCTAAAAATAGATGAACAGTGTAGATATAATAAATACATCACTGTGGGACCCATGTAACTTTGATCTCCTTTGAACCATTCATACAACTCGGAGCTCAAGGATATAAAAACACTTGTTGGGGTCCACCTGAAACTTGGATGCATCTGAAACTTGGATTGACCCCTCAAGCAAGTGGGACACACATAATGTAAGTCTTGTACCCTAGTCCGTACCGTTCCGTAGTTTTCCGCGATCCTACCGGTCGAATTTCGGCAACCCTCGACCCGTTACCGACGTTTGCGCGCAATCCTAAGTCGAGACCTGCATACCGAAGTCGGCTCGAACCAAAACCTATACCTTGGCGATCACGCCATCGTTGCGGTTCTAAGGCCGCGACTCGCATATCAAACCGATACCTAGGCTGGAAAATGTCGGTCTGCGTTTATTCCGAAGAAACGCCGCGTGTTGCGAATCTCGAGGGAATCTCTACAACAAGTCCCATCAATCAACCATAAATGCATCCCTTACCCAAGTACAACCACCCCACTCCTCCTTTTACCACAAGTCAAACCTCTCTCTCCCTCACCATCCCTTTCTTTAAAAATTTCAAACTAAACCATCCCTCTTTTACCCATTTTTCAAACCACACCATACCATCCATTCTTTTTTCTTATTTTATTCCTTTATTCCATTTTTTTAAGCTCTCTCCCAAGCAACCCAAGACACTCCATACGTCCAAGCTTCCCTCTCCCTCCCAAGTGTGGTCCACCTTCTCATCTTCCATCTACACCTTCTCATCTCCCATCTCAACCATCCAAACCCCATCATCCACCGTCCAAGGTGAAGGCAAGGAGCATTGGAGACCAAGGGAGCAAGGAGGAGGCTTAGAGGTGGGTGATCCACCGTCAAATTCCTTTTTTTTTGGGACCACTTGTTAGTGAGACCGATTTTTTATGTATGAATTGTATCATGTGGGGCCCATAGTGGTGGGGCCCCATCATCACCGTCTTTTGTCTCTTATCTCTCTCTCTCTCTCTCTCTCTCTCTCTCTCTCTCTCTTTCTTTGTCCCTTGAATGTTGTGGGCCCCACCAATTTATGTTAAATCCACTCCATCCATCAGACGGTGTGGTCCACCGCATTTCAGGTGAGATCCACCCTTCACACACACACACATATATATATATATATGTATGTATGTATGTAGTAGTATATTATATTATATTATATTACTAATATACTATATATATATATGCATGATGGGCCACGTGCATGTGGGACCCACCATGAGGCCTGTGTGTATACCGTCCAGCGTCCAGAGACACTGGACGTGAAGGTTGGCTAACATGGAGTGCATGTACAGACATGGGTGTGTACTCACAGTGAAGTGTGAAGTGACGTGGGTGACCTATGCATGGGGTGGGCCACTCATGCAGGTCCCGCCTTGATGTATATACTTAATCCGAGCCATCCATCCTTTTCCTCAGATCTTTTTAGGTGTTGAGCCAAAAGGTTATCCCGATCTAATTTCCTGGCGGGCCGTAGCATAGAAAATGGTACTTCTACCATTGAAATACGCCCTAATGTTTCTATGCACCAAAAACTACCCAATATCGGGCTTGATAGGTTGGTATTGGGCCGTAGGGACCAATGGCTCGGCCAGATTTGTCTAAGGCGGGCCCCACTGTAACGACTCGGAAAATTCCTTACAAAGGCCCGAGTACCACCTCAGGCAAAAATCACTTAGGACCAAATCCTTTAGAAATTAGATGACGATTAACTAGTGTTAAACTAGATTACATACGAAATCCGTACTAATCACTTTAAATACGATCTGCAAGACCCAAAACTTGTAGAATCATTAACGCTAGGTTACCCTAAAATCTAGGATCAATCTCATTACCCAGTTGCTCTCGGGAGCATTACGGAACTCCGTATCAGATCTGGACTGCACATCGAAAGTCCGAATAATACGAAGTTATAGGACTGGGATCGCCTTACTGGGCTTGACAACCATCTCGGAAATCAAAACCAGATAGTTTCCCTGGGCTATTCACTTGAGCCCGGAGTAAGGAGTGTGAGAAAACGTGGTTTTCTTTAAAAATTAAATCTAATTTAAGTAATCTGAGACTTGTCGCTTGCGGTCCTGATATAGCAATCAGACCGTCAGAATCTGACCCAAATACACCCTCGGATCAGGAGAAATTTCATACACATGCCCGTGTACTTGTAACCCCGATCGAGTTTTAGTGACCGTTGAACTGAAACTGGTCCGCCACGTGTGATCTGGGAACCCGACTGGAACGAAAACTTAACTCGACCTAGATCCAAGGTCGGTGAGCTTAAATCCGACCTTTGGCTCAAGGGGGGCTCTAAAAGTGCTCCGTTGAGACGGAACAGATCTACTTTGGTTATAACCTAAGTATACCTTGGCCCTGAGTCTAATTTGGAGTGTTTTGAGCCTATATAAGGACCTTAAACCCTCTCTCAGTCAGCCCATACGAATTTGAGAGAAACCCTAGGAGAGAGAAGACAGAAAAGATAGAGAAAGTGTGAGAAGAGTGAGAGATTCTTCCTGATACTCTACCCTGCTATCCTACGTGCTTAACTATCACGATCTAATCGCTTTTCCGGTGATTCCGGCTTCATTTCTATGTAAGAAAACCCTAACCCTAACCTGTTTTAGGGTTTCTATTGGTATAAGTAGCGAAGTAGCTGACTTACCTTGTGTTATATGTCGTCATATCGACGTTGACGAAAGTGTAGAGTTTCTATTAAGTTCGTTACGCTTTTACGGCGTAAGGTGCGGACTTTAGACGCTTAGGTTATAGTTTTCAAAGCTTTCAATGTTAGATAATGATAGGTTCATGATCTGGGTGTTATTGTACATGCAAAATGCGATGTTTGTTTTGCGATTCAGTTACGTATGCGTATTGTGGTGTTTAGTGTATTCTGTATATTTGTAGAAAATACCGTATACATACAAAATATGAAAGTGTGTTTGCCATGATTAATTACAGTATGTATATGCTTTATATGTGTATAATACCTACTCGGCGAAAGAATTCGCCCTAATACATGTTTTGGCTAATATGTGTTATGTATGTAAATAAGTATATTCTAAGTGTTTGTGAAAATGCTTGTAAGAGTAAGTACTTAGATGATAGTACTTAGGGTAGGTGTTGAGATAGGATTCTCAACTACCTTAGAGATGTGTATGATTTCCTCCATGCAAGTTGTTTAAATTAATCGCTTACTTATGAAATATATGTGTTTGTATTTCCTATTTACCTTGTGCTTTATAACATGCTTGTTAACATGTTTGAATTATTTATTGTTTATTCTGTTCTACTCTACATGCTTTTGGTTAAGGATTGAATGTGATTGGGGTTATGTTATAGTCTAGGCGATCGGTAACAGACTTGAGTTCGTGGTTGAGATTCATTCGTCACGTAGGACGTGCTTGACGAACTCGAGTCGTGTGTTGGTCGTCGGCAGTGGTTAGGCCACACGAAGTGTGTATGCACTTCATGTCGATCGATACAATGTACGCTCGTGCTAGTCGAGCCCGTCAAGTAACCAGATTGGCCCATTGTATGTTCACTATGTATGGACGCTACTACTTGAACCTAAGGTACCAAACTCACCAGTGAAATCCCGTTTAACCTTGGTACTTCGATCCGCTAAGACTCATGAGCCGGACATGGTGGTATGGGACACCGTGGTCGAGCTATCGGCCTACGCAGGGGCAATGTGCCTCCCCGTAGTGACCAGTGAGCAACCCAGACTCGTGAACTGAATATGGTGGTATGAGACACTGTATTCGAGCTGTCTGCCTACACTGATAAGGTGATGGGGGAGTGGTGTAACGATTGCGTGTAACAGCCCTGACAGCCCTTTGTAGTGACCTCGAGTATACTCTGAGTCTGCGGAGAGGTGACGAGCCTTCCCGTAGTAAACAGAGTATAAACTAGGCCTGTATTGATAAGGTGATGGGGAAGTGGTACAACGAGTGCATGTAACAGCCCTGGTAGCCCTTTACAGTGACCTAGAACTGCATCATCGTATGGGATTATCTAGGACTGACGACCCTAGAATGGATCATTGTTTGGGAATGATATAAGGGAGGTACCTTAGTTTTCCAATACTGCTATATGAAAAGGACTAATAACAACTCGGTAATCACGCTCATAACATAGCACTGCATGTGCTTGGCGTTGTGAAACACTGAGGAATGAAAGCATGTCGTGAACGTAAGATAGTGTTGCACGAGGGAGGTTAGGCGAGGGCATGCATCATGACTGCATTCCATACTTGCATTAGCAAGGGTATTTAGGAGTGTTTGATTAAACTGCTTTATCATTACTGCTTGACTGATTTGATAACATGTTAACCTATGCTTTATTGTTCCACTGAGTTAACTACTCACTCCCACGTTACGGGACGGTGTTCTGGACACCCACCAGACTCTGTCTTAGATGCAGGTATCGACGAGACGCAGGAAGCTGAGCCTGATTACTATGATGATCAGGATGAGTTCTCCTTCATGCAGTTCTCTAGAGGCTTCACTTAGGCCATTCAGATGACGGGACTACACAGTTTACCATTATAGTTGTACCATTTTTTTGCATTTTGATTTTTGAAACTAATACATGTATATGGTGACTCAGTAATGTGTTCATACTCTGGAGACCGATTGTGACTGTATCTGGCTTTATATACAGTTACATACATCTTTCAATCTTCCGCTTGCGTTTTATAACTTGATCTGGAGTATGAATTACTGTTTTGGTATAATCCCACTCATGATTATTGTACTAACACGGACAACATTCAATCATAAGCATTTATGTTGCATAAGTGATGTTTTGGAACTTGGGTGTTGAGTGGCTACTCGACTCCCGATTTTCAGGGCGTTACACCCACCTACCAAAAACAGTGGAAAAATGCATTTCAAAACAATAATAATAAAAAAATAAAAAAATAAAATAGCAGCAGCCGCTACTGCTACTGACACAAGCGTAGGCAACACTTGAGACTGTCAGTAGGCTAGCGGATGGACGGGCTAGGCCTCACGTCCCAGTTGTGGCCCCCACCGTGATGCATTTCGAACATCAACACCGTGCATTAGGTGGGCCTCCCCTGGCTACGGGCCACCCAAAAATCAGCCGTATACGAAACTCAGGTGGGCCACACCGTCTAAAATCATGTGAAGATATGCCTAAAACATATAAAATCACTTGGTGGGGCCTAGCTGAAATTTGCATGCGGCTGAAACTTGGTCTAAACCCTTAGCCAAATGGGACACACATAATGGGTGGGCTGGATTTGTGAACCACATTTCGGTAGACCCCACGCCCACCCCCATGTCCATGTGACCTTATAAACAGGTTGGACGGTAGATAAATATCACGGTGGGCTCCCAGCCCACATGACCCTATTAATAGGTTGGCTGGCAAACAAACATTACGGTGGGCCCCCCTCCCTGACCGTGTGACCTTATGAACAGTTTAAATGGCAAATAAATGTTGTAGTGGGCCCTGGGTCCACATGACCTCATTAGCAGGTTGGGTAGAAAATAAACATTTTGGTGGGCCTTGGATCTGTGTAACCTTATCAACAGGTTGATGGAAAGCAAACGTTATGGTGGGCCCCACATGGGAACCACAATGATATATGTGATTTATTCCCACCGTCCAGGCGAACGTTGGAGCCCACAGTGATATTTGTGTTTTATTTCCACCATCTAGGTGGATGGTGGAAAATGATATATGTGTTTTATTCATACGGTTCAACGACAGTGGGACCCACCATGATGCATGTGTTGCATCCAACCCTCTAACTATTTTAAGAGCTCATTTTATGGCATGAGTAGAAGAATGAGGCAGATCTAGGATCAAGTGGACCACCTATATGTGGGTGTGGCCCATTTGATATACGCATGGCCTGTGTGATGTGGCCCACTTACCATATTTAGGGCCCATGGGTTGAGGCCCATTGTGATATATAAGGGCCCGTGGGTTGAGGCCCATTTGATGTATTGAAGGCCCATGGGTTAAGGCCCAATGGAATGTACATGAGGCCCATTATAATATGATTTTACAATGGTTTATGTGTTGACTATTATAGTGGGCTATGCCTTGGAAGCAATGATGGTTTGACACCCACATTGTAGGGATAATGTTGGTTAAATGTCCGCATTGTCACTCTCCCTAAGGCCCACTGATAAGCCCATACTTATAATGAGTAAGCCGTCTAGGCTCATATCCGTTATGTACTAAGCCCATCACCCTATGACATGTTTAGTATAGACTCATGATTCATGATCATACACATCATATGTATGTCTGATATGACGAGTGACTGATCATAGCATGTGCCTTCAGGCGGATTGTTATGGGCTCCCTGATAGGCGGAGTTGCCCTACATGAGCGCGCGGCGCGCGCACGATTATTGCATATTTGGTAGGGTGATTCATGCACTTACATTTGTATGATCATGATTATTATATGCCCTAGCGACATCAGGGTCATAGCCTCCACAGACACATCGTGGGTGGCTGGATTGGATACCGAGAATATTTAGTTCTAGCATACGAGCGCCATAGATGTCCCTGGGTGAAAATCTCTAAACCCGATGGTACCAGAGGATGACTCCAACGTCGAGGCCGAGTGGATACATGAGCGCGCGAGGGCGGTATACCAGTAGGCCGCGTCTCCCACTGTGTCGTGGTCGGTTGGAAAGGGGTGTGACCTTACCCGCCTGAGTGAGAGGGCAATTTTTAGGTTGAGTTTGACCAGCTTGAGGAATAGGTCCGCTATCGACGAGTCGGGCATGATATTCGCAGGCGGATTGTAACGACTTGAAAATTTTCGTACATTGGACCGAGTACCACCTCGACCAGAAATCACATAGGATTAAATCCTTTAGAAATTTAACAAAGTTAACTAAGTACTAAACTCGGTAAATCATGAAATCCGTTGGGATCGCTTTAAATACGATCTGCAAGACCCAAAACTTGCAGAATTGGTGACTCTAGGTTATCCTAAAGTCTAGAGCCAAACCCATTACCCGTCTGCTCTGGGACTGAAACGAAACTTCGTATGAGGTCTAGATCGCACATCGGGAGTCCGATTAACACGAAGCTAAGGAACCAGGACCGCCCCACTGGGCTTGACAATCATCTCAAAAATCAGATGATTCCGATGTCCCACGGCCATTATTTTCACTCCGGAGTGAGGGAGTGTGAAAAACACTATTTCCATCCAAGAGAAAATATCTGGAATAGTGATCTGGCACCTTTCGGTTGCGCGTCAGTATTAAGCAACCTGACCGTCGGAATCAGACCAAATTACACCCTCGGATTAAGAAAATTTCAGGAACATTTACATGTACTCAGAAATTCTGATCGTGGCCCACGGACCGTTGAACTGAAAGTGGTCCGCCACGTGCGATCTGGGAATCCGATCGAGCCAAAACGTAATCCCACGTAGATCCTCAGAGGGTGAGCTTAAGTCTGATGTTTGGCTCAAAGAGGGCTACCAGAACACCCCTTTTGAGCTTGGAATGTGGCGAACTGCCTAAGTGCAGCCACCCTTGAACCTAAGTCTATTTTGGTTATGTTTTAGGCTATAAAAGGGGCTTAGAACAGCCCCTCTCACAGCCATACGAATTTGGGTTCAAACCCTAAGAGAGAAAGAGAGAAAAGAGAGAGAAACTTGTGGAGATCGAGGCCGATCTTCCTCCTGCTGCTTCCACTTCTCCCACGGCCTACACCGCTCTATTCCAAAGATTTCCCGGCGGTTTCCACCCCATTTGAAGGTAAGAAACCCTAACCCTAGGTCTGATTTGAGCCTGATTAGTGATAGGTTAAGGAAAGACTAATCGAATGCGCTCTTTAGGCCAAGAAACTCCCGTATACGGAAGCACCAACCCTCTTGCTGATTCGTTGGAATTCTAGGGGCTGAGGTGAGGACTTTAAGCGTATAAGTTACGGTTTTCAACGCTTTCATGTCAGATAATGATAGATTCATGATCTGCATGCAAATGCACATGTACAAAGTGCTTTCCGTTTCCTGTTTCGATTAGCGATAAAGATTATGGAATTTTACATACTCTTGATATACGTAGAAATACCGTATACGTGTTTTTGTTGAGAAAATGTTTAACATGTTTATTTAATGTTTGATTATATCATGTGTGGATAAAATGCTAGTTTGGCGAAAGGGATCGCAAAAATACATGTTCATGTGTAAATGTCATATATGTGGAAATTGTGTATTCCAGAAATTCCGCATACGTGCGGATTTTGGAAATATAATTGTGATGATTATTTGCCGTATGATTATGATATACGCGGGAAAAAACTCTCGAGGCTTAGGGACAGCCCAATCACGGACTTGCCGAACATACGTCGTGTATGTTGGAAAAGTGTATTCTAAGTGTTTGTATATGTGCTTGTATGTGTACAGTGTATGTACTAGTGCCTTAGATAGGCGCTGATATGGGTTTTCTAACTCCCTTAGAGACATGTAGGATTCCCTCCATGCGGTGGTTCGCCGCAACCACTTAGTTGTATTGCACACACAATTCTATCCCTATGGGGATAGTGCTTTAGTACATGCATTACACATGCTTCACAACATACCTCTCAACATGCTTTGTAACATGCTTTACTTCGTGTTTTACTTTATGCTTTATAACATGCCTACTAACATGCTTGTATTGCTTGTTTACCATGCTTTACTTCACATGCTAGCGATGAAAACTGTTTGAGTTTGGGACTATGTTTATAGTCCAAACACTCGGTACCCGACTTGTGATTGTGGCTGAGATTCATGTCGCCACAGAGGAGGACGGTCCGGCGAACCCGAGTCGTACTTCGGTTGGCGATAGTGGTTGGCCACGCGGAGTGCTTTTGCGCTCCATATCGCTCAACTTGTGGTGCGCTCGAGCTAGTCAGGCTCGCCAATAAACCGAAGTGTAGTTGTGTGTTCACCTTGTTTGGTCGCTACTGCTGCTGAACCTAGGGTACCAAACTTACCAGTGGTGATTCCCGTTTAACCATGGTACCTAGATCCGCTAAGACGCATGAGCCGGGCATGGTGGTATGGGACACCGTGGTCGAGCTGTCGGCCTATGCTGGGGCCATGTGCCTCCCCGTAGTGACCATTGCGCAACTATCTCGTGAGCCGAATACGGTGGTATGGGACACTGTATTCGAGCTGTCGATACTTCGGTGAGAGCCGAGTACGGTGAGATCTGTGCTCGTGCTGACGGGCGACGAGTCCTCCGTGGTATCATCGAGTGTACTCTAAGTATCTGTGATTGGCCACGAGCCTTTAACAGCGACTAGAGTGTGAGTTGAGCCGAGTATGGTGAGACCTGTACTTGAGCTGACGGCTAGTGATTGAGCCGAGTACGGTGAGACCTGTACTCGAGCTGACGGCCAGCAATTGAGCCGCATACGGTGAGATCTGTATCCGCGCTGACGGGTGACGAACCCTTTGCGATGCCATCACTAAGCTTCTCAAACCATAACATCGTATGAGAATAACTAGGATTGACGACCCTAGAATGGATCATGTTTGGAATGATACAAGGGAGGTACCTTAGTTTCCCAATACTGCTGATTGAAATGGACTAATAATAACTTGGCAATCACGAGCATCATCGCACCGCATGTGCTTTGTAGATGTGGCGCACTGAGGGAGTTAAGCATTCGCGAACGTAAGATGATGTCGCTTGAGGGGGTTTGGCAAGGGCATACAGCATCATGTCATATCATTTTTGCATTTAACAAGAGTAGTTAGAAATGCTTGATTTGTACTGCTTTATCATTACTGCTTGGTTGATTTGATAACATGTTAACTTATGCATTATTGTTCCACTGAGTTAGCTACTACTCACTCCCCGTTACGGGACGGTGTTGTACACACCAACCAGACTCTGTTGCAGGTTAGAGGGTGCCTTGGTTCAGGAGCCAGAGCCCGACGTTGATGAGGACCAGGAGGAGTTCTCTTTCATGCAGTATTCTGACGGCTATGCCTAGGCCGGCTTCATCGCGGGACTCTCGGGGCCTCTTTTGAGGATGTATTTTGGGTTTTTGATTTACAAACATTACATGTATATTGGTGCTCAGCTAGTACTCATACTCTGGAGTTCAGAAAATTTTGTTACTTTACATACTTGAATGAAATTTCAGTCTTCCGCTGTTTTTAAATGTAATTGAACTGGAGTATGAATTACTGTTTTGGTTTAATCTCATTCATGTTTATTGCGCTAACTCAGACAACATTTAACTGGCATTGTGTATGTTGCATAAGTGATGCGTTGGAACTCGGGTGTTGAGTTTGTACTCGACCCCCGAATTTCAGGGCGTTACACGGATAGTGAGGTCTTTTTCATTCTCCCAGTTGTGCGTTCGGATAGGGATGACAAGCTGACATAAAGTGTACTAGATCCAGGTGATTATCCAGATTGAGAACCGTACCGATTTGATGCTCATGTGAGGAGCCGTATTGATATGTGGAGGTGTATTGACATGCTTGACTTGCATTATGCATCGCATGGCCTTGACATGGCTGATAGTATTCATATCTTGCACCGCATAGCCTTGGTACAACTGACTGTATTCATGTACTCATCAGCATGTTTCCACATTACTCTGACCTTGCATTCTGAGCACGTTCATATTGTGCACACACTTACACCACCCTCTAAGCTTTCTATAAGCTTATGCACGATTGATGCGTGTAGGTGACGCTAGGATGCAGCCGTAATCTGCCGCAGTTGGAGTGTGCAGCCGAGCTTCTGGAGTTTTTGTTACTTTCAGTATATTGTATTTCCCTTTCATACGCCTTGTACTCAAAAGTTTTTTATTATAATGGATTTTGCGATGGTGTTCTTGTGGTTATTGTTCATGGGTTATGCTTTTGGTTATGCTCATTACAAATTGACCTATGTTTGAAATCCTCCTTACAGCATCCTAGGATTGGAACCTGGTATATGGGTGCCAGGAGCCGAGAATGGGGTACTATGGAGGCTGTCGGCGCCGGATTCGGCGATTGTTAAATTTGTGAGCCCGGTCTCCGAGTTCGGGGAGTGACAGAAGTTGGTATCAGAGCATAACTTGGAAATAACTAAGAACAGCATCACATGTTTACTATGATTTTAGGGCGATAAGGTTCCGAGTGCGAAACCTTCCAATTGCGTTCCCTAACGTGCGATTCTCAAATTGATTGACACCTTATCTTTTTTCATAGGATATGCCACCCAGGAGAGTGACCTGAGCACACCCCGATCCACCACCTGAAGCTCCAGGTTTACCATCTACGCCTCCTGTTCTCCCGCTAAAGATCCCTGCTCCCTTGCCTGAGGATGATGTTCCTCCACCTGATGCCAGTGTGGATCCGACTGTGCCTGTGAGTGCCTCGCAGTTACAGCAGATGTTGCAGGTTGTGACTACTACACTTCAGGGGCAGGGCAGGAGCCCTGTTGTTTGTCCAACTCAGGCCGAGCAGGAGCGCGCGAGTGCTCTTCTTCGTGAGTTCAGACAGCTCGATCCTCCGCATTTCTGGGGCTAGCCAGATCTGACAGCAGCTAAGAGGTGGTGCTCCGATGTGGAGAAGATCTTCAATACTATGACATGTACGACCGAGCAGGGTGAGACAGAGCATTGGTGGACCTTTGTTACCCACGTCGCATGACCTGATCATGTCTGGACATGGGAGGACTTTATCGACCGATTTGAGGAGTTGTACTTCCCCAACCATATCCGTCGTCAGAGAGCACTGAAGTTCGAGACTCTGGTGCAGGGGGACATGACCGTGGCGCAGTACGCGGCCCGTTTTGTGGCGCTATCGAGGTATGCGCATATATGGTTGATGATGAGAGGCGAAAGGCCTGCCGTTTCGAGAACGACTTACGTTACAGTCTTTGAGGCTGCATCATTAGGCATGAGCTCTCGACTTTCCAGGCAGTAATGCAGAGGGCTCAGATTTATGAGACTGAGTGGGCCGGCACGCATGCCGACCGAGATCAGAGGAGGGGTCAGAAGAAGCAGGCCCCCTCTAGTAGCCCCCAACAGCACCAACGACTGCAGAGATATAGGATCCATTCATCCGCCAGAGCACCGGTAGCACCGTCGGCACCCTCAGCAGCACCACCTCAGAGGCAGCTTTCTGATACCTGCTATGGTTGCGGTGGGGTAGGACACCGTAGGTGGGAGTGTCCCCGACCTCAGCAGCAGCAGCTAAGAGCAACACAATAGCCGAAAGCACCACAGCAGCCGAGAGCACCGCAACAGCGACAGCAGCTTCCACCACCGAGGCCCCCTCAGCAGCAGCACCAGTACCAGCCTCCGAGACCGCAGCAGCAAAGGCAGCAGTTTCGAGTGCCTCAGTGACATCTGCAACAACCGCATCCTCCAAGGGGACAGGCACCTCCCCAACCAGCTCAGGCTAGATTCTATGCGGCTCAGCAGGACCTGCAGTCTTCCGAAGGAGTCGTTGAGGGTACACTTCCAGTTTCTTTATGCATCGCATGAGTATTATTTGATTCCGGTGCTTCGCACTCATTCATGTCTGAGGATTTCTTCCGATCAACTGGATTACCGACAGAGTCTACTAGTGAGGGATTACCGATCAACTGGATTCCGGTGCTTCCAGTTACTTCCAGTTCGTTGCAGACCCCTGAGGAGAGCCATTGTCTTATTTGATGTCCTGCGCAGTCGAGGAGCCCGTTGCCTTATGTATCGATCAGTTGCCGGTGATTTTGGGATTGCCGCCTCGTCGACATATTGAGTTTCAGATTGACCTCGTGCCCGGTACCGCGCCTATCTCGAAGGCCCCGTATCGTATGGCACCGATGGAGTTGCGAGAGCTGCAGCGACAGTTGGACGAGTTGCGTGAGTTGGAATTTATTTGTCCGAGCAGTTCGCCTTGGGGAGCGCTGGTACTCTTCGTCAGGAAGAAGGATGGCTCGTTGAGGCTCTGCGTGGACTACCGTGAGCTCAACTGGGTCACGATTAAGAATAAGTACCCACTCCCGAAGATAGACGATTTATTTGATCAGTTGCAGGGTGCACAGTTCTTTTCGAAGATTGACCTGCGTTCCGGTTATCATCAGATTCGTGTCCGAGAGGAGGACATCCCGAAGAAGGCTTTCTGGACGCGTTACGATCATTTTGAGTTTCAGGTCATGTTTTTTGGACTGACCAATGCACCCGCAGTCTTCATGCAGTTGATGAATGAGGTCTTCCGTCCATATCTCGATCAGTTTGTTGTGGTCTTCATCGACGACATTCTGAAATATTCGAGGACCCGTGAGGATCATATGCAGCACCTAGAGATCGCTTTGCAGATCCTCCGTGCCCACCAGCTGTATGAAAAGCTGGAGAAGTGCGAGTTCTGGTAGGAAGAGGTGAGATTCCTCGGTCACGTGGTGACGAGGGAGGGTGTCGCAGTGGACCCCTCTAAGGTTGAGGTAGTGCGCCAGTGGAGCCAGCCCACGACGGCGTCCGAGATCCGCAGTTTCCTTAGTTTAGTGGGATACTATCGACGTTTCATAGAGGGCTTCTCCCGTAACGTGGCCCCGATGACCAGGTTGACTCGGAAGGGCGCAGATTTTGTTTGGACTGACGCATGTGAGCAGACATTTGTGGAACTGAAGGACCGTCTGACGTCCGCTCCTGTCCTCACTCTTCCCTCTGGGAGTGATGGATTTGTTGTATTTACTGATGCCTCACGTATTGGTTTAGGTACTGTCCTGATGCAACACAGCAACCTGTAGCCTTCGCGTCTCGTCAGCTCAAGGTCCATGAATTGAACTACCCCACGTATGATCTGGAGCTGGCAGCAGTCGTCTTCGCACTGAAGGTGTGGAGACACTATCTCTATGGGGTCAGGTTCGAGTCTTTCTTCCACCACAAGAGCTTGAAGTATCTATTCTCTCAGTGTAACAACCTGAAAATTTCCGTACATTGGGCCGAGTACCACCTCGACCAGAAATCACATAGGATTAAATCCTTAGAAATTTAACAAAGTTAACTAAGTACTAAACTCGGTAAATCATGAAATCCGTTGGGATCGCTTTAAATACGATCTGCAAGACCCAAAACTTGCAGAATTGGTGACTCTAGGTTACCCTAAAGTCTAGAGCCAAACTCATTACCCGTCTGCTCTCGGGACTGAAACGAAACTTCGTATGAGGTCTAGATCGCACATCGGGAGTCCGATTAACACGAAGCTAAGGAACCAGGACCGCCCCACTGGGCTTGACAATCATCTCAAAAGTCAGGTGATTCCGATGTCCCACGGCCATTATTTTCACTCTCCGGAGCGAGGGAGTGTGAAAAACACTATTTCCATCCAAGAAAAATATCTGGAATAGTGATCTGGCACCTTTCGGTTGCGCGTCAGTATTAAGCAACCTGACCGTCGGAATCAGACCAAATTACACCCTCGGATTAAGAAAAATTTCAGGAACATTTACATGTACTCAGAAATTCCGATCGTGGCCCACGGACCGTTGAACTGAAAGTGGTCCGCCACGTGCGATCTGGGAATCCGATCGAGCCGAAAACGTAATCCCACGTAGATCCGCAGTGGGTGAGCTTAAGTCTGACGTTTGGCTCAAAGAGGGCCACCAGAACACCCCTTTTGAGCTTGGAAAGTGGCGAAATGCCTATGTAAGCAGTCACCCTTGAACCTGAGTCTGTTTTGGGGAGGTTTTTGGCTATAAAAGGGGCTTAGAACAGCCCCTCTCACAGCCATACGAATTTGGGTTCAAACCCTAAGAGAGAAAGAGAGAAAGAAGAGAGAAACTTGTGGAGATCGAAGCCGATCTTCCTCCTGCTGCTTCCACCTCTCCCACGGCCTACACCGCTCTATTCCAAGAGATTTTCCAGCGGTTTCCACCCCATTTGAAGGTAAGAAACCCTAACCCTAGGTCTGATTTGAGCCTGTTTAGTGATAGGTTAAGGAAAGACTAATCGAATGCGATCTTTAGGCTAAGAAACTCCCGTATACGGAAGCACCAACCTTCTTGCTGATTCGTTGGAATTCCAAGGGCTGAGGTGAGGACTTTAAGCGTATAAGTTACGGTTTTCAACGCTTTCAATGGCAGATAATGATAGATTCATGATCTGCATGCAAATGCACATGTACAAAGTGCTTTCCGTTTCCTGTTTCGATTAGCGATAAAGATTATGGAATTTTACATACTCTTGATATACGTAGAAATACCGTATACGTATTTTTGTTGAGAAATGTTTGACATGTTTATTTAATGTTTGATTATATCATGTGTGGATAAAATACTAGTTTGGCGAAAGAGATCACGAAAATATATGTTCATGTGTAAATGCCGTGTATGTCGAAATTGCGTATTCTAGAAATCCCGCATACGTGCGGATTTTGGATATGTAATTGTAATGATTATTTGCTGTATGAATACGATATACGCGGGAAAAATACTCTCGGGCTTAGGGACAGCCCAATCACGAACTTGCCTAACATACGTCGTGTATGTTGGAAACGTGTATTCTAAGTGTTTGTGTATGTGCATGTAGGTGTACATGTGCATGTACTAGTGCCTTAGATAGGCGCTGATATGGATTCTCCAACTCCCTTAGAGACATGTAGGATCCCCTCCATGCGGTGGTTCACCGCAACCACTTAATTGTAGTGCACACACAATTCTATCCCTATGGGGATAATGCTTCAGTATATGCATTACAATATGCTTTATAACATGCTTCTCAACATGCTTTGTAACATGCTTTACTTCATGTCTTACTTTATGCTTTATAACATGCCGACTAACATGCTTGTATTGCTTGTTTACCATGCTTTACTTCACATGATAGCGATGAAAACTGTTTGAGTTTGGGACTATGTTTATAGTCCAAACACTCGGTACCAAGACTTGTGATTGTGGCTGAGATTCATGTCGCCACAAAGGACGGGTCCGGCGAACCCGAGTCGTACTTCTGTTGGCGATAGTGGTTGGCCACGCGGAGTGCTTTTGCGCTCCATATCGCTCAACTTGTGGTGCGCTCGAGCTAGTCAGGCTCGCCACTTGAACCGAAGTGTAGTTGTGTGTTCACCTTGTTTGGTCGCTACTGCTTGAACCTAGGGTACCAAACTTACCAGTGGTGATTCCTGTTTAACCATGGTACCTAGATCCGCTAAGACGCATGAGCCGGGCATGGTGGTATGGGACACCGTGGTCGAGCTGTCGGCCTATGCTGGGGCCATGTGCCTCCCCGTAGTGACCATTGCGCAACTATCTCGTGAGCCGAATACGGTGGTATGGGACACTGTATTCGAGCTGTCGATACTTCGGCGAGAGCCGAGTACGGTGAGATCTGTGCTCGTGCTGACGGGCGACGAGTCCTCCGTGGTATCATCGAGTGTACTTTAAGTATCTGTGATTGGCCACGAGCCTTTCACAGTAACTAGAGTGTGAGTTGAGCCGAGTACGGTGAGACCTGTACTTGAGCTGACGGCTAGTGATTGAGCCGAGTACGGTGAGACCTGTACTCGAGCTGACGGCCAGCAATTGAGCCGCATACGGTGAGATCTGTATCCGCGCTGACGGGTGACGAACCTGTTGCGATGCCATCACTAAGCTTCTCAAACCATAACATCGTATGAGAATAACTAGGATTGACGACCCTAGAATGGATCATGTTGGGAATGATACAGGGAGGTACCTTAGTTTCCCAATACTGCTGGTTGAAATGGACTAATAATAACTTGGTAATCATGAACATCATCGCACCGCATGTGCTTTGTAGATGTGGCGCACTGAGGGAGTTAAGCATTCGCGAACGTAAGATGATGTCGCTTGAGGGTGGTTTGGCAAGGGCATACAGCATCATGTCATATCATTTTTTTGCATTTAACAAGAGTAGTTAGAAATGCTTGATTTGTACTGCTTTATCATTACTTTACTGCTTGGTTAATTTCATAACATGTTAACTTATGCATTATTGTTCCACTGAGTTAGCTACTCACTCCCACGTTACGGGACGGTGTTGTACACACCAACCAGACTCTGTTGCAGGATTAGAGGGCGCCTTGGTTCAGGAGCCAGAGCTCGATGTTGATGAGGACCAGGAGGAGTTCTCTTTCATGCAGTATTCTGACGGCTACGCCTAGGCCGGCTGCATCGCGGGACTTTCGGGGCCTCTTTTGAGGATGTATTTTGAGTTTTTAATTTACAAACTTTACATGTATATTGGTGCTCAGCTAGTACTCATACTCTGAAGTTCAGAAAATTTTGTTACTTTACATACTTGTATATAAAATTTCAGTCTTCCGCTGTTTTTAAATGCAATTGAACTGGAGTATGAATTACTGTTTTGGTTTATCTCATTCATGTTTATTGCGCTAACTCAGACAACATTTAACCGACATTGTGTATGTTGCATAAGTGATGCGTTGGAACTCGGGAGTTGAGTTCATACTCGACCCCCGAATTTCAGGGCGTTACACTCAGTCCGAGCTGAACATGAGACAGAGACGCTGGATGGAGCTTCTGAAAGACTATGATTTTAACCTCCAGTTCCACCCAGGTAAGGGGGCACATATGATGATTCAGGAATGGAGGATGCTCGAGGATATAACAGAGTACAACTTTGATTTTGGTCTGCAGTCTTCTATCGTTCAGCTATCGAGCTTGTCGATTCAACCTTCTCTTGTCGCAAGGGTGATCGAGGCTCAGCAGACAGACGAGTCGTTGCAGGATTACCGAGCAGAGGTAGCATCTGAGAGTCAGGTAGATTGGCAGATTGGTACTGATGGTGGACTTCACTTCAGAGGCCAGTTATGTGTCCCAGATATTCCTGCGCAAAGATCTTATGACCGAGGCACATCGATCACGGTTTTCTATCCACCCTGGCTCGACAAAGATGTATTGTGATTTGAGGAGACAATATTTTTGGGCGGGGATGAAGCACCAGATTGCCAGTTTTGTGGTCGAGTGTGACACATGCCAGCGTGTCAAGGCCGATCATCAAAGACCCCCTGGTCTATTACAGCCGTTGAGCGTCCCGACGTGGAAGTGGGAACACGTATATATACAAATTTCATTATGGGTTTGCCGAGGACTAAGCGCGGTCATGACGCCATCTGAGTTGTCGTTGATCGTCTGACGAAGTCGGCACATTTTCTTATGATTCGTGCGACTTAGCCTTTGGACCAGCTTGCGAGATTATTCATCGAGGAGATCGTGAGACTGCACGGCGTTCCAGTCTCGATCGTTTCTAACCGAGATCCGAGGTTCACGTCTCAGTTCTGGAGGAGCTTTCAGAGAGCGATGGGGTCTGTTTTGTAGCTCAGCACCACGTATCATCCACTGACCGATGGCCAGACCGAGAGGGTTAACCAGATCCTTGAGGATATGCTTCGGGCCTGTGTGATTGATTTCGGGGGTAACTGGGATGAGCATATGCGATTGGCTGAGTTCGCATACAACAACAGCTATCAGGCGACCATCGACATGCCTCCTTTTAAGGCATTATATGTAAGACCGTGTCTCTTTAGGTTAGTGAGTGATTCTTGGTGCAGGTTATCTTTGAGTGGAGGATTTGGAGATTGAGATTTCGAGTGAATAGGGGATGAGGGAAAGTGTCTGCTGAGTAGTGATTTTTAAGCATTTTGGATAGTTTGATATGTTTAGTCAGTCGGCCGTTAGATCTTTGAGTTATTGAGGAGTGTGGAGAGCGACGTCTCCTAGGTCCGATCTTGTGTGTTGCAGACATCAGAGCTCTTGATATTACAGGCAAGGATCGCACAACTCAGAGCACAGAAGGTTTTGCTGATCGCTGGCGTCGTCCCTTGGAGTTTTGATGTGTAGGGGACTATGTTTATCTCAAGTCTCCCCCATGAAGGGCGTGGTTCGATTTAGAGCGAAGGGCGAACTTGCTCCGAGATTCATTGGACCTTTTAAGATCACTGAGCACATTGGCGCTTTGGCCTATCGGCTTGCCTTGCCATCTCAGTTGTCTGGCGTCCACAATATTTTTCACGTCTCTATGTTGAGGAAGTGTGGGTCAGACATCGTTCCTGTTATTGATTGGCAGTCGTTGGAGGTTCATGAGGACGCTTCTCACATTGAGCAGCCAGTTCGTATCTTTGATCGAAAGGAGCAGATCCTCCGGACCAAGGTCATACCCTTGGTGAAAGTTCAGTGGGGTCACCATTCTTTTGATGAGGCATCTTCGGAGAGCAAGGCCGAGATTTGAGAGCGCTATCCTTATTTCTTTGATGATTGATTATATGTTGTATCTTGTATGTTGTCTTCGATTTTACATGACGATACCTCGTTTTCCTTCTATTATAAGTTATGTCTAGATTGTACAAATTTCGAGGACGAAATTTTTATTTGAAGGGGAGAGTTGTAAGACCTGTACCCTAGTCCGTACCATTTCGTAGGCTTCCGCGATCCTACTGGTCTAATTCATGCAACCCTCGAACTGTTACCGACGTTTGCGCGCGATCCTAAGCCGAGACCTGCATGCCGAAGTCGGTTCGAACCGAAACCTATACCTTGGCAATCGCGCCATCGCCGCAGTTCTAACACCGCGACTCGCATATCAAACTGATACCTAGGCTGAAAAATTTCAGTCTGTGTTTATTCATAAGAAACTCAGCGCATTACGAATCTTGAGGGAATCTCTACAACAAGTCCCATCAATCAACCATAAATGCATCCCTTACCCAAGTACAACCACCCTAATCCTCCTTTTCGCACAAGCCAAACGTCTCTCTCCCTCACAATCCCTTTCTTTAAAAATTTCAAACTAAACCATCCCTCTTTTACCCATTTTTCAAACCACACCATACCATCCATTCTTTTTTCTTATTTTATTCCTTTATTCCATTTTCTTAAACTCTCTCCCAGACCACCCCAGACACTCCATACGTCCAAGCTTCCTCTCCCTCTCAAGTGTGGTCCACCTCTCATCTTCCATCTACACCTTCTCATCTCCCATCTCAACCATCCAACCCTCATCATCCACCATCCAAGGCGAAGGTAAGGAGCATTGGAGGCCAAGGGAGCAAGGGGAAGGCTTAGAGGTGGGTGATCCACCGTCAAATTCCTTTTTTTTTTTGGGGACCACTTGTTGGTGGGACCCATTTTTAATGTATGAATTGTATCATGTGGGGCTCATAGTGGCGGGGCCCCACCATCACAGTCTTTTATCACCTGTCTCTCTCTCTCTATCTCTCTCTCTCTCTCTTTCTTTTCCCTTGACTGTAGTGGGCCCCCACCAATTTATGTTAATTCACTCCATCCATCGACGGTGTGGTCCACCACAATTCAGGGGAGATCCACCCTTCATATATATATATATATATATTATATATATATATATATATATATTTGGAAAGGTCAAATGAGCTCGAGCGTAAAGCGTCGTCCATGAGGTCGAGCTGTGTGGGTCCCACCGTGATGCTTTTCGAACACCAACACCGTCTACCAGATGCACCATTCCATAGTGGGCTTGGCCGGCAAAAAATCAAGTCAATCCGAGACTTTAGTAGCCAATATATATATATATATATTATATATCTATATATAATATATATATATATATATATATATAATATATATATTATATTATATATATACACACACACACCCCACATGTATGGATCTATGCATGTATATATATGCATATATGGTATGTTATATATATATATACATCATATGCATACATATATATATATATATATGTATATATTATATATATATATATCTATATATATATATATATATATATATATACACATACATACGTTATTATACACATAAGTAATATATATATGCATATGTATATATACTATATATCTATATCTATATATATATATATATATATATATATATATCTATCCTATATATATATATTATATATATATATCATAATACTAGAACTCCGGTGATTATCCAGACTGAGAACCGTACCGATTTGATGCTCTAGTGAAGAGCTGCATTTGATATGAGGTGGATTAGCATGCTTGACTTGCATTATGCACCGTATGGCCTTGACATGGCCGATAGTATTCATATCTTGCACTGCATAGCCTTGGTACGACTGACTGTATTCATGTACTCATCAGCATGTTTTCGCATTACTCTGACCTTGCATTCTGAGCACGCTCACATTGCGCACATACTTACATCACCCTTTAAGCTTTCTATAAGCTTATGCATGATTGATGCATGCAGGTGACGCCTGGACGTAGCCGTAGTCTTGCCGCAATTGGAGTGTGCAGCCGAGTTTCTGGAGTTTTTGTTACTTTCAGTATATTGTATTTCCCTTTCATACGCCTTGTACTCAAATTTTTTTGATCATAGTGGATTTTGTGATGGTGTTCTTGTGGTTATTGTTCGTCGGTTATGCTTTTGGTTATGCTCATTACAAATCGACTCATGTTTGAAATCCTCCATGCAGCATCCCAGGATCGGAACCTGGTATATGGGTGCCGGGAGCCAAGAATGGGGTACTACGGAGGATGTCGGCGCCGGATTCGGCAATCGGGAATTTTGTGAGCCCGGTCTCCGAGTTCGGGGCGTGACACATAATGGATTGTCTGGATTCGTGAACCACATCTTGGTGGGCCCAACAAATAATTACGAATGTTTTAATGGAGGGTAACCTTCTCAACTTTTGTGTGTGGTGTGGCCCACACAAGCCACATAATGACTTGATTTTAAGCCCCAGGCCCATCATGGATTGGTGCATCTGACTGATGGTGTTGAGGGTCGACACAGACCAGGTGGGTCACAATTTCGAGTGGGCCACAATCTCTTATAGGTCTCACAACAATGAGACAGATTCAAACCTTGACTCGCCCGCGCCACATAAAGTAGCCTTGTTTGAATGGCCAATGTTGAAAATCCTTCTCCACTGTAATGTCTGATTTCCATCCAAGAATATCCATTCATCAGGCCCATTGTGGACCCCACCTTGATGTATATGTTGTTCATCCATTGGAGGACCTCGCCAAGATATAAGTATTTTTCCACGCCAACCATTGGTGAACTTCCATCTACATTTTTGCCATCATTCCATTGTATCAACCATGTTAGGACCATGCCCAATTGGATATAGGTTTGGTTCATTTTGAGTTGTGGGCTGGGCCAATTGCTAGGCCCACCTTATGGACCATATTGGGTCTACTTGTAGACCCCCACTAGCGTGTTCACAAGGGCATTGGGGCCATGGGCCCACAAGCCATATGGCTCACCTTGAGTGTATGCCTTGTGGAACCATTAGTGGTAGTCTTTCATGGGCGAATGAATGAAATCCTTTAACAAATGTTTATGACTCCATATGACATGTGTACGATTATATGAACATTGATGTGTGATGTACTATGTAATTAGGTGTTTTACAACCATTTATCTTATGAAGTGTGAGGCCCACTTACTGTTCACAACCTCCTCCTTCTCCCTCGCTTTTCTTCCCTTTTCCTTCTTCCTTTCTTCCTCTTTTCTTCTTTCCTCTCCTACTATTGGAAAATCCCAGCAATGAGGCTGACCAGTTTGAGCAGTGACTCAAACCGAGTCGAGTCTGATTGGCTCAGTAGCAACCGAATTGACTCAACTCCCACTCTCTCTCTCTCTTTCTCTCATCTTTCATCTCTTCTTTTTTTTTTTCTCTCTCTCTCTTTCACTTTCTCCCTAACTATCGGAGGCGCAGGACTCACCTAGATGCTACCAAACCTGGCAGACTCAGTGGTGGGGCATGGTGCAGCGTAGGCGCACCTCCTCTCTCTCCCTCTGTCTCTGTTTCTTCTTCCCTTTCTCTCCTTCTTCTCTTTTTCTTTTTCTTTCTTCTCTCTTTTCTTCCTTTCTCTCCTTTCCTCCTACTGCTAGAGCCGTCCAGTAGTGTGAGCCAAGCTTAGTCAGATGGTGCAGTTCGAACAGGGAAGAAACCCGAGCTTCAATGGCAGATCCACCATCCCTACGCATCCCTCCAATCCAACCCTTGCAGGAGGTCTGTGAGGACCCTTGGAAGCTTGGAGGACGATGGATCGGTGGGTTCGAATGGAGAAGGGAAATGACAGTTTTTTTGCAAATCGGTTGTGGTTCTGTTTTTGCTAAGGTGGAAATGGTTTTGGACAGTTGGGATGCCCTCAAATGGACGCTCCATATCTTGCCAAAAGTCCCTCACACGGATCGCTGAGCTGGAAGAAGAAGAGTTTCCATTTTTGGAAATGTTGGTTTTGTAGGCCCTGCTTGCGTCAGTCCTTATGTGCGTGTAGGTACACCCCAGCAGGTGGATCAACCATGGTTTTGGTAGTCACCCCCCACTCAATAAGATGGACGGTTTGGATCATCCATGTGGTCGCAGGTGATGGGCCACCGATCGAAATCTCTAGATGGTAGGTCATCCGCTGTCACAATGAAAAGAGAGGGAGAATTTCTCCTTGTTTTGGTGAAACACGAGTCAGAGCAGTTTGACTGCTCCTGCTGGCCTGGTGCTCAGTGAGTGCATGTGAATTATGCACATGCACAGCCCCAAAGTGGGGCCCACTAGACAGTATTGGGAGATCTGCTCCGTTTATTTTATTTATAGGGCTATATTATGATCGTCTACCAAAAATGGGTCCTTCGAGGTTTGGCACCATTCCACTAAGGTGCGATGGTCCAATTAATGGATGGATCACTTGATCTAAGGATAGTGATTTCTTCCAACAGTCTTAAAGGTCCTATGGTTGTCTAGATGAAGGCCCATGCTCGAATTAATGGTTTGATGCTGATGACACTTAAGGTGAGTCACATGTGTTCTCGCACACGTGTGAGCTGATTTAGATCTCCGTAGTAGCACCTGAGTACTGAAAAGTACGGGATGTTACAATCTACCCCCCTTAAAGAGAATTTCATCCCCGAAATTCAATACTTCTATCTTAATTAGGAATGAGGATAATGTATCCTATCATGTCTCTTAGCATTCACCACCTTCCTCGTGATGTATGTTTACATGCTCAAGGGTTCGTGACTAACTACTAGGACTGGGGTTGTTACAATCTACCCCCCTTAAAGAAGAATCTCGCCCACGAGATTCGATCATGCTCATCCTAATTTCTTTCGGTACCAACTATGATCAAGGGTTTGCCCACACGACTTGAAGAAGAGTCTTGCACTATTCCATATTTATATATCTGTGTGTGTATGTGTGAAGTTCACTATGACAGTTCCACATCATCTAAAAATGATTAGTAGTTTTATGTTTCTGGTATTCGGGTTAACACAAACAGACGGTTATGGTTGGTCTAAGCCAGATACAACGATCTTCTGCCTGATCAGGGCAATGAGTTCCTTGGCATCCATTCCTAATCCTAGTAAACCTTAACCTTCTGCTTGATTAGGGCATTGAGGTCATTAGGATTTGCTAGAATTTAGTAGGATCAAACCGTGTACACTTCGCTTAAATATGATTCCGTCGGTCTGTAAACTCGATTATCCTAGATTTGTGGGAAATGTCATATAGTCCTTTAACAAGGGATAAGTTTATGTGGCCTACTACACTTTCGTTGTGCACTCTAATCATCTAAGAATTTTGCAAGTTTAAATTATAATTCATAGTATGAATTTTTAGGTTTAAAGAGTACTTATGTTCAATCATCGTACAATGCGATCGGCATTTGTTTCCCTAAAGTACCTAAGTTTAGTTCCTAAGTTCAAACAACTATAATTTACAAGGAACCTAAGTTTTTCTTTCTAAGTTCAAATGGTTAAGACAAAAAAAATCACAAGGGATCCTAAAATTTATATTTCTAAATTCACAAAACACCCTAATACTAAGGGAATAAAATCTAGTTTTAGGTTTCTAATCTCATCAATGTAACTTTGGAGTATTTGAAGTCTTATAAGTCCTATTTTTTTTCCCAAGGCCTGGTTTATCTAGACTCGCTCTGATACCAACTGTAACACCCCGTGTTTTCAAGAGTCGAGTATATAACCCGTTTTCCAAAAACCCGAGTGTTAGCTTATAAAATCCAGTGTAAATTTGAACTGTTTATCATTAATCAGAGTTAACAGCAACGAAGTTAAATTAAACAATGCATTGTATAAAAACATTCTGATCATTATAAAATTCCAAATGTAGCGCCCATACAGGACTTATACAATCTCAAATACAAAGTTCATTAATAACAAAAACCAGAAACCTATCATGTAATGGTGGAACTCAATATGTGCCGCAGGGACCCTGCCTAGCTCCCCAGATAATTGATCTGCTCTAGCGACCCATGAATGTCATTGACTCGCTCTACACCTACATCAACTGTTATGGTTTGATAGCATGAATAGATATCGGAGTGAGGAACACCCTCTAAGATTACACACTCATAATTCATAATCCAATATTGGTCGCAAGTCATGAAAATGAATATATTAAACAGGGCACTTCATAATCATGAACATATACTAAAAAACTTAGCAAATCAATAGAATCTCATCATAAGCAGAATATAATAGCAATCATAATATATAAAGGAATACATCCAGAAAATCAAACACTCAATCATACGACTTATATTGCATCCGAAATCACATTGTACGTGAACTTTGCAAGATGGCTATAAATCGATAAGTGAACTTCAGCTCCACCCAGAAATCATGGTACAAGTGAAATTCATAAGGTGAATAGAAAATCAACCTTTAAATCACTACTTCACCCAAGAAACCTATCGTAAGTGAACTCTGCAAGATGGCTAGAAAATTGATAAGCGAACTTCAGCTCCACTTGGAAATCATGGTATGACTGAACTCCACAAGATGAAGAGACAATCAACATACAAAGTCTATACCACCCGAAAATCATATCGTACATGAACACCGCAAGATGGCTAGAAAATTGATAAGCGAACTTTAGCTCCACCTGAAAATCATGATATGACTGAACACTACAAGATGGCTAGGAAAACAACATACTAACATCTACTTCACCCGCAAATCATATCGCCGCAAATCATATCGTACGTGAACATAGCAAGATGGCTAGGAAATTGCTACGTGAACACCCGCTCCACCTGAAAATCAAGGCACGACTGAACACCGCAAGATGAAGAGACAAACAACACACAAACTCTAGACCACCCAAAAATCATATCGTACGTGAACACTGCAGGATGGCTAGGAAATCCCTAAGCGAACACCCGCTCCACCCGTAAATATGGTACAACTGAACACCGCAAGATGTCTAGAAAACTAATGATATATGCGAATATAACTGTCAAGCCATAAAAGGGCACCAACAACCCATCAAAGCCACGAAGGGCAAATAACGATCCAAGCCACGTGGGGCGAGTATGCAGTCTAAGCCAGGTAAGGCAAGGTGTGATATATGGACCGCAAGCTGGTGAGATTGGGACAGGTTCATTCATTACATCACTCAATCCCAAACGACCAACATATAGTTAATTAACAATGTACGACTAAAGATATCATGTTATCACCAAATTGTTTATGCATGTTATAATTAAAGAGATATGTTCATTATCTACCACAGGAATCAGGTGCACATCACATTATCATATTCACATATTCACATAATAAGTTAAGTAGCAAAATCAAGTAACTTAGGAGATACTGAATGGAAAGGATTTAAGTCGTCATCTATTGATTAATGAATTTAAGTGGGAAGCTCAAAGGATGAGTCCTCACCTTAGAATGTGTAAGTTCACTACCCAAGTCGCTAGTGATGCCAAAATAAATCTTAAGATCAAGTCCTGTCAACTAGCATTTGTTCAAGCTCAGTTCAAATCTGTACAACTTACTTAAATCTGACTCAATGGTGAAAATTGGGAAGTTTGAATTCCCTAAATTAAAATTAGAAAATAATATTAAATAACCTAGATCAAGTTCTAAATAATATCCCATTAAAATAATTAAGAGATCAACTCACCTTGTACGATTGATTTGACTCACTCTAACTCTAACTTGAATTCATCTTGATTTTAAATCAACTTAAACATGGAAGATCTGACTTAGAGGCTGTAAACTCTAGATCTAAGAAGGAATTCAAGGATTTACTACATTAAACTTGGTTTAGTATGATAAGGCAACTGAGACTCACCTTGTGAGTGATTCACTTGACTCAACTCAGTCCCGATTCAGCCTCAACTTGAACACAACTCGGTCTAAGCCATTTATGCAAGCTAGTTTGAATTCAACCACCAAAATCAGCTATCATGCTGAGAGACCCAGATTTATTCAATCAGATTTCAACTTAATAAAAAACTTAATGAAACTCATTGAGTTAACTAAGAAACAAAACAACTAAAATGGGTCTCGATTTACCTCGACTTAGTAGCTTATCTTGGCAGTTCCGATCCGGATAAACCAGCATGGTGCATATTCAACTATGACCTACCAAGTAATGGCAGCTAGGTTGGACAGTGAGCCGACTCGATCTTGACTCGATAGAAGCCCCGACCTAAGCTCGCCTGTCTCTCTCACCTCTTCTCCTTCCTTTCTTTCTTTTCTTTTGTTTTTCTTATATTTTTGCTGGAATGTCCAGCCATGACTAGATCAGGTCCCAAACACCAACTTGACTCACTGGACTCGGTTTCAGCTGAGTTAACTCGGCAGCCAGCAAAGACCACACGCTCCTCTTCTCTTCTCTCTCACTCCCTTTCTTCCACTTCTTCTCTTTTTCTTTCTTCTTTTCTTTATGCTGGAATGCCTAGCAATGGCATGGACAAAACAAACCGGACTAGGTCCAATCCCAACTTCGCAGCCAAACTCAGTTTTGGCCGAGTTGACTTGGTAGCCAACAAACTCCAGGTTCTTTCTCTCTCCTACTCCTTCTCCCTCACTTTTCTTCCCTTTTCCTTTTTCCTTTTTTCCTATTTTCTTCCTTCCTCTCCTACTACTAGAAAATCCCAGCAATGAGGCTGACCAGTTCGAGTAGTGACTCAAACCGAGTCGAGTCCAATTGGCTCAGTAGCAACCGAACCGACTCAACTCCCACGCTCTCTCTTCTCTCATCTTTCATCTCTTCTTTTCTTCTCTCTCTTTCCCTTTCTCCCTAACTATTAGAGGCACAAGACTCACCTGCACGCTGCCAAACCCGGCAGACTCGGTGGTGGTGCATGGTGCAGCGCAGGCGCACCTCCTCTCTCTCCCTCGATCTCTGTTTCTTCTTCCCTTTCTCTCCTTCTTCTCTTTTTTTTTTCTTTTTCTTTCTTCTCTCTTTTCTTCCTTTCTCTCCTTTCCTCCTTCTGCACCTAGAACCATCTAGCAGTGGGTGCCAAACTCGGTCAGATGGTGTGGTTCGAACAAGGAAGAAACCCGAGCTTCAATGGCGAATCCACCAACCCTATGCATCCATTCAATTCGACCCTTGCGGGAGGTCTGTGAGGACCCTTGGAAGCTTGTAAACAAGCTCCATTGAAGCTTGAAGGACGATGGATCAGTGGGTTCGAATAGAGAAGGGAAACGGTCATTTTTTTTTTGCAAATCAGTTGTGGTTCTGTTTTTCTTAAGGTGGAAATGGTTTTGGACGGTTGGGATGCCCTACAGGCCAGGTGGAATGGAGAAGGGAAACGGTCATTTTTTTGTAAATTGGTTGTGGTTCTATTATGATCGTCTACCAAAAATGGGTCCACTCTACAGGCCAGGTGTCCATAATATCGATTTTTCGCATTTAAATAGTGATACCCGATGACCCTCGAGTGTTTAATGGTTAGATCTCTTCCTAATATAGTTTAATTGACTATTTGGAGCTTTGAGGCTGATTACGTGGAATCTAGTAGTAAGTCTTGATTAGATTATATTATATTATTATATTAATATTAAGTAAAAAAATAATAAGCTTTGTTATTTAAAATTTATATTATCACAGGTTATATGAATATTAGTGGAAAAGAAACGAGGATTAATATATATTATTTGCCTAGTTACATATGCCTTATGTTTTAATTTTATATAAAATATCAAATTGTTTGAAAATGTTATTTATTATAATTTTTATTAATTCACGTAATATAAATTTCATGATTGTGATTCATATAATTGGTGTTACAAATGTATGAATAAAGTATGGATTATAATTACATAACATTTTAGTATGAAATTTTAAATCCTTATAAAGTATATAAATAGCATTTCATAGTGTTTATATCTATGTTGTATTATAGCATTTATTTTAAGTGATTGTTAAATAGTTAGATCACATAATATGTATACTAAGTTATATATATTTGATAATTATTATATACTCTGAATTAGATGACCAATTTGATGATCGGATAACTCCAAAATTGATCCTAAGCGCACCTTGTGCTTCCCGATAGTATCATCGATGCTTCTACGTGTCCCCAAGCTAACCTAGACGGATTCTAACCATTTCTTTTAAAATTGGGTGTCATACTGTGTAAAAAGTGCCAGATCATCCTACAGGAAATTGCGGGCTCGATGAACGGTGGATTCCTGAGTTAGGTCCTAAAAATGACCTTGTACGGTTCAATTATTTTAATAGATCATTAGGTGAAGTTTCATCGCCATTGAATTTTCATCATTAAGTCTTTCAAGGTTTGACACCATTCCACTAGGGTGCAATGGTCCAGTTAATGGATGGATCACTTTATCTAAGGATAGTGATTTCTTCCAACAGTCTTAAAGGTCCTGGGTTGTCTAGATGAAGGCCCATGGTCGAATTAATGGTCTGATGCTAATGCCACTTAAGGTGAGTCACGTGTGTTCTCGCACACATGTGAGCTGATTTAGATCTCCGTAATAGCACCAGAGTACTGAAAAGTATGGGGTGTTATACTCAGTCCACTCGTATGGTGCATCCTTTTGAAGTAGATTACATAGAGGATGATCGAAGAGACTAAAGTCCTTTATGAATCTTCTATAAAAACCAGCGTGTCCTAAGAAGGATCGCATGTCTCGTATGTTCTTAGGTGGAGGTAGGTTAGATATAAGATCAATTTTTGCCTTATCTTCCTTGATACCTTTGGACAAGATGATATGTCGAAGGATAATTCCCCTACGAACCATGAAATAGCACTTCTCCCAATTAAGTACCAAATTCTTTTCTTCTCATCTTTCGGAAACATTTAAGATTCTTTACGCAATCGCTGAAAGATGGTCTAAAGATAAAGAAATCATCCATGTAGACCTCTAGATATTGCCCCACCATATCAGAAAAAATACTTATCATGCATCGCTGAAAAGTGGCAGGGGCATTACATAGTCTGAATGGCATCCTTCGGTAAGCAAAGGTGCCTAAGGACATGTAAATGTGATCTTTTCCTGATCTTCAGGGGCTATCTCTATCTGGTTGTAGCCCAAATACCCGTCAAAAAAATAATAATAGGAATGACCTGCTAACCTTTCCAAAATTTGATCAATGAAGAGCAAAGAAAAGTGGCCCTTCCTCATGACGGTATTCAACTTCCTATAGTCAATGCACATTCTCCAACCGGTAGTGTCTCTAGTTGGCACGAGTTCATTGTTGGCATTGGTTATGATGGTGATTCTGGACTTCTTAGGAACCACCTGAGTTGGACTCACCCATTGACTATCGGATATATGGTATATGATACCCACATCCAATAGTTTAAGAACCTCGACCTTAACCACTTCTTTCATGTTTGGATTTGGTCTACGTTGTGATTGCCGTGAAGTCTTCATAGTACTTGAGATAAATGCGATGAGTACAAATTGAAGGGTCAATTCCCTTGAGGTCCGCAATCGTCCATCCAAAGGCTCTCATATGCTCAATGAGAGTAGATATGAGCATACTTTCCTATTCTTGCTCAAGGTGGGAAGAAATCACCACCGGGTTCTTGACCTAAATAGACATATTTCAAATCAGAGGGCAAAGGTTTTAGGTCAAGCTTCAGTGCCTTGATGTTAGACTGTAGAGACACTTCATCAGTTTGGGGCAACTCTTCAAATTGTGGCCTCCACGGTTAACTTCAAGTACTGGCACAGTATCAAGCATGACACTCATCTCCCTAATCATGTCATCATCAAAATCATGGGAATGGGCCAAGCACGTCTCTAAAGGGTTAGAGGATAAGGTCAAAAGTGTTCTATCTTCCACGAAAGAGTCAATCATATTACTGTCATGAAAATCGTTATCATCCTCTAACTGTCTGCCTGTATTGAAAAAGATATTCAACTCTAATGTCATATTCCTGAAAGACATACTCATGATTCCATTCTGCAATTGCGTTTGAAGTGGCAAGAAATGGGCGACCAAGGATGATGGGAATTTGAGTGCTTATGTTACTGATGGGTTCCGTATCCAGGACGATGATATCTACTGGGTAGTAGAATCTATCAACCTGGACCAACACATCCTCGATTATCCCTCTCGGTACACGAACTGAGCGATAAACAATTTGTAATGTGGTTAGGGTCGGTTTTAATTCACCCAAACCTAATTGTTTATACACCGAGTAGGGAATCAGATTTACGCTCGCTCTTAAGTCAAGAAGTGTGTGCTCAATTCGGTAGTTCCCGATTACACAAGGTATGGTTGGGCTACCGGGATTTTTGAATTTCTCTGGCACATCTTGCTTTGGGATGACACTCACTTTCTCAGTTAAGAAGATTTTTTTGAATATTTTGCCGTCTTTTGGTCGTACACAAGTCTTTTAGAAATTTGGCATATGAATGTATTTTTTTTACGGCATCAAGTAGAGGAATATTCACCTTGACTTGTTTCAATACCTCTAGAATGTCCAGAGAGTTAGAGAGAGGTTTTAGTACAACCAACCGTTGGGGGAGTGGAGCAACTGACTTGCCTTGAAGTTCTGGTTCTAATTCTTGTGGACAATGCTAGGTTTATCATTGTTGTCCTCTTCCAAGTCCTTAGGCTTTTCAGCCCTAACCGGAATAGTTTTGTCAATGGTCTTCCCACTCCTAAGAGTGGTGATAGATTTAGCTTGGTCCATCTGATCTGAAGAGCTTGGATCACTTATCTCGTATGGCGGTTTAGGATTGGGGAGAGGTTGAGCAGGAAGCATCCCCCTTTCTATAACCATAACACGTGAATCCATCTTGTGCATATATTTTGTAAGTTCTCGTCTTGCTTGAGTAAGCTCTTGAGTTTGTGTGGAATTTTGAACCAGTTCCTCTTGAGGTTTCACTTGATTTGGAATTATATTAAAGAAACCATGAGGAGTAGCAATGTGAGACCCCTATACTAGTCTGTACCGTTCCGTAGACTTTCGCGATCCTCCCAGTTGAATTTCGGCAACTCGCGACCTGTAATCAGCATTTGCACTCGACCCTAAGTCGTATCCTGTAGATCTGAGTCAGCTCAACTCGATACTTGTACCCTTGCGACCGCGCCGTCGCCGTGGTTCCAACGGTGCGTCTCACGCGCCGATGCGATACCCAGGCCAGGAGTTGTGGGCCCATGTATATTTCAAAAAAATGCCTCACATTTACAAAATCCAAGAGAATCTATCAAATCAATCACATCAATCAAGTCAAGTATATCTCATCACAACCCATCACTCACCAATACCTCTCTCTTCACCAAGTCAAAACAACCCATGCTTAGCCCATTCATCTCATCCCAAAAGTCAATGAGACCCATGCCTCCCATGTCATACACACCACTCCTCTCTCTCTCTCTCATTTTCTCACTCCATTCCAAGCTTCCCAAGGAGAAACCATCCAAGCTTTAAGGAGAGCCTAGTGTGGCCCACTTCCAACCCCCTAATCACCCATCTCCACCCTTCAATCCTCATCATCCTCCATTAAAGGGAGGGCTTAGGAGCCAAGGATTTCAAGGGACCAAGAAGATTTGTAATCGGTGGGTGTTCGTAGCTCTAGATTGTGATTTTGATTTAGGGCCCACTTATGATGGGACCCACTTTGATGTATGTGTTGTGATCTAAGAGGGGCCGATAGTAGCTGGGTCCCTCAACTACACCGTCTCTCTCTCTCTCTCTCCTCTCTCTCTCTCTCTCTCTCCCACATTTCATGGACCCCACCTATGATGTACATGTTCTATCCAAGACATCTGTACATGGGGCCCACATGATTGTATGTGTGATATTCAGACCGTTCAGATGGTGTGGACCCACCTTGATTTGCACGTGTGGCACACCACACCATCCAACAACATTGACGGTGGGCCCACCTGGAGTCATATCTAAACCGTCCGCCAAATGAACGTCCAAGTCTGGATGTTTAAATAAATAAGAGATATATATATATATATATATTTATATTATATAAATACCTGGTGAGCCATATGTGGGACCCACCAGGATGTGAAGATGATTGGCTGATGCATCTCACAACAATTATACCGCTACTGTGTTGACGTCACCGAGTCTTATGAGACCACCATGATTTGTGTTATATCCCAACCATCCATTGCTGGATGGTGGGAGCCACCTTGCACGTGTGGAGTCTCCACCGTCCAGCTGAACGTGGATCCCACTTGCTGTGTGGGTTGTAACCGCACTGCCACCCATGTGGCCTACCATGATGTATGTATTTTACCTCCACGCCATTCATTTGTTTTGCGTCCACACTGTCCAGACCTTGGATGGTGGGGATCGGTCTAGCTAGTGTACCGCACCAGTTATATAACTGCTGCATTTCGTCAGCAAGTTTTGTAGGTCCCACTTCACGTATGTGGGGCATATCTACACCATCCGTCCATCTATGTCAACCTCGCACACCAGCTATATAACTGATGTATTGACGTTAGCAGGCTGTGGGCCTATCATCAGGTAAGTATATACCCCACAACGTTAGCATGCTGTGGGCCTATCATTAGGTAAGGATATACCCCACACGGTACATCCTTTATCCAGTAGAGGAAGGTCCAAAGCTCAAATGGATTGCACCATAGTAGATAGTGAGGATTGACGCCCATCGTTGAAACCTTCTGGGCCCACTGTGATGTTATGGGAGGCCCAGTGGCCTGACCCACCTTCCTGGGTGGCCCACGCCTTGTGGAACCCACCATGTATGTATGTTATCCAAGCCGTCCAATGGTTGGACTGCTAGCAGGCCCATCTGCAATATGACAGGCCCATCGGCATTAAGTGAGGCCCATTATGATGCATGAGGCCCAACTGTATGTGTAAGGCCCAGTTGTGATGCATGCGGCCCACCTTGATATATATGAGGCCCGTTGTTGGGGCCCACCTTGATATATATGAGGCCCATTGTTGCGGCCCACCTTAATATATATGAGGCCCATTGCTGCGGCCCACCTTGATGTATATGAGGCCTGTTGTTGCGGCGCACCTTGATATATATATGAGGCTCGTTGTTGCAGCCCATCTTGATGTAGGCGAGGCCCAGTTGATGAGGATCATTGTGATGTATTTGAGGCCCATGTCTGAGACCCCTGGTGATGTATATGCGGCCCGTGTATGAGGCCCAATGTGATGTATATTAGGTCCATGTGAGTGGCCCATTGTGATGTATATTAGGCCCATGTAATGCGGCCCATTGTGATATGTGAGGCCCATATGTTGTATGTGAGGCCATGGGCCCCACTATATGTTTAGCCCTATGAGGGCCACTCCCTGAGAGCAATGTTGGTAAAATGTCCACATTGATGGGCAATGATGGTTAAATGTCCACATTATGACCTTCCCTTAGGCCCTTTGTTAGGCTGATTGTCGAGGCCGATTATCGAGGCCGACCGGTTATTGAGGCTGATTATTGGTGCCAATTATCGATACCAATTATGAGTATGTAACAGCATAATATCATGATACATGCCCATACGCATCATTTGTATGTCTGTTGTGAGGAATGGTTGATCATAGCATTGTCATGGGCTGAGTTATTTAGGGGACTCCTTAAGATATGGAATTGTCCCACATGATCGTGCAGTACGCGGAGGTTTGATGCATGACTGGATGGTATGACTCATGCATCTTGCATTTGTGTGACATGATCACTTAGTGCCCTAGCAATATCCGGGTTGTGGCCTACATAGGTTCATCGTGGATGGCCAGATAAGATACCAAAAATATTTGGTTCTAGCACTGTGGGCACATAGGATGTCCTTGGGTGAGAGTCCTAGAATCCTCTGGTATCGGAGGAGACTCCAACTTCTAGACTGAGTGGATACGTGAGCGCCTGGGTGCGAATACCAGTAGGCGGCGTCTCCCACTGTGTCGTAGTGGATTGGAAGGGGGTGTGGCCTTATCCGCTCGAGTGAGGGGGCTGTAAGCTAGGCTGAGTATGACTAGTTAGTAAATGGGTCCACTATCGACGAGTCGGGTAGGTATTGGTAGATTACTGGTCAGGCGGATGGTGAGGTATCTTCCACTTGTTGGGCTATGCGGCTAGGGAGGCGGCAGTCAGTGTGGAATGTATTAGACCCTGGTGATATCCCAAAGATGAACTATACTGATATATGGACTTATTGAGCGAGAGTTGCATACTCAGCATTTTACCCATTTATTCATTCACTATCCACTCGGGCTGGTGGTGCGCAACTAATTGTTATGTGTACCTTCGTAATGGCCAGGATTTTGGTTGGGGGGCGCGACTAACCTGAGATCAGGAGTTTACCACATTGAGTCTGACTATCCAAATGTAGGTTTGGGACTGGTTTGGATAGAAGTCCCTTGTAATGGACCCCGTAGCCTGTGATACTACGTACTATCATCCCGACTTCACACTCTAGCTTGGTCATTTCATTCATCGTATATCGCATTGCATCCTCAGCATATAACATTTGATTTACTATGCTTCTGTATTGCATAACCTGATTAAGGTTGACGGTATTTGTGGACTCGGTATCTGATATTTGGCTTACTATGTCTCCGCATTGCATAGTTGATCTACATTGCTTCCTTAGTATATGATATTGGTTTATTATGTTTTTGCATCGCATAGCTTGGATAAGGCTGATGATATTTATGAACTTGTCAGCATGTTTCTGCATTGCTCTGGTATTGCATACTTGACACTTACCTTGCACACACACTTACACCACCCTCTAAGCTTTCTATAAGCTTATGCATGATAGATGTGTGTAGGTGCCGTTAGGTTGAAGTAGCATTGAGCTTGGAGTGTGCAGCGGTCTTTTGGAGCTTTGATTTTCGATATATGTATTTTCCTTTCAGCACTATATTCAACTGTTTATATTAGTGGATATATGATGATGATGTTGCCTTTGTGATTTGGGTAAACTTGTGTTTATGCTTCTTACGAGATAAATGTACATTGGAAAATCCTCATTGTAGGATCCTAGGATCGGAATCTGGCGTATGGGCACTGGGAGCCGGGAATGGGGTGCTACGGAGGCTGTCGGCATCAGATTCAACGATCGAGATTTTTGTGAACTCGGTTTCCGAGTTTGGGGCGTGACAAGCAGTTTGTCCATTCCTCCAACTGAAGTTTGGATGATTTCTCCGAATAGGATTGTATGTATTGGAGGTATGTCCATTGAAAGGTCTTTAGTAATTGTTCACGGCATTGGATTGCTCATTCAACACCTCTTAAAAAGCAGGTATTGTTGGACAATTTTCAGTTGTGTGAACGTTGCAAGCACAAATACCACAAACAATTTCCTTAACCTTATCCTTCTTTAGTTCCATGGCCACGAATTTCCTTATAAGATTAGACACTTTATCATTAATATCATCATCTTCTTTCAGAAGGTGTAACGCCCTGAAAATCGGGTGTCGAGCATTAACTTAACTCCCGAGTTCCAACGCATCACTTATGCAACAAAATGAATGATGATTGAATGTTGTCTATATTAGTGCATTGAACATGAGTGAGATTAAGCCAAAACAACATATCATACTTCAAAGACAAGTGAGATAGCAAGCGGAAGACTATGATAGATAAATAAAATACATAAACTGTGGTGAGTCTCCAGAGTGTGATAACGTTACCAGCTTAAATAATTATAAGTACAATTCTAAAATATACCAAATGTGTAAGGTCCTCTAGTCAACATCCCTGTAACCCCGTCGATCAAGACATGGCTCACATGAAGCCACCAGAAACTGCATAAAGGAGGAATCCTCTTCATCCTCATAAAAGTCCAGCTTCGCTTCGCAACATCGCCATCATCTGAAACTCAAACAAGTCCGTTTGGTGTGTACAACACCGTCCCATAACGTGGGAGTGAGTGATCAACTCAGTGGAACAATAAAGCATAGGTTAATATGTTATCAATTCAGTCAAGCAGTAATGACAAAGCAGTACAATCAAACAATTCTAAATACTCTTGTTAATGCAAGTATGGAATGCAGTCATGATGCATGCCCTCACCACATACTCCCTCATGTGACATCATCTTACGTTCGTGGCATGCTTGCATTCCTCAGTGCTCCACATCTTCCAGGCACATGCAATGCGATGATGAGCATGATTACCGAGTTGTTATTAGTCCATTTCAAACAACAGTCTTGGGAAACTAAGGTACCTCCCTTGTATCATTCCCAAACATGACCCATTCTAGGGTCGTCAGTCCTAGTTAATCTCATACGATGGTATGTTTCTAGGTTGCTGTAAGGGCTGCCAGGGCTGTTACACGGAACGTTACACCATTCCCCCATCACCCTTTTAACGGTTCATCACTAAATTGATACAGGCCTAGTTCATACTCTATTCACCGCGGCAAAACTCATCACCTCACCGCAAATTCAGAGTATGCTCGAGGTCAATACAAAGGGCTCGTCACCAATCAGTGTAGGTCGACAGCTCGAATATAGTGTCCCATACCACCAAAATTGGCTCACGAGTCTGGTTGCTCAATAGACACTACGGGGAGGCACGTGGCCCCAGCGTAGGCCGATAACTCGACCACGGTGTCCCATACCACCATGCCCAGCTCATGAGTCTTAGTGGATCGAGGTACCATATATGGTTAAAGGGATTTCACTAGTAAGTTTGGTCCCCTAGGTTCAAGCAGAGGCATCCAAACATGGTGAATATACATAAGACAAATCGGGTTGCTTGAAGAGCTCGGCTCGCTCAAGCACACAACAAGTTGAACGATATGAAGCGCATAAGCACTTCGTGTGGCCAACCACTATCACCAACCGAAGTACGACTCGGGTACGTCGAACAAATCTCACGTGGCAAATGAATCTCAGCCATGAATTCAATCCCATTACCGATTGCCTGGATTATAATCATAGCCCCAAACACAATCAATTCATGACCAGAAGCATGTAGAGTAAAGCAGAATAAACAAAGTAATTCAAGCATGTTATAAAGCATGTTATAGAGCATAATATGAACAGGAAATACAAACACATATATTTCATAAGTAAGCAGTTAAATCATATACATCGCTAGGTAGATGGGAATCCTATCTCAACACCACTATTAAAAATAGTTCGTCACACAATTTTTTTTCACACAGGCATTTTATCAAACACTTAAACTACACTCCAACATACATGACGTATGTTGATTTCAACATAGAATAGGACAAATCCTCACATCAAGGAGTTGTCTCATACACATCAATCATGTTCTTACATTCAATACATATGGTAGGCATAAATCATAAATCCATATTTATTTAGACATTTCAACAAACACTTAGAGTACACACATTAGCCTATATAAACAATGTTGGCCAAAAAGTGTATTAGGGCGAATCCTTTCGCCAAGTAAGTATTATACACATATATAATATGTTCATACAGCAAATAATCATGGCAAACACATTTCTAAAATTTATACATATACGGTATTTTCTACAAATACCTAGAATACACAAAATTCCATATTCTTCGTATTTAGTCGAAACGGAAAATAGACAACACTTTGTACATGTGCAATTACATGCAGATCATGAATCTATCATTATCTGTCATTGAAAACCATAACCTATACACCTAAAGTCCGCACCTTTTGTCGTAGAATCGTAACGAATCCGATAGATTTGCTAAGCTTTCGTATTCGGCAGTTTGGTAACCTATAGAATAAAATAGGTTAGCTATTTCATAACCTACAACTACCGAAACCCCAAAATAGGTTAGGGTTAGGGTTTCTTACCTAGAAACGAGGTCGAAATCGCCGGGAAAGCGATAAGAATGAGGTGATTAAACCCGTATAGCAGTAGGGAAGCATGGCAGGGAGATGCTCCCACTTCTCCCACACTTTCTCTCTTTTCTCTCTTCTCTCTCCTAAGCTTTTCTCAAATTCGTATGGCTAAATGAGAGAGGGTTTTAAGATCCTTATATAGCTTAAAATCACACCAAAATAGACTCCAGGTCAAGGTACACTTAGGTTATAGCCAAAGTGAGTCAGTTTGAGCTCAACGGAGGACTTCTAGCGGTCCCTTTTCTGTGTGCGGTCGGACTTAAAGGTCACTGACATTAGATCTAGGTCGAGTTACGTTTTTATTTCAGTCGGGATTCCAGATCGCAAATGGCGGACCAGTTTCAGTTCAATGGTCAGTGGATCTCGATCAGAGATTTCAAGTACACTGACTCGTGTATGAAATTTCTCCTGATCCGAGGGTGTATTTGGGTCAGATTCCAACAGTCTGGTTGCTTAATACTGACCCGCAAGCGTTACATGCCAGATTTATTTATTTTGGAATTAATTTAGAATTATTTTCACATTTCTCACACTGTTCACTCCGGGCTCAAGCGAATAGCCGTGTGACACTATTTGGATTTGATTTCCGAGATGGTTGTCAAGCCCAACAAGGTGGTCCTACCCGTTTAACTTTACGTTAATTAGACTTCCGACGTGTGGTCCAGATCTGATACAGAGTTTCGATGTGCTCCCGAGAGCAACTGGGTAATGAGATTGATCCTAGATTTTAGGGTAACCTATCGTCAATGATTCTACAAGTTTTGGGTCTTGCAGATTTTATTTAAAGTGATTGGTGCTAATTTCACAGGTACTCTAGTTTATCACTAGCTAATTCTTGCCTAATTTCTAAAGGATTTAGTCCTGTATGATTTCTGTCTGAGGTGGTACCTGGGCCTTTGTAGTTTGTATATAAAGTGATCCAAGTTATAATACTTAGCTAGTTTAAGATAGTGTCTAGGGTGAAAGTACTTAGAAAAATTAAAGAACAAGGTGGTGAAGGGTGGGATTTGTGAAGGAAATGGGTTCAAAAGCGATTTTTGATTATGGGATTGGGTTGTGACAAGTTAATAAGGTGTTAGGAACAACCCATTGCCTAAGGACGTCTAATCCCAGTTTGGCAAAAAATCTGGGATGTTACAATCTACCCCCTTTAAAATAAAATTTCGTCCCCGAAATTGCCTAAGGGTAATAAGGAAAGATTTAATTATTTCTTTTACCTAAGTTTTATTGATTTCGAGTTTCTACGCGTGGTAGGGTATATACTAGCCTGGTTCATTTTAGTCTACCCCCCTTAAAACTTATTTCTTTATCCATTTCTCATACCCTGATAGTTTGCTACAATTTATTTCTTTACCTATTAGGAGTCTTGACGACAATCCCCAATTATTTAGAGTAAGATAGCTGTTTTCATTGTTTGACCAAGACGGAGAGATGTTTATAGTGGGCTCGATCCCGATACATCGATCATCTACCTGGCTAGGGTAGAAGGTTCATCGTATCCCTTCCTAGTCCTGGTAGATCCTAGTCTTCTGTTCGGTTAAGCAGTGAGTCCGTTGGTAGTCGCCCAGGATTGAGAATTGGCTTAAGCCGCGAATGTTTCACAGTTGTATATTTCAGTAACTCCGTAGTCCGATCACTCTAAAAACTTAGGGAATGCCCATCACAGAAAGATTCAAATGTCCTATTTCTCGGGTTGCCCTTTAGGTCTTGGTCTAAGAAAATCCTTGTCTCATTCTATGTCCGAGATAGGGTAGCTTATCCTATTTAGTGACTTGTCTTTACTTATAGTCCGGATCAACTCCATTTGATCCTGGGCCAGTGGGGCAAGGGTCCACCACGCTTTCGCTGCGCCACCTAGATCAAAGAGGTGTATTGATTTGACCTAGCTACATCTATCGGTCTCTGACATTCTCTAATGTAACCGGTAGTTTAGTCTTAATTTAGGAGTAGTGGAAATCCATAGGTGTAGTCCAAAGTCTATGCTTATACGCTAGATGATTTCACATCATTTCTAATACACGAAAGGGTTTTATCACTTAGGGTCAAAGTTGTCTAATTGGATCTGAGTTGTCTGTACTTGACGCTCGAGCATTTCACATATGCTCATTCCAACTAAGAGGGTCCTAAGGTTCACATTATAAATTTGTTGAATTTCCTACACGGTCAGGCCTGTCGAAATCTAGGAGCACCGCTCTAGGTCCAAAACTCTAGGGCCTATTGTCTTAAATGAGACTGCATTGCTAATCCCACTTCGGGATTGGGAATGACATGTTTGGTAGGAGGGTGGGTGGGATAAAAATTAATTTTATCGGTTTTGAAAAATGAGCCTGGTGTTGAAGAATAATGAATTTCTAAGTGTAATTTGAAAGGAAAATACGGGATTTACGTTTAACTGCATACATTCCAAACATAGTATCGGAAACCATGGGATACACCCAATCTAGGGACCATACCTTACATATACATTTATTGTTACCTTCACAATTCTATCCACCTTAAACTCACCTAATGCAATTTGGCTGAACGGGCCCTAAACGTCCTCAAACATCTAAAACATTCTACCAACTACTACACTCATTAACATGAAAACAAAAACATCCAAAGACGGTAACCCATGTAAACTACAAGATAACAGTATGGATGATTAGGCCTCCAAGAAAATGGTTGTACAAGCTTGGATAAAACCATTGAAAAGGGAAGGAAAGGGAGGAAAGGGCTGGGGTCTTTAGGTCTCCATGGATTTGCGCCTCAACAGGGATTGTGAAGGCCCAAGTGAAAGGGTTTGAAGAAGGAAAGTGAAGAGAATGGATGGGTTAGTGAGCTTACACGATTTTGAGCTTAAAATGAGGGGTGTGGGAGCTTAAATGAGGAAAAATGGAAAGGGTAGAGGATAGGTGCTGCTGTGAACGATGGAGGGGTGTGGGTTTTAACTGAAAACAGTGGAAGGGGCGATTAGAAGGGAGGTTTGAGAGAGAAAACCAAATTTTGGAAGGAAAGGGAAAGCTTGGAGGGGGATTTTGTGAAGGAAGTATGTGTTTGAGGAGGTTTTAAGCCACGACCCATGTACCAGGGGGTTCCCCTAGACCCCAAACATGATCGACCCGAACCGCAGGCCCGGCTCAGCCTGCTGACCGGCGAGGCCTCGCAGACCAGGCGAGGGCCTCGCCACCCTCTGGAGTGGTTGGTGATGCCTCGCCATTTGGGCGAGGTCCTCATGACCCCTAGGCCCCAAAAATGTGTGGGTCCCACCCTGGGTCCCCCCGGAGGTACTCCGTTTGGCCCCCGACTCTGTTTTGAGCCGTATCGAGGCCAAATTGCAAACCGGAATGATTTTATGTGACGTGTAGCATATGATTTTGAGGTAGGAGGTGCTAATCTATCCAAATAACCCATTTATTTGGTTAGATTCCAAAATTTGAATGGTTAAAAGTCAAATTTATACTTATATTTACTATTATAGTAACTTTTTATTTAAGTATTATTCTTCATCATTTATATGTTAAAATTTATATCTGGTATGAAAGGACTTAGAAAAAATTGAAGAATGAAGTAGTGCAAGGAGAGATTTTGAAGGAATTGGATAAAAAAGGGGATTTAGGCTTTGAGATGAAGTGTAAGGTGTTGTGGTTGACCCATATCCTAACGACATTCATTTCTAGGGAACGACTCAAACCCGTTGACTGATGGCCTAGAAGTGATTCGGGATCATTTCGCGTGATCATGGGTGTGTATGGGCCTAATCTCAGCAGTCGGTTTCACCGTTCGACGAATTTGCAAAATCCTAAGTCGGTGTCTATGTTCCGTCGCTCCCTTCCAAGTCAGAGTGCATCAGAGTGCGTCATGTGACCATAACCCAGGTCCGGTTTAATCCAAATCATGCTCTGATACCATCTTGTAACGCCCTGAAAATCGGGGGTCGAGCATAAACTCAACTCCCGAGTTCCAACGCATCACTTATGCAACAAAATGAATGATGATTGAATGTTGTCTGTATTAGTGCATTGAACATGAGTGAGATTAAACCAAAACATCATATCATACTCCAGAGACAAGTGAGATAGCAAGCGGAAGACTGTGATAGATAAATAAAATATACAAACTGTGGTGAGTCTCCTGAGTGTGATAACGTTACCAGGTTAAATAATTATAAGTACAATTCTAAAATAATTATAAGTACAATTCACCAGGTTAAATAATTATAAGTACAATTCTAAAATATACCAAATGTGTAAGGTCCTCTAGTCAACATCCCTGTAACCCCGTCGATCAAGACACGGCTCACATGAAGCTGCCAGAAACTGCATAAAGGAGGAATCCCCCTCATCCTCATAAAAGTCCGGCTCCGCTTCGAAGCATCGCCATCATCTGAAACTCAAACAAGTTTGGTTGGTATGTACAACACCGTCCCGTAACGTGGGAGTGAGTAATCAACTCAGTGGAACAATAAAGCATAGGTTAATATGTTATCAATTCAGTCAAGCAGTAATGATAAAGCAGTACAATCAAACAATTCTAAATACTCTTGCTAATGAAAGTATGGAATGCAGTCATAATGTATGCCCTCACCACATACTCCCTCATGCGACACTATCTTACGTTCGCGGCATGCTTGCATTCCTCAGTGCTCCACATCTTCCAGGCACATGCAATTCAATGATGAGCATGATTACCGAGTTGTTATTAGTCCATTTCAAACAGCAATATTGGGAAACTAAGGTACCTCCCTTGTATCATTCCCAAACATGATCCATTCTAGGGTCGTCAGTCCTAGTTAATCTCATACGATGGTGTATTTCTAGGTTGCTGCAAGGGCTGTTAGGGCTGTTATACAGAACCGTTACACCACTCCCCCATCACCCTTTTAACGGTTCATCACTAAATTGATACAGGCCTAGTTCATACTCTATTCACCGTGGCAAAACTCGTCGCCTCACCGCAAATTCAGAGTATGCTCGAGGTCACTACAAAGGGCTCGTCACTAATCAGTTTAGGCCGACATCTCGAATATAGTGTCCCATACCACCATAATCGGCTCACGAGTCTGGTTGCTCAATGGACACTACGGGGAGGCACGTGGCCCTAGCGAAGGCAGACAGCTCGACCACGGTGTCCCATACCACCATGCCCGACTCATGAGTCTTAGCGGATCGAGGTACCATGATTAAAGGGATTTCACTGGTAAGTTTGGTACCCTAGGTTCAAGCAGAGGCGTCCAAACATGGTAAACATGCATAAGATAGATCGGGTTGCTTGATGAGCTCGGCTAGCTCGAGCGCACAACAAGTTGAACGATATGAAGCGCATAAGCACTTCATGTGGCCAACGACTATCGCCAACCGAAGTACGACTTGGGTTCGTCGAACACATCTCATGTGGCAAATGAATCTCAACCATAAATTCAATCCCATTACTGATTGCCTGGACTATAATCATAGCCCCAAACACAATCAATTCATGACCAGAAGCATGTAGAGTAAAGCAGAATAAACAAAGTAATTCAAGCATGTTATAAAGCATGTTATAGAGCACAATATGAACAGGAAATACAAAACATATATTTCATAAGTAAGCAATTAAATCATATACATCGCTAGGTAGCTGAGAATCCTATCTCAACACCACTATTAAAAATAGTTCGTCACACAATTTTTTTTCACACAGGCATTTTATCAAACACTTAAACTACACCACTCCAACATACATGACGTATGTTGATTTCAACATAGAATAGGACAAATCCTCACATCAAGGAGTTGTCTCATACACATCAATCATGTTCTTACATTCAATACATATGGTAGGCATAAATCATAAATTCATATTTATTTAGACATTTCAACAAACACTTTGACTACACACATTAGCCTACATAAGCAATGTTGGCCAAAAAGTGTATTAGGGCAAATCCTTTCGCCAAGTAAGTTTTATACACATATATAATATGTTCATACAACAAGTAATCATGGCAAACACATTTCCAAAATTTATACATATACGGTATTTTCTACAAATACGTAGAATACACAAAATTCCATATTTTTCGTATTTAAACGAAACGGAAAACAGACAACACTTTGTACATGTGCAATTGCATGCAGATCATGAATCTATCATTATCTAACATTGAAAGCGTTGAAAACCATAACCTATACACCTAAAGTCCACACCTTTTGTCGTAGAATCGTAACGAATCCCATAGGTTTGCTAAGCTTTCGTATTTGGCAGTTTGGTAACCTATAAAATAAAATAGGTTAGCTATTTCATAACCTACAACTATCAAAACCCCAAAACAGGTTAGGGTTAGGGTTTCTTACCTAGAAACGAGGTCGAAATTGCCGGGAAAGCGATAAGAATGAGGTGGTTAAACACGTATAGCAGTAGGGAAGCATGGCAGGGAGATGCTCCCACTTCTCCCACACTTTCTCTCTCTTTTCTCTCTTCTCTCTCCTAAGCTTTTCTCAAATTCGTATGGCTGAATGAGTGAGGGTTTTAAGGTCCTTATATAGCCTAAAATCACACCAAAATAGACTCCAGGTCAAGGTACACTTAGGTTATAGCCAAAGTGAGTCAGTTTCAGCTCAACGGAGGACTTCTGGCCGCTCCTTTTCTGTGTTCGGTCGGACTTAAGCTCACTGACATTGGATCTAGGTCGAGTTACGTTTTCGTTTCAGTGGGGATTTCAAATCGCAAATGGCGGAACAGTTTCAGTTCAACGGTCAGTGGATCTCGATTGGAGATTTCAAGTACACTGACGCGTGTATGAAATTTCTCCTGATCCGAGGGTGTATTTGGGTCAGATTCCAACGGTCTGGTTGCTTAATACTGACCCGCAAGCATTACATGCCAGATTTATTTATTTTAGAATTAATTTAGAATTATATTCACATTTCTCATACTCTTCACTCCGGGCTCAAGCGAATAGCCGTGGGACACTATTTGGATTTGATTTCCGAGATGGTTGTCAAGCCCAACAAGGTGGTCCTACCCGTTTAACTTCACGTTAATCGGACTTCCGACGTGCGGTCCAGATCTGATACGGAGTTTCGATGTGCTCCCGAGAGCAACTTGGTAATGAGATTGATCCTAGATTTTAGGGTAACCTAGCGCCAATGATTCTACAAGTTTTGGGTCTTGCAGATCGTATTTAAGGTGATTGGTGCTAATTTCATAGGTACTCTAGTTTAGCACTAGCTAATTCTTGCCTAATTTCTAAAGGATTTAGTCCTGTATGATTTCTTTCTGAGGTGGTACCTGGGCCTTTGCAGTTTATATATAAAGTGATCCAAGTTATAATACTTAGCTAGTTTAAGATAGTGTCTAGGGTGAAAGTACTTAGAAAAATTGAAAGAACAAGGTGGTGAAGGGTGGGATTTGTGAAGGAAATGGGTTCAAAAGCGATTTTTAATTATGGGATTGGGTTCTGACAAGTTAATAAGGTGTTAGGAGCGACCCATTGCCTAAGGACGTCTAATCCCAGGTTGGCAAAAAATTGGGATGTTACAAAAGGTATAATCCGCCCCTCTTCTTTGATTGAGTGGGCCTAGAAGTGGTGCTTGATATTGGGTAAGTGCACCATGATTGTGCTTTTTCAATAAGTCTATCCAAGTAATCCCACACATCATCGACATTTTTATTCATGAATTCCCCATTGCACATTATCTCAACCAATTAGCGCACGGAAGATGTCAAACCATCATAGAAAAAGTGTGTAATGCGCCACATTTCAAAACCATGTTGTGGGCATGAACTGACAAGATCCTTGAACCTTTCCCAACATTGGAAGAATGTTTCATCCTCCTTTTGGGCAAAGTTCATGATTGAATTTCTAAGGGTGTTCATTTTATGATGTGGAAAAAATTTCTTTATAAACTCCCTTATCATGTCATTCCATGTGCCAATAGATATGGGATGTAGTGAATGCAACCACGTCTTAGCTTTCTCTTTCAAAGAAAAGGAAAAGAGTTTCAGCCTGATTGTGTCCTCAGACACGTTTGGAAAATATAAAGTGTCTATGATCTCATCAAACTCTTTCAAGTGCAAATATGGACTTTCAGATTCAAGTCCATGGAATTTTGGAAGGAGTTGGATCACCCGTCTTAATATCCACGTGTTCCATATTTTCTGAAAAAACCATGCATGAGTGTGTACTCACCCCTGCCGGTTATAAATAATCTCACAAAGTACGAGGCGATGGTGCTTGATGCACCTCATTCTCATCATGGACTTCTTCAACCCGAGGTTGAGGTTGTCTTCCAGGTTGATTTACCAGTTGATTTGTAGCCATCACTTCAATTAACTCTAAGGATCTCGAGTGGTGTCTATTCCTATGATAGATAGATAACCCCTCAACCAATCCTCCTTCACTCCAAAGACGTTGAGTGTTGTCACGGACCCACTTGGGCATGAAACACTCTCAGCCCTCAATCTCTAAATCTAACCTAAACCTAAAAAGAGAAAGGAAATAGAAATTCAGAAATAGAAAGAGAGAGGGAATTATAAAGAAGTTACCAAATTAGAAGTTCCTAAATCAAAATCCTGTAAAACAAAACAAAATAAAAAAATAGAATTAGAAGGTTTGTAAAAATAGAAAACAAAGGCGATTAGAAAAAAAAATAAAAAATAAAAATTAGAAAGAGATTACCAATTTAGAAAGTCTATATCAGGATCCTACAAAACAGGAAAGTTAGGTTAGTTTCTAAAATCAAACAAAAAACCTAATCCTAAAATTTTTTCTTAAAAAAATCTTAACCTAATTCTAAAACTAGTTAATCTCAGAAAAATGCAACCATTAATCCCCGACAACGGCGCCAAAAACTTGTTCACACCCCTAAGTGTAGGGTTGCGATGTAGTAATAATCTTGGTAAGATAGAGGTCGAATCCACAGGGACTGAACCTTGTACGTATTCTGAAAGTAACTAGAGGAAGAACTAGAAGAAGAACTAGAAGAAGATGTAATCTAAATCTGAAAAAGTTAAGAGAATAATTGTAAAGTATGCAACTAAAACTTGTAAAATTAAAAGTTGGGAAACTAGGGTTTCCAAGGATCTACTTGTAGAGATCAGGGGAATCTATACTTGATTCATAAACACAACTGGAATCAGAGTCCCATCTTTATCCAATTGGAAGATAATTCATTAAAATTCAATTCTGAACTTCCTTTAATGTAGTCCTCAATAGATGAGAGGTATGAGAAGTAGCATTGATTCCATCACAATACCATGTCCATGAGACAAAGCAAACAACAAAATTTACCAATCCACAAACACTCTGAGATAATTAAGAAGATTAGAAGGATTCCATCATCCAACCATGTCCAAGGGGCGATGGTGAACAACAGGGTTCCTAATTTCATGATCATAATAATGAAAAGAACATGCTTAAAGCTATTGTAGATCCATTGTAATTTAAGTCACAACAAACCATTAAAACTAAAAGCATTCCTTATAATCAAACTAGAAGCAAAGATAGTTCAACTTAAACATGAATCAAAATCATAGAAACACGCCATCACGCTACAAGCTTCACCTCTTAGCCCTAGCTAAGAGGTTTAGCTCAAGACATGATGATCTAAAACTCAGAAAAACATTAAAGGAAACAAAGAAGGAAAGAGAAGAAAAGCTCTGATGCCGGCCGGTCCACGATCTCTCTCTTCTCTTCCACGTCTTTATTTCTCCACGTCCAGATCTAATAATTTCTCGCATCCCTTTCTCTTCGCCTTTTATAGATAAAGGTTAGGGCGGCCAAAGAGAGTTGGTGGTGGAGTTTATGCAACAACTTTTGCACCATGCGCAGCGAAACCATGCTCGACCCGCATTTATCACGGATAGCCGATCCGTTTTGGCCATCTGACTTGTTCGGCCTGCTTGGTGGTGGTCAGTTGCCTCATGGGAAGAATTTAGATGCTCCGGATAACTCATTGTTGGAGCATAAAATAATAAAGAAAGATTAAAAAGGAGAAGATCAAAAGGGAATTAGAGGAATGAGGAAGAAAGAAGAAGATCAAGCATCATGTTCAGTAGTTGCGCGGATCGCGCAACCAGTAATTGGTAGCGTGGACCGTGCAATTTGACTTCTCCGATGCGTGGGTTGCGCAACTAAGATCAGGGGTAGATTGTGATGGACGATCAGATCTGATGCGAGGTGGGCTTCATGGCATAAAGATCGAAGGTTTGCATGTGTGGGGGCCTATAAATACCCCACTTCCCCTCTCATATGAAGGAGAGAAGAATTTCAGAAGAGGAGTAGAGCTCTGAAGGAAGATTAAAGGTGAGAAGGGAGGGCAGTTATTGGTTGTGCGACCCCGCGCAACCAACAACTTATTGTGAGGGTCGCGCAACTAGGCTATTATATGGCCAGTTACAAAAAGGGCCAAGGTGCTGCCGAAATCATCCAGTTCCATCTTCATCGCTCTAAGCTCTCCTTTTGTACAAAGGACAAGCTCAAAAGGGAAAATGATCGAATGATCAAATCAGCACAACATTCCTCCTAAGGAGATGATCGAAGCACAAGTCGAAATGCTGCCGAATTTGAGATTCGACATTCAAACTTCGTCAATTTATGTATTTCAAATAATCTATCTTATAATCAAGGGATATTAAAGGATGTAAACAAACTTAGTATCATTAATACAATGATTGTTTTGTATATTCTTTCTTTGTTATATTCTAATAAGATAACTCCCCAAATCAAATGTATTTGTTTCTCGTTCGAAACAAAATGGCAACTCTGCTAGGGAATATTGTATCTTATTTAATATTAACATTGAGAGTATTATTGAACTTTCATTGTAATTTGGCATCTTTCGACACCAAGATGGTGACTCTCAGTGGGAACATCCTCCCCTTCATCTCTAAGATAGATTATTTAATTCTTCAAATACTAATTACAATTTAATTCTATGTTTTATGAATGAAGGAATCAAACTACAAATTATGACCAATGGCAATTTCTGCAAGGAAGGTGAACTTCTATTTCATTGCAACCGGATTCAAGGTGGAATATGTGCCGAACCAGCCTCCTAAGCACAAGCCTTAGTTCCCTGCAAGCAAAAATGACTTAGCCCAAGCAATAGTTGGAGTTGTGTCTGCTTCACCTCAAGCAGCGGGAGGTGACAAAGAATGGACTGTTGTAATGTCTCGTAGGACGAGAGCATGGTATACCAGAAGCCCTAGAATAACTTCGCCTTCGTCCAGAGTTAGAGGACCGATAACACATAACACTACTAAGAAGAACCCTGACCTTTCCCCTCCTACGATATATCCCGGGCAAATAGTTCCACAGTTACGTCGCGCAACTTCCTGGCTTTAGTTGCCCCAAGAATCAGATGGACAAAAGAGCAAGAAGGTAAGGCATTACTAGCAGGCTCACTGATGTCCATATCGCCCCAATCAATCAATAGCGATAGCGGCACAGAGAAGTCAAATGATACTTCGTCTTCCCCTCTCTTCGTAAGTCTTATTACGTCGACATATTCCCTCCCCACTCCAACTACAGCATCATTAAAGAGCGGAGAAGCTACATTACATATGGCCGAAATGAACTGGGAGAATATGTCAACTACGGAGGACCATATGAATGAAATGGCAGAAGCACGGAAAGCATTAATGGAAGAGTGCAAAAATCTCAGAGAAGCCTTAGCGACCCTCGCACATAATGTAGCTCAGATAGTGGCTTCCCCGATGATGGGCACAATGAATGAGCAGGAGAACCAACCCAAAGGCTTTCAACTAATGGGGGCAGGATCACTTAGGTCTATCCCAGTAGCGAGAACTGTGACACAAGAAGAGGTGAGGCAAGTTGTTGAGGAAGCTGTTAGAGTAGAGAAGGAGCACGAAAATATTGGCTGTTTCAGATATCGAACGTCGTACCCAAGAGAGGTGGAGGACATTCCGTTCCCAGCCAACTTCAAGGATCCTGACTTTCAGAAGTTTAATGGAGAAGGGTTGCCAAAGGATCATTTAATGCATTTTATTACTAGTATGGGGAATTTCTCTACGATACCGCAGTACTGCTTGTGATTGTTTAGATCATCTCTGACAAATAAAGCATTACGATGGTATTTCAGTCTGGCCTGGGGATCGATACGTACTTGGGAGCAAATGCAGGACACCTTCATGTCAAACTTCTTCTCTTCAGAACGTGATGTCAGTATTATGGAATTGGCCTCTATATGGCAGAGAAAGGGAGAACCAGTAGAGAAGTTTATAGACAGATGGAAGACATTGGGAGCCTCATGTACATAGTTGTCAGAAGAAAAGGAATAGGTCAAGATGTGTCTGAACTCCATGGAAACAGGAATTGCGTTCGGACTCACCAGTGCCGATATCAAGACTTTTCGTGACCTAACCACTAAGGTTCATGCTTTAGAACTGATGACTCGGAAGATGCTAGCATTTCACTATGAGACAGCCAGAAGGGGACCCATGAGGATGGCTATAAATACCGTCGATCGTGCAAGGAGAAATCAAGATGCAAGAGACTCAAGAGATAAAAGGCCAGAACGGAAGGAAGAATCGAACCAGCTGAGAAACAGATACAGTGGAAAAAGGCCCAAAGCGCTTATTTCTCATGAAGGGTTCATGTTCGATAGGAAAGATGTTGTCCCTATGATGGACCAATTGCTAAAAGCCAGTACGATAGAATTACTAGCACCCAAGTGCCCCGAAGACGCGGCAAGAACGAGAGAAATAGTGATACAACGGATGATAGACAGAGGTGAAATAGTGATCGGAAAAGAAAAAGAAAAGGGTGCAGCGGCAACAGTGAATATGCTGACAATCCAAGAGAAGGCCTAAGAAAAGAAAGAGAAAGTAAGACGACAAGAAAGGTAGCAGTAATTACGCTACAATCAGGAAAGAAGATAATAAGCCCTACAAAGCAGAAAAGAGGAATTATAAGAAGGGAAATTGTCGAAGGATAGAACGATAGTGATAAGAGAGAAGAAAAGAACGAGATGACAAAAGTGACCTATGATGTGGTAAGTCATTTAAAGGGCATATCGGCTCGATTAAGCGTCTACAATGTGCTTAAGTTGTCAGAGGAATTTCGACAAAGTTTGGTTCAAGCATAATCCAATCAGGATGTTAGGGAAACCTTACTGGCAGAGATGGAAGACGAAGAGTATAAAGAGCAAGAAGAGTGCCTGCCAGTCGTTTCCTTCTCCGATGATGATTTGATCTGCTATGCAGGGCATAATAGGCTACTAATGATAGAGGGCTATATCCGTGGCAAGAAGGTTAAACAAATTATGCTTGATAATGGGTCTGCAATGAATCTCTTGTCATTCTCAATGTTGAGTAAACTGGGTTAACGTCGTTCCGATCTACACCATAGTGGAATGATGATACAGGGCTTTAATCAAGATGGGCAACATGCACTCGATAAAATTACAGTGAGTTGGAGATAGGAGAACTAACCACTAATGTTGTGTGCCATATTATAAACGCAGTGACGACATATAATCTTCTCCTAGGAAGGTCATGGATACATCACTACGGCATCGTACCCTCTACTCTGCATCAATGCTTCAAATACTATAAGGATGTGGTACAGTATAAAGTAATGGCCTATGCGAAGCCCTATACAGAAGTCGAGGCTTTCTTTGCAGACGTCAGTTATTATAAGGGGTTCGCTAAAGAAGAAAGAAAGAATGCTGAAAACAAAGTCCTGAAGGACATTCAAGTAAAGATGATGAAAGAAGAAATAGAAAAGGTAGAGTCATCCAAAGCTGTAGAAATAAAGAAGAAATTTTATTTTGTACTGAAGCATTTGAGATAACCAGGGCAGCCGTTGTTAACTCTGTTATCACCTGAACAGTTGAAAATTTTTCAGTCCAATTAAACATTGCCATTGCCATATGCTGAAAGAAATAAGCCATTTTCGGCTATTCTGGGAAGGTTTCAGGTCTGGGCCAGCGCAAAGTACCCAGAACCAATAGAATTTTACACCTCAGTAGAAGCAAAGATAGGGGAAGAGGCCAAGAATAATGTGTATTACGACAAGCTAACACTGCAAGATCTTAAAAAATATAGCTCGGCAAGCACAAAAATTATGAAAAACATGGGTTTCGATTACGAAGAACCTACCGATCTAAATCACGGGAAAGGAATTCAGATTCTTATTGGGGTTGGTCAGGAAAAGTGAGGAAAATTTCAAGGATTGGGGACAGAATCATCAGTGAATATGGTCACAATTGGACAGTTATCAGAGGAAGATCCTAAAGTAATCAAACATCCTGAAATGGCCCCAAAGAAAATGGAAGATGGGGGGCATCCAACGATAGATAGTTTGCGAGAAGTAAACTTGGGTACAGAGGAAGAGCCGAGGAACACATTCATCAGCACCGGTCTTTTTGAACAGGAGGCCGAGAAATACGTCGAATTTCTCAAAGAAAATAGAGACGTCTTCGCTTGGACATATGCAGAGATGTCGGGTCTGGAGCTGTTAGTAACAATGCACCGGTTAAACATTTCTAAGGAGAAAAGGCTGGTTAAACAGGCATAAAGGCAATTTCACCCAGACTTCATTCCCCTGATAGAAGAAGAAGTGAACAAGCTGATAAAAGTTGGGTTTATCAGGGAGGTCAAATATCATAAGTGGATATCGAAGTAAAGAAGAAAAATGGACAAGTCAGAGTGTGCGTTCACTTCAGGAATCTAAATGAAGCTTGTCTGAAAGATGATTTTCCTCTCCCGATAACCAAATTGCTGATTGATAGTATGACTAAGTATGTCATCATATCCTTCATGGATGGCTATGTAGGTTATAATCAAATTAGAATGACACCTGAAGATGAAGAAGCAACAACATTTAGAACTTCGCTGGGGATTTACTGTTATAAAGTTATGTCATTCGGTTTCAAAAACGCTGGGACGACGTATTAGAGGGCAATGCAGAATATCTTCCAAGACATGATGCACAAACATGTTGAGTGTTACGTTGATGATTTGGTGGTCAGGTCGGGTAATCATCAGGAACATCGTAACATTTGTCATCGGTATTTTCGACTCAGAAAGAAGCAGCTGAAAATGAATTCGGCTAAATGCGTGTTTGGGGTGTCTTCAGAAAAATTCCATGATTTTGTTATTAGGCATAGGGGTATTGAGATCGATCCAAGGAAAGTTAAAGCCATCCAAAATATGCTGCCACCGAAAACATTGAAAAAATTAAAAAGTTTGCAAGGAAAACTGGTGTACATTCGCCGTTTCATTTCAAATCTGGCAGGCAGGTGTCAGCCGTTTTCTCATTTGATGAAAAAAGGCATAGAGTTTGTATGGGACAAAGCCTGTCAGAATGCGTTCGACTCAATAAAGGAATTCTTGAAATAGCCACCGATATTGACAGCCTTGATAAAAGGGAAGCTGCTCATTTTGTACATATCTGCAGCTAAAAATTCGTTAGGGGCCTTGTAGGCACAACTGAATGAATCTGGGAAAGGGACCACTCTTTATTATCTAAGCATAACTCTAATGAGCACGAAATACGATTATTTCCCTATCGAAAAGGAATGTTTGACATTAATATTTGCGATGTAGAAGTTGAGACATTATTGCCTCTCCCATGACATCACTTTAATCTCAAGTGCAGATCCGATAAAGTTTTTAATGACAAGACCGATGCTATCTAGGAGATTGGCCAAATGGATGCTATTACTTTCGAAATATACTATATTACATATGAGCTGACAAAAGCGGTAAAGGGGCAAGCAGTGGCAGATTTCCTGACAGCACACCCCGCAGCAGAGTGTGAGACCATTAGTGATGATTTTTCCGATGAACAGGTTATGTTGGCCGAGTCGCAAAGCCCGTGGCAAATGTATTTTAATGGTGCTTCTCAAGCGTCAGGGGCAAGGGCCGGGGTGATATTCATTACTCCTCAAGGTGACTTGTTACCTTACTCCTTCACATTGGGAACTGCATGTACAAACAATGAAGCCGAATATAAAGCTCTCATCATTGGAATAGAAATTGTTCAAGAAATGAAGATAAAAACACTACATATTTTCGGGGATTCTAAATTGATCATAAATCAATTGACGACTAAATTCGAGATAAGAAAGCAAGAGCTCTTGCCATACTGTCGAAAAGCACAATAGTTAATGGAGCAGTTTTGTCATGTCGAAATCAAACATATATCGCGATCTGAAAATGCAAAAACAGATGCTTTGGCTAGCCTGACAGCGGCTCTGTCCTGCCCGAATCGAAGTCCTCTCCAGGTGACTATAGAAGAAAGAAGATTTTTACCATCTTCAGAGGTCATTGATGATATTGTTGAGACACTTCCTATATCATGTTTGGTGGTGACGATAGATGATTGGCGTCAGCCTTTCATAGATTACCTCAAATATGATATCTTGCCCGAAGACCCAATGCAGAGATAGCAAATCAAGCAAAGATCGAGTAGATTCATCATATGTAGTGAAGTGCTGTACAAAAAATATTACGACAGATGCTATTACATTGCCTAGATGAAAAAGAAGTAGGCCATATATTGCAAGAAGCGCACTCTGGAGAATGCGGGGCACATTAAGTTGGCCAGAATTTATTTCATCAGATACAACGAATGAGGTATTATTGGCCCACTATGTTCAAAGATGCAATAGATTATGTGAAGCGGTGTCATGAATGCCAGATACACGGAGATGTTATATAAATTCCTCCAGAAGACCTGCATCAGTCAGTCACCTCTTGGCCTTTCTCTGCCTGGGGACTTGATGTTATTGGTCCTACAAATCCCCCCTCGTCCAAAGGAAAACAGTATATTCTGGCAGCGACGATTACTTCTCCAAATGGACAGAAGCAATCGCATTGCGCGGTGTCAAGGAGAAAGATGTGGTCAATTTTTGTCACGCCTTAAACTCAGAAACTGGATTCACAAAATTCCGGATCGCCGAATCTGGTGCGGACAGCCTCCGTAGTACCCCATTCTCAGCTCCCAGATCCCATACACCAGATTCCGATCCTGGGATCCAACAAGGAGGATTTTCCAACGTACATTTATCTCGTAAAAAGCATAACCACAGTTTACCCAAATCACAAAGGCAACATCATCATCACATATCTACTAATATAAACATTTGAATACAATGTTGAAAGGGAAATACATATATCAAAATCAAAGCTCTAGGAGTCCGTTGTACGCTCCAAGCTCAACATTGCTGCGACTTAACGCTACCTGCACGCATTTATCGTGCATAAGCTTATAGAAAGCTTAAAGGGTGGTGTGTGTGCACAAGGTAAGTGCTAAGTATACAATACAGGTCCATAAATCATACAATGTCAGAAATACTGGCAAGTCTATAAATCATACAATATTAGAGTATGCAATGCAGATCAATTATACAATGCGGAGACATAAAGAGCCAAATATCACATGCCAAGGATACAATGCAATATACAATTCTTGATGAGCTCGCGAATACCATCAGCCGTATCTACGCCATATAAATATAGAAACATAGTAACCCAAAATGTCATATGCCGCGGATGTAATGCAATGTGTGGTGTAAATGGAATGACCAAGCTGGAGTGTGAAGTTGGGATGATAGTACGTAGTATCGCAGGCTATGGGGTCCATCACAAGGGACTTCTATCCAAACCAGTCTCATACCTAAATTTGGATATTCAAACTCAATGTGGTAAACTCCTGATCTCAGGTTATCGCACTCTCCAATCAAAATCCTAGCCATTGTGAAGGTACATAACAATTAATTGCGCACCACCAGTCTGAGTGGATAGTGAATGAATGAATGAATGAGTAAAATATTGAGTATACAACTCCTGCTCAATAAGTCCACATATCAATACTGTACATCTCTAGGATCATCACTGGGGTCTAGTACACTCCAAACCAGATTGTAGTCTCATCGCGTGCAATGAGGTGAGTGGAAGAGACCTCACTATCCGCGTGGCCAATAGTCGGCCAATATCTACCCGACACGTCAATAACGGACCCATTTATGAACTGGTCAAAATCAACCTAGTTTTGCCCACTACGAATCGGGCGGACAAGGCCACACCCCCTTCCGACCGACCACAACATAATGGGAGACGCGGCCTACTGGTATTCAGCACTCGGGCGCTCATGTAATTCACTCGGTCTAGACGTTGGAGCGTCTCCAGGCCATGGAGGTTTAGGAATTTTTACCCAAGAACATCAATGGCGCCCGTTTGCTAGAACTAAACATTTCCGGTGTCACATTCAGCCATCCACGATATGCCTGTGGAGGGTAGGCGTACCGTGCGCTCATGTGGGGCAACTCCGCCTATCAGGGAGTCCCATAAATAACTTGTCTAATGGCATATGCAATGGTCAACCACATCTCATATCAAGCATGCAGATGATGCATATGGGCATGTCTCATGATGTTATACTATCACGTACTCATAATCGGTATCAATAATCGACCTAACAAAAGGCCTAAGGGAAGGTCATAATGGCGACATTTAACCATCATGGTCCATCAATGTGAACATTTAACCAACATTGCTCCCAAGGAGTGGCCCACATAGAGCCTACATATAGTGGGCCCATGGCCTCACACAAGGGCCGAATATACATCACGATGGGCGTCATCACATGGGCCAAATACACATCACAATGGGACACATCACACGGCCCACATATACATCAAGTGGGCTGCATCACATGGGCCTTGAATACATCACAATGGGCCACATCATATGAGCCAGAAATTCATCATAATGGGCCACATGACATAGGCCTTGAATACATCACAATAGGCCACATCATATGGGCCGGAAATTCATCATAATGGGCCACATGACATAGGCCTAATACACATCACAATGTGTCGCATGACATGGGCCTAACACACATCACAATGGGCCGCATGACATGGGCCTAATACACATCATAATGGGCCGCATGACATGGGCCAAATACACATCAGAATGGGCTGCATGACATGGGCCTAATATACATCATAATGGGCCGCATGACATGGGCTTAATACACATCATAATGGGCCACATGACATGGGCCTAATATACATCATAATGGGCCTCGGCCACAAGCCATAAATACATCACATCGGTCCTCGCTCATGGGCCGCATATACATCACAATGTGCCTCAGCACATAGGCCATAAATACATCACATCAGTCCTCACTCATGGGCTGCATATACATCATAATGGGCCTCACCAAATGGGCCATAAATACATCACATTGGGCTTCATTAGATAGGCCTCATCATATTTATAGTGGAACTGATGGGGCAGCCCATGGTCCAACAAAACAGACAGGTATACATCAAGGTGACCCTACACATAAAACAGGTGGGACTGCACCTCCAAATGCACCCACCAGATGAACAACTTGGATATACAACACATATATCGAGTGGGCCGCAGGTCCAGCGGACTGGACGACATGGCTAAACCACATACATCACGGTGCCATCCCACCATCCCAATCAAATGGACGGTGGGGATAGAGATTACATTCATTAAGGTGGGCCCCATCCCACATGTGCAGCACGTGTGGGTGGGTCCCACCCACCAAGAAAACGGGAGGACGGCATGGCTGAAACAAATACATCAGGGTGTGTCCGACAACAATGGACGGTTTAGAGAAACACATAACGCATGGTCAGCCCACAGCTGCTAACGTCAACAGCAGCATGAGCTGCTGGACGACTTAGATATACAACACATCATAAGATAGGCCCCACCATCCAAAACAACGGACGGACCGTGTGGGCCCCACAAGATTTACTGACATTAATCTAGCAGCCATCTGCTGCTGGATGGATGACATAAATAAACTCATATATCAGGGTAGGGCCCCACCAGTACCGTCCAGATGGACGGTGTGGATAAAACATACATTATAGGGTGAGCCATCATACGTGGGACCCGTAGAACTTGGGGACGTCAAGACAACAGCTATATAGCTGGTGTATGCGTACACCAGTCAGTCAGCGTCCACCATCCAGATGGATGGTCTGGATGTAAATCACATACATTACAGTGTGGCCCACAGTTCTTGCTGATGCTGCACAGCAGATAAACGGTTTGGCTATAACACATCCCTCATGGTGGGGCCCACCGTCCGGTCAGTGGACAACTATGATAAAATACTTAAATCAAGGTGGCCCACATGCTGGACAACACTTATCTCAGGTGGGTACCACCGTCTAGGGCATCTAGACGGTGTGGAATAACATATACATCACGGCAGTCCACACAGGTGGACGGTGTGGATCAACATCAAGGTGGGCCACAAAAGGGAAAAGAGAGAGCGAGAGAGAGAGAGAGAGAGAGAGAGAGAGAGAGAGAGAGAGAGAGGCGGTGTAGATGGGGGGACCCCGCCACTATGGGCCCCTCATATGATTACAACACATACATCAAATTGGGTCCCATCACAAGTGGACCATCGAAATGAAGATCAACGGTAGATCACCCACCGTTAGATCTTGGACTCCTCCTTCCACCGACGCGTTCTAAAACTCCTAGGGATGAATTTCAACGGTTGAGATGAAGTTTGGAGGGTGGGATTGGGTGATAGGAAGGTAGGCCACACAAAGCTTCTTTCTCCATGGAAGCTTGGACGCCCACCTCCCTCATGGGTGTTGCTTGGGAGATGGGTTTAAGAAAGAGAGAGAAAGAGAGAGAGATGATGTAAGAGAGGGTGAGGGATGGTGAGTGATGGGTAAGTGAGTGATGGGTGTACTTGACATGTATGGGTTGTGTAAGAGAGAGAGTTGACTTTGGGGATGGGTGTTTTACTTTGACTAGTGATGTGATTGATTTGAAAGGTTCTTTTGGGTTTGCAAATGCACGGTGTTTTCTCGAAATAGACGCGGGCCCACATCTCCTGAGTTGGGTATCGCCTCGGCGGGTGAGACACGGCATCGGAACCGTGGCAATGGCGTGGTCGCTAGGGTACAAGTTTCGTGTCGAGCCAACTTTGGTTGATAGGGTACGACTCAAGGTTGTACGCAAATGCTATCTATGCATCGCGGGTCGCCGAAATTTGACTGAGAGGACTATGGAAGCCTACGGAATAGTACGGTCTACTATACGGGCCTCACTGCTCTCCCCTCCTAATAAAAATTTCGTCCTCAAAATTTACACTATTACGCAACTAACTGGAGCCCATAAAAGAGGGAAATCATTTCATTATGCAAAAATCAAAAGCATAATACACACATAAAATCACGTATCGACAAGGTGATGAGGATAATGTTCACGAATCTCAGCCCCTCGCTCCCAAAATGCCTCATTTATGAGCAATCTAGCAAGACGGTGCAGGGGCTAAGTCGCACGAATCGTCGATGATTCCTCTGATGCCTGAGGATCTTGTTGTTGTTGCCGCCACTGCTGGGGTCTTGGTTGCAGATACTGTCATCGCTGCTACTACTGAGGATGGGGACACTCGCTTCTACGATGCCCTATCCACCGCATCCAAAGCAAGTACCTGTGAACTAACACAGAGGAGGTGCTGGAGGTACTGCTGGTGCTCTTAGCTGCTACTGTGGTCGGGGACATTTCCACCTACGGTGTCCTATCCCACCGCATCCATAACAGGCACCACGAAAGCTGCCTCTGAGGTGGTGTCGAGGGTACTACTGGTGCTGCTGGTTCTCTAACGGATGGGTGACTCCTGTGCCTCGCAGCTGCCGATGTTGTTGGGAGCTACCGGAGGGGGCCTGCCACTTTCGGCCTCCTCTCTAAAGGATGGAGATTATCGCTTGTAACATCTGTTGCAGCTGGTCCGCACTCATGGACTCTGTCAGTGTTATGCTAGACTCGAACGGGGGTGCAGAAGTCTCAGGTGGGGGAACAAGAATCTCAGGCAAGGAAGCGGAAGTCTCTCAAGTCACTCGCTTGGGTGTCATGTCCTACAGGAACAAACAAGGGTCTATTATCCTTGAGCACTCTTGAATATGCACATGATGGGGAGCTATATCAGAAAATCTCTAAGTTATTCAAACTCGGGGACCTAATTATTCTAAGTTCTCAACAATCATAGAGTATAGGGTAGTAATCAGTAGATATGTGATGTTATCCTCAGGTATTCCCAAGTTATGCTTTGATACCAACTTCTGTCACACCCCAAACTCAGAAACCGAGTTCACAAAATTCTCGATCGCCAAATCTAGTGCCGACAGCCTCCGTAATATCCCATTTTTGGCACCCGGCGCCCATACGCCAGATTCTGATCCTAGGATCCTACAAGGAGAATTTTCCAACATACATTTATCTCATAAGAAGCATAACCACAAGTTTACCTAAATCACAAAGGCAACATCATCATCACATATCCACTAATATAAACATTTGAATACAATGCTGAAAGGGAAATACATATATCAAAATCAAAGCTCTAGGAGCCTGTTGCACGCTCCAAGCTCAACGCTGCTACGACCTAAAGCCACCTGCACGGATCTATCGTGCATAAGCTTATAGAAAGCTTAAAGGGTGGTATAAGTGTGTGCACAAGGTAAGTGCCAAGTATACAATACAGGTCCATAAATCATACAATGTCAGAAATACTAGCAAGTCTATAAATCATAAAATATTAGAGGTTGTAATGCAGATCGATTATGCAATGCGGAGACATAAATAGCCAAATATCTGATGCCGAGGATGCAATGCAATATACAATTCCTGATAAGTTCACGAATACCGTCAGCCGTATCTAGGCCATATAAATGCAGAAACCTAGTAACCTAAAATGCCGTATGCCACAGATGTAATGCAAAAGGCAGTGCATATGGAATGACTAAGCTAGAGTGTGAAGTCGGGATGATAGTACGTAGTATCACAGGCTATGGGGTTCATCACAAGGGACTTTTATCCAAACCAATCCCATACCTAAATTTGGATAGTCAGACTCAATGTGGTAGACTCCTCATCTCAGGTTAGTTGCTCGCCCTAACCAAAATCCTGGACATTACGAAGGAACACAACAATTAGTAGCGCACCACCAACTCGAGTGGATAGTGAATGAATGAGTAAAATGTAAGTATACAACTCCTGCTCGATAAGTCCACATATCAGTATTGTACATCTCTAGAATCATCACCGGGGTTTAGTACACTCTAAACTATATTGCCACTCCATCGCATGCAACAAGGTGAGTGGAAGAGACCTCACTATCCGCCTGACCAGTAGTCAGCCAATATCTACCTGGCATGTCAATAGCGGACCCATTTATGAGCTGGTCAAACTCAGCCTAGTTTTGCCCACTACGAATCGGGTGGATAAGGCCACACCCCATTCCAACCGACCATGACACAGTAGGAGACGCGGCTTGCTGGTATTCGGCACTCGGGCGCTCATGTAATCCACTCGGTCTAGACATTGGAGTGACTCCTGGCCACGAAGTTTAGGGATTTTCACCCATGGACATCTATGGCGCCCATATGCTAGAACTAAACATTTCCTGTGTCCCATCCAGCCATCCACGATATGCCTGTGGAGGCTATGGCCCTGATATCACTAGGGTGTATAGTAGACAAATCACAAAAATGCGAGATGCATGAGTCATATCATCCAATCATGCATCAAACCTGTGTGTACCACGCACTCATGTGGGGCAACTCTGCCTATCAGGGAGTCCCATAAACAACCTGCCTAATGGCATATGCAATGGTCAACCACATCTCATATTAAACATGCAAATGATGTGTATGGACATGTATCATGATGCTATACTATCACGTACTCATGATCGGTATCGATAATCGGCCTAGCAAAGGGCCTAAGGGAAGGTCACAATGTGGACATTTAACCATCATTGTCCATCAATATGGACATTTAAACAACATTGCTCCTAAGAAGTGGCCCACATAGAGCATAACATATATTGAGCCCATGGCCTCACACAAGGGCAGAATATAGATCACGACGGGCCTCATCACATGGGCCAAATACATATCAAATGGGCCGCATCACACGGGCCACATATACATCAAGTGGGCCGCATCACATGGACCTCGAATACATCACAATGGGCCACATCATATGGGCCAGAAATTCATCATAATGGGCCACGTGACATGGGCCTAATACACATCACAATGGGTCACGTGACATGGGCTTAATACACATCACAATGGGCCGCATGACATGGGCCTAATACACATCATAATGGGTCGCATGACATGTGCCTAATATACATCACAATGGGTCGCATGATATGGGCCTAATATTCATCATAATGGGCCCCATGACATGGGCCTAATACACATCACAATAGGCCGCATGACATGGGCCTAATACACATCATAATGGGTCACATGACATGGGCCTAATACACATCATAATGGGCTGCATAACATGGGCCTAATATATATCACAATGGGCCTCGATGCACAGGCCATAAATACATCACATCGGTCCTCACTCGTGGGCCGCATATACATCACAATGGGCCTCGGCACATGGGCCATAAATACATTACATCGGTCCTCACTCATGGGCCACATATACATCACAATGGACCTCGACACATGGGCCATAAATACCTGACATTGGGCTTCATTAGATGGGCCTCATTATATTTATAGTGGGTCTAAAGGGGCAGCCCATGGTCCAACAAAACATATGGGTATCGATCAAGGTGGCCCTACACATAAAGCAGGTGGGCCTGCACCTCTAAATTGGCCCACTAGAAGAACAACTTGGATATACAACACATATATCGAGTAGGCCGAACATCCAACGGACTAGACAACATGGCTAAACCACATACATCACAGTGCCATCCCACCGTCCCAATTAAATGGATGGTGGGGATAGAGAATACATTCATCAACGTGGGCCCCATCCCACACGTGCAGCACATGTGGGTGGTCCCACCCACCAGGAAAACGGGTGGACAGCATGGCTGAAAGAAATACATCAGGGTGCATCCCACAACAATGGACGGTTTGGAGAAACACATAACTCATGGTCAGCCCACAGCTGTTGACGTCAATAGCAGCATGAGCTGCTGGACGGCTCAGATATACAACACATCATAAGATTGAAATGGCCAAGCTATATGTCCTAAAGGGGGGGGGGTGAATAGGACTATTGCAAATTAAAATTAAAACAACGAAATAAACAATAAAGAGATAGCCTTATAATAATAAATCAATTCACAATGCTGAAATAAACTCAACCTCAATTAACAAGTATTGAGAGGTTGATATGAATTCAGTTCTAAGGATAACTTTACACCATAAAAACCAAAGGATTATGGCAGGACAACCTTATTTCTAGAACGTCCTTTGTATCAAGAACTCAATAAAAATAAATAGCAAAGAATTGAAATAGATTACAGAAATTTAAATCTAACTTATTACAACATTCCCCACACTTGCTTGAAATGTACATATTTACAACATGCACAACCACACATACTTTCCACAACTTTGAATGATAAAAGGTAAAAGATTAAGCAAGCATTCAATCCACAAGACACATAATTATAGTGGTTCGCCTGTGTGTTCACCAACTGTTAAACAACAGCCACACAAAATGCTACTCCACTCCTAATATCCTCACACAGGGGATATTAGCGTTCACTATCAAAATAGATTTCACAGGTTCACCTAAAACCTTCACAATTGTGTCTTTTTAACTTGGACTTAGACAATCCAAAAACCCCTCTTTCCGAGTTTTCTGACTCTCCTCAGATAATCACACAAATGGAATTTTTCTGGCAAATCCCAAACAAAAATCAAAGGAAAGAAAATTTTACAGAATTGTAAAAATACTTAGATTTCTCCTCTTGTAGCAGCCCGGAAGAACCATCGGAGTAGAAGTACGAATATGGAAGTTCAATGTCCAATACTCAAGAAATTGAAGAGAAAAGACTAAGATTCTTCAAGAAATCAAGAAAACATTCTAACCTGAGCGAATCGAACAGTGGGGTTCGACTAGTCGAGCCACGACTTGTTGGAGAGAAAGGTTAGAATGAAGAAGATGAGATTTTTCTCAAATAAAATCAATCAGCGCGCTACACGACTGGTCGTGTGATGTCCTCGACCGGTCATGCCACGACTGGTCGAGCATGCCCTCGACTGGTCGTGTACCAGAAAAATAAATAAACATGTATTTTTCAGGATATTTTGAAATATAAACCATTAAAGTATTTACAATATGATACAGAGATGCATGCTCAATCATTTTAAATTGCACATACCAAGATCGAATTTCAACTTATTAAATCTGCTTTTGTCGAGCGGTTTAGTGAAAATGTCAGCAAGCTGAGTCTCGATTGGAATATATTCTAAAGATATTTCTTTTTCTTCCACTAATTCACGGATATAATAAAATCTAATGTCAATGTGCTTAGTACTTGAATGCTGGATTGGGTTTTTTGAAATATTTATCGCACTGGAATTATCATAGTATAAAACCATCGAGTCTTGTGCGATTCCATAATCACTTAACATACGTTTCATCCAAACTAGCTGAGTACATGCATTTTCAGCTGCAATGTATTCAGTCTCTGCAGTTGAGAGAGATATGGAACTTTGCTTCTTGCTAAACCAAGAAACCAAGCAATTTCCAATGTAAAAACAACCACTACTGGTTGATTTCCTATCATTTATATTACCAGCCCAATCAGCATCTGAGTACCCAGCCAATTGAACACTAGTATCATAAGGATACCAAAGACCCAGATTAAATGAACTTGCGACATATCGAATAATTCACTTAACAACAGTTAAGTGAGATTCTTTAGGATTAGACTGATATCTAGCACAGATTCCAACACTTAAAGCAATATCAGGTCTACTTATAGTTAAGTAAAGCAAATTGCCTATCATGCTACAATACAATTTAGGATCTACATCTTTACCTGTAGAGTCTTTTGAGAGTCTTAGAGTTGTACTCATAGGAGTATCAAAATTCTTACCATTCTCAAATCCGAACTTCTTAATCAAGTTCAAAGCATATTTAGATTGTGAAATAAAAATTCCATCAGATTGTTGTTTTACTTGCAATCCTAAGAAATAATTTAATTCCCCAACCAAGCTCATTTCAAACTTAGATTTCATCAAATCTGCAAATTCAACAGTCATGTTAGTACAAGTTGATCCATAAATAATATCATCAACATAGATCTGAACCATTAAGATATCATCGTTATGTTTCTTAACAAAAAGCATCTTATCGACACTACTCATTTGAAAATTATGACTTAGTAAAAACTTAGTCAATTTTTCATACCATGCCCTAGGAGCTTGTTTCAAACCATAGAGAGCCTTTTTAAGGCGGTATACATGATTAGTAAACTTAGGGTCTTCAAACCCTGTAGGTTGTTCAACATATACCTCTTCATGTAAATCACCATTTAAAAATGCACTCTTTACATCCATTTGATAAATTTTAAACTTTCTAAAGCATGCAATGGATATAAAAAGTCTAATTGATTCAAGGCGAGCAACTGGAGCAAAGGTTTCATCGTAATCAATACCTTCTATTTGAATGTACCCTTGTACAACCAGTCGTGCCTTGTTTCGAATTATATTTCCAAGTTCATCAGACATATTTTTGAAAATTAACTTAGTTCCTATAATGTGTTTATCTTTAGGTCTATGAACAAGATACCAAACATCATTTCGAACAAACTGATTAAGTTCTTCCTGCATCGCTACTATCCAGTTTTCATCAGAAAGTGTTTTTTTTACGTTTACCGGTTCAATCTGGGATGTAAAGCATACGTAATTACATATGTCTTCTAGTTGTCTACGAGTGCGCACACCAGTGAGAGGGTTTCCAAAAATTTGAATAGTTGGATGATCTTTGACAGTCCTTAATTCAGGATTAATTTCACTTGATGAAGTATCTGGTTTTTCAATTATAAGAACTTTATCATTATCTAAACTAGGGATAGATGTATTCAAGTGATCATCAATGACCATGTTAATTGATTCTTGAATCACACCGGTCCTGTTGTTCAGTACACGATATGCACGACTGTTTAAAAAATATCCTAAGAAGATTCCTTTATCACTCTTTGTGTCAAACTTTCCCAGATTTTCAAGGTCACACAAAATATAGCACTTGCTGCCAAAAACTTGAAAGTATTTGACAGTCGGCTTCTTATCAAACCACATTTCATAAGCCGTTTTATTATTGGATTTACAAGTATAGACACGGTTAATAATGTAGCAGGCGGTATTCACTGCTTCAGCCCATAAATTTCTAAGGAGCTTCATGCTATTCAACATAACATTTCTCATTTCTTGGAGCACTCTATTTTTCCTTTCCACAATACCATTTTGTTGTGGAGTTTTGGGCGTAGAGAATTCATGTGACATTCCTTGATCACTACAGAATTTCTCAAAACCGCTATTTTCAAACTCGGATCCATGATCACTTCGGATCTTACTGACTTGAGAACTTTTTTCAGTTTGGATCCGTTTGATAATTTTTTTCACTTCATCAAAGGTTTCTGATTTGTCCCTTAAAAATGAAACCCAGGTGAATCTTGTAAAATCATCTACAATAACCAAGATGTATTTTTTGCCACCTCGACTTTCCGTTCTAATTGGTCCTATAAGATCCATGTGGAGAAGCTCGAGTGGTCTTAATGTGGTATTGGAGTTTACTTTTTTATGAGAGCTCCTAGTTTGTTTTCCATACTGACATTCACCACATATCTTGTCTACTTTTTGAATCTTAGGTAGACCTCTAATAAGTTCTCATTTGCTCAATTTGTATAAATTTTGGTAGTGTACATGTCCAAGGCGTTTATGCCATAATTCTGTCTCATCGGTATGGACCATGTAGCACATTTGATTAGATGAGCTACCATTGATTACTGTATAGCAGTTTTCAGAAGTTCTGCGACCAGTTAATATTACAGAACCCTTTTTATCAATAATCTCACAACCTTGATTAGAAAATTTAACATTATGGTTGTTATCACATATTTGAGATATGCTTAACAGGTTGTGTTTTAGTCTCTCAACATATAAAACATTCTTAAATAAGGGAAGATTATAAAGTTGAACTGTACCTTGGCCAATAATCTTGCAGTTGCTACCATCACCAAATGTGACTGACCCATCAGTCATATCTTTTAGATCGGTGAATAGAGCCTTGTCACCTGTCATGTGCCTGGAACATCCACTGTCTAGGTACCATTTTTAATGACTTGTTGCTTTGAAAGCAATGTGGGCAACCAAGCAGGCAACTTTAGGAACCCATTTCAGAACTGTTTTGAGTTTAGGAACATGGTTGGTCTTTTTCTGTTTATGAGGTCTGTTCTTATCATAACCCAACCCGGATCGATCGTCACATTTTCTAGATCTAGATAAAAGTTTTTCTAACTTTGAATCTCCTTGGGCATACCTTCATGTATCTTTCAAACTCAGAAGAGAAGATACTTCATTTTTAAGTTTGTCATTTTTAGATTTAAGATTTTCAATCAAGAAGGTTTTGAATTCTAAATCATATTTAGTTTTTTCAAAACAATCTAAAATATCGAATTTTTCTAAAACCAATGACTCAAAATTTTCTTTAAGTTTTAAAAACTTTTCTTTTTGAAGTTTTAGTTTTATGACAATTTTACAACTTTCCTTATATAGGGCATTGTAAGCATCTTGAAGATCTTCTTCATTTTCATAATCATTATTCAGATTTTCTTCACTAGTTGAATCATCATGATCTCAAAAAGTAAACTTGGCTAAAGTCATAAGGGCCTTAACTTCATTGCCCGACTCGGTTTCAGAATCTTCTGAATTAGAAGTAGCTTCAGACTCAGATGATTCATCCCAAGTAGCCAACATACCCTTCCTTTTGGGTTTGTCCTTTTTAGGACATTTATTTGCTAAATGCCCATATTCATGGCAGTTATAACACCGATAGTCTTTCAAAGATTTTCGAGTTTTGGGTCTAAATTTCTTTTTATCATTTGATTGTTGAAGATCAACCCTTTTCTTACTTTTAAAAATCTTATAAAACTTTTTTGCTAAAAGATCCATATCATCTTCAGAATCAAAGTTTTCTTTAGAAACATTTTTAGAAGATTTCAAAGCTATAGATTTACCTTTAGGAGCTTTAAAATTTAATTCGTAGGTTTGTAAATAACCAACTAGTTTTTCTACCCTCATATTATCCGTATCACGAAGTTCTTGGATTGCGGTTACTTTAGAGTTGAACCGTTCAGGAAGAGAGCGTAGTATTTTTGCATAACTTTACTTTCTGAGATTTTATCGCCAAGACCCCACATTAAGTTTACAATGTCATTTAATATTGTGTAAAAGTCCATAAATATTTCATTTTCCTCCATATGAATTTCTTCAAATTTGGTTGTGAGGAGTTGGACTTTAGATTTTTTGACAATTGATGTACCCTCGTGTGTCATTTCTAATATATCCCAGGCTTGCTTTGCAGTATCATAGGATACGATTCTTTTAAACTCATCCGGTGATAGTGCGTAAGTGATTGTATTTAGTGCTTTTGCATTAGCACTACTCTCACTTTTCTGAAGTGTGGACCAAGAAGTATAAGGTGTTATTCTCATTGATTTTGATTCATTGATACCAGTTACTTCAATGGTAGGGGGGTTCCATTCAGTTATTGTGGCTTCCCACACACTCTCATCCATTGATTTGAGGAAGATCCTCATTATGGCTTTCCAATAGGCATAGTTGGAGCCATCAAAGGGTGGAGGCCTAGTGACTGATAGGCTATCAAAATTTGGCATGTTATATATATAGCTTAGATCGTTAGCTCAGGAAATAAATCTAAATAAAAAACAATAAGAGCGAGCTATTAGGCTTTGATACCACTTGAAATGGCCAAGCTATATGTCCTAGAGGGGGGGGGGGGGGGGGGGTGAATAGGACTATGCCAAATTAAAATTAAAACAGTGGAATAAACAATAAAGAGATAGCCTTACAATAATAAATCAATTCACAATGCTGAAATAAACTCAACCTCAATTAACAAGTATTGAGATGTTGATATGAATTCAGTTCTAAGGACAACCTTACACCATAAAAACCAAAGGTTTATGGCAGGACAACCTTATTTCTAAAACGTTCTTTGTATCAAGAACTCAATAAAAATAAATAGCAAGGAATTGAAATAGATTGCAAAAATTTAAATCTAACTTATTATAACATTCCCCACACTTGCTTGAAATGTAAATATTTACAACATTCACAACCACACATACATTCCACAGCTTTGAATGATAAAAGGTAAAATATTAAGCAAGCATTCAATCCACAAGACACAAAATTATAGCGGTTCGCCTGTGCGTTCACCAACTATTAAACAACAACCACACAAAATGCCACCCCACTCCTAATATCCTCACACAGGGGAGATTAGTGTTCACTATCAAAATAGGTTTCACAGGTTCACCTAAAACCTTCACAATTGTGTCTTTTTAACTTGGGCTTACACAATCCAGAAACCCCTCTTTCTAAGTTTTCTGGCTCTCCTCAGATGACCACACAAATGGAATTTTTCTGGCAAATCCCAAACAAAAACCAAAGGAAAGAAAATTTTATAGAATTGTAAAATACCTAGATTTCTCCTCTTGTAGCTGGCCGGAAGAACCAATTGGAGTAGAACTACGAATATGGAAGTTTAATGTCTAATACTGACTTTAAAATGGTTCTAAGTTCTAATTGATTTTAAGTTTAATTAACTTAGGGCTAGCTGTATTTGATTTTGATTTCGTGAAGAAGGAATTAAGAATTTTCCCTTTTTCTAATCAGATTGGAATGCAAATCAAAATCAAATAATACTAAGCTAACGAAAGGAAATAGAATTATGCACAATGTAACTTAAAAACAAACACAAACTTATCTCAGAGTGGAGCCTTGAATTCACTTAGTTTTCAATGAATTACTCTAAAATTCGTGTGCTATTTATAGCTGCAGAACTTCATCTTCAACTGGTCCTAGGGACACCATGGCTGGTCGAAGGAGAAACAGATTTTTGAATTTTTGAGCGCAATCAAATCAAACCATTGTACGACCGGTCGTAGGCAGTCCACGACTAGTCGAAGGCAGTCCACGACCGGACGAGACCCCTCTACGACTGGTCGTGCAACACTTGATTTAGTCGCTGGAGTTTAAGTCGTAGCTTTACAACTGGTCGAAGGTCAAGTTGAGACCATCCCACGACCGGTCGAGTAGACTCCAGGACTAGTAGTAGCCGAAGAAAAAAATTCGATAAATTGCAACAACTCTAGGACTAGTCTTGGAATTTCTTAGACTGGTCGAACCAGTGCTAGGACTGGTCGAACAAGGCCTATGACTAGTCTTAGAACAAACTAAATTCATGTATTAATATTTAAACGAATTATGTAGCCAAAGTGACCTACCCTAAGGTCAATCTAAGGTTTATCATACCTGGGACATGAAGTATGGACATTGAAAACTTCATTTGTTTAGACTTTGAACATTACGAAGCTTGAGTTCTTCTTGATGTAGCTTGACTACTTCACAAGTTTTGAAATTAATGTCATTTTGAGTTGCACTTGAGTCCCAAACTATGCTTGAGTCTTGATCTTGAATACACGTGAACTTGAGATTGAACTAGCATGAAGAATTTATCTTCTTGACCTTCTTAGCTTCAGTTGTTGACATGGTGTCTCGAACAAATTTATCAAGATATAAACACAAGACACATACAGAAGTTTTGACACAAAAATTTGACAATCAAAGAGGAATCAAATCATAACACTTACAAAGATGGGCCCCACCATCCAAAACAATGGACGGACGATGCTATACAGCATGTGTGGGCCCCACAGGATTTGCTGACGTTAATCCAGTAGCCATCTGCTGCTGGATGGATGGCATACATAAACGCATATATTAGGGTAGGGACCCACCAGCACCGTCCAGATGGACGGTGTGGATAAAGCATACATTACAGGGTGGGCCAATATACGTGGGACCCATAGAACTTAGGGACATCAATACAGCAGCTATATAGCTGGTGTATGCGTACACCAGCCAGTCAGCGTCCACCATCCAGATGGATAGTCTAGATGTAAATCACATACATTACAGTGTGGCCCACCGTTCTTGCTGACGCTGCACAGTAGATGAACGGTTTGGCTATAACACATCCCTGATGGTGGGGCTCACAGTACACTCAGTGGACGGCTAGGATAAAATACATAAATCAAGGTGGCCCACGTGCTGGACAGCACTTATCTCAGGTGGGTACCACCGTCCAGGGCATCTGGATAGTGTGGAATAACATATACATCACGGCGCTCCACACAGGTGGATGGTGTGGATCAACATCAAGGTGGGCCACAAAAGGGGAAAGAGAGAGAGAGAGAGAGAGAGAGAGAGAGAGAGAGAGAGAGAGAGAGAGAGAGAGAGAGAGAGAGAGAGAGAGAGAGATGGTGTAGATGGGGGGACTCCGCCACTATGGGCCCCTCATATAATTACAACACATACATCAAATTAGGTCCCATCACAAGTAGGCCATCTAATTGAAATCAATAGTAGATCACCCACCGTTAGATCTTGGACTCCTCCTTCCACCGATGCATTCTAGAACTCCAAGGGATGAATTTCAACAGTTGAGATGAAGCTTGGAGGGTGGGATTGGGTGGTAGGAAGGTGGGCAACGCAAAGCTTCTTTCTCCAAGGAAGCTTGGACTTCCACCTCTCTCATGGGTGTTTCTTGGGAGATGGGTTTGAGAAAGAGTGAGAGAGAGAGAGAGAGATGATATAAGAGAGGGAGAGGGATGGTGAGTGAGTGATGGGTGTGCTTGACATGTATGGGTTGTGTAAGAGAGAGTTGACTTTGGGGATGGGTTTGCACTTTGACTAGTGATGTGATTGATTTGAAGGGTTCTTTTGGGTTTGCAAATGCACAACATTTTCTCGAAATAGACGCGGTCCCACATCTCCTGGCTTGGGTATCGCCTCGGCGAGCAAGACGCGACATCGGAACCGCGGCGATGGCGCGGTCGTTAGGATATAAGTCTCGTGTCGAGCCGACTTGGGTTGATGGAGTATGATTCAGGGTTGCACACAAATGCTATCTACGCATCGCGGGTCGTCGGAATTCGACCGAGAGGACAGCAGAAGCCTATGAAACGGTACGGTCTACGATACGGGCCTCACAATTTTATCCGACACGCAATAATATATCGCATGGTATTTCGAAGAAAATCATCATAGATAATGACACTCCTTTCAAAAATAGAGGCATGGAAAAGTTGTGTCAGAAATTTAGCATTCATCATTCATTTTTAACACCTTAATATCCACCGACCAATGGATTAACAATGGCGTTTAATAAAAACGATAGTCAAGATACTGAAGAAAACAATGACAGGAAACAAGCGTGATTGGGACGAAAGGTTACAAGAAGCATTGTGGGCATACAGAACTACCCACCGGACAGCAACAAAAGCAACACCATATTCAGTGGTTTACAGTGTAGAAACGGTCATCCTGATCGAAATACAAGTTGCGTCACTTAGAGTGGCAGTACATCAGTCAATTACATATGATGAAAATGTAAAAATAAGGTTGGAAAAACTAGATTTGTTAGATGTAAAATGCTTGGCAGCTCAGGATCGGTTGCAATCATATCAAGCAAGGACATCGGCCGCCTTTGATAAACGAGTCAAGTATCAGTCTTTCGAAAAAGGGGATATGGTGCTAATGCTGAAAAGACCGATAGTGGTCACCCACAGAATAGGGGGCAAATTCGAGCCCAAATGGGACAGGCTGTACATAATAACAGAAGTATACTCCAATGGAGCGTACAGGGTCATAGACCAAGATGGACAAGGTATCAGTATACCTGTTAATGCTCGCTTTATTAAAAGATATCGTCCTTGAAGATACTTCTAATTTTGATCCAGAATATTATCAGAATAATGCTTCTGTATCAAAAGGGGGCAAGAATAAGCAAGGTCATAGCCATGTACTGTCAGATGAATGGATAAAGAAGAAATTTGCGAGCGCATTAAGACTACATGTCAATAAGTGATACAAAAAGAAAGTGACCATCGTTATAATCATCAGGCGAGCTCTACAAAATTTTGTTGAAATTGGTATCGTCACCAAGCTGATATATTATGAATAACACATGAATATCGTGGAAGATATTTGCAGAAGTGGTGATGTATCAATCTCAATCAGAGATACCTATCATTCTCGTGATAACGATGGCCACCTACCATTATCTTTTAAAGCAGCCTAGCTAAGCCTTAAAAACTGCTAGCTACGCATAAGACCTCTCAGTTTTACCATTTGGGCAGCGGTGAGAAGCCAGTGGCCCTAAAAATCTCATGAAGGCCATCATATGCACACCCATGCGGGCTGCGGATGAAGCTAACAATTGAAAGCCCTAAAAGGGCCAAAAGCATTCAATAGCTAGTCATGCGTAACACCCATGCTATCTGTATACTTTTCAATAGCGTCACGGGGTACGGATGGAAATGCCCTCCCGTGAATGGGTCTGACCTTACAGGCGAAGAAAATGCGGGCTGCAGTGTGAGCTCTTTGGCCTTGTCCATAGATAGGCCAACTATGCGTAAGACCCCCTAGATCTCTGGCTTGATTTCAGTATTAAATCATGAGGAAGGGCCCAAACCTACTCATTGATGGACTGGCGGCCCTAGATTTGGTACCCCAAAGGTCACCTTATGCCCCCCATAAAATCTAGAGAGTTACTGCGGCCAACCCTATGCGTAAATCCAACCGAGTTCTCGGCCCCGGTAGCTTCACTGGGCCCCTCTGATGGATCACAGTTTGTGAACTCACCAGGCTGTGAGAAGTCCACTGAACTCATAAGAGTTACAGAGACTATCACGTGAGACCCGACTCCATTACTCAAGAGTCTAAAAAATTGCGTGGCTCCACTACTCAAGAGGATAAACTGTGTGTGATTATTTGACTAAACTAAAACTTAGTACTGCTAATTAAGACAGGAATCATATGGGAAATCCCCTACTAACAAGTCAAAAAAAAAAAAAAAAAAAACAAAAGAGGTATAACACATCAATTAGAATATCGCATAAACAGACAAGAGAACCATTATCAAAAATATCATGAAATACTTGTATAACTTGCAATTCCAAGAGCACTTGTAGTAATAAAAAAAAATGTCAAAGTTTTATATCTCATAGTTCTCCTGTTATGCCTAATGCTGCTAAGTATTGTTGCAAATTTTCTTGAGCAGCTGCATGTTCCAGTCTGGCATTTGAAATAATTCCGGTAGGATCTGAGATACCAGCTAGCTTTTCTTTCAAGGAGGCAATTAATTATTCATTCTTAGCCAATTCAGATCTTTCAGTGTCCACAGAATGAAGGCTACATTACATCTTTTCCAGTACTCTTTTGATGTTCAGATCTTCCTCCAGATCATGCTTCTCTAGTTGAGCGATTTCTTGCTTGAAAAGGGTGATACGATTCTGAATAGTTGTCTTGTTATGAACAAAAGTCTTTAGTTGCTCCTGCAAAGATAGATGTTCTTGGTCGTGACGAGAAGCAATCTGAGAAACCTTCTCCCTAGAGTATGCAAGTTGCTTCCTATACTCCAAAATCTCAGGCGAGACAATCGGAGTTTTAGCTGATGTTAGAGCAATGATTGAATTATGGAATCGTAGGAGAGCATCGTGTACAGAAGAGACTTTGACTTTGGCCATCTGTGTAGCACTGTCCAGAACATCTAAAGCAACAGCCAGATCTGACCATTGATCAGGATCTTTAAACATCTTGACAATAGCTAGTATGGAATTCCTGATCAACGCCAGTTTATACGCAGAGATCTTCTCAAGAGATAGCATATTTGATGAAGTCCCAATAGAACCAGAACTCGTCGTGCCACTTTGAGGTAAGTTCCCTGTTAAGAAACAAAAGATATAAAGTTATAACAAAGCTATAAGTGCAGATAATATGAAAAGTGTAAATGAAGAAAAGGGTATACCTTCTACTGGTACCGGAACAGTGGGAGGTTGCATCTCTCTAGTAAGAAGGGGATCAGGTCCCACCATCTCAGCAAAAGATGGAGCCCTAACTTCAGTACTCGAATCAATAGTGGTGGGAGTTGGTAAATCAGTTGATTCTACCAGAAAAGCAATTTCACGTGTCACTGCCCGTGGAGGCATCGAGAATCTCAGTGAAGCCGCTGGTACGACAGGAGGTAAATCTATGGGGGAAGTACTATCTACCTCCATATTAATAACATGATCACCTAAAATAAAATACGTAAGGTAGGAAAGGAGAAAAGAATGAAAGCAAACAAAAAATAGCAAGATTGTCTTACATGGTGAATAACCATATTCCCCGTAGTCTAGGGGTTCGTCTTCTTCTTCCCCCGCTATGGGTGAAGTCTTTGTAGGAACAGCCTCGGAGGTCGGGAGGATATGTCCTTCATCAGAAAGAACATCTTCTGCAATAATATCTTCTTCGCTGCTAATATCAACTTCCCCCTCCTCATAGTCATCGTCTTGATTCTATCCTTTCGCCTCATATTCATCAGAAACAGTATTTCCAAATGAAGAAGCTGAACCTTCACTTTACGAATCTCTTTCACTGGATTCTTCAATGACAACCTGTTACCTTTTAGAAAGAAGAGACTGGTTACTTCCCGGTTGAGGATTTGCGCTAACTAAAGTCGAAGAAATAGAAGCAACAGTCCCTTCTTGAGGTGAAGGGGAAGAAGCTTGGGCACGCATTCGAGATCTTGTCATGGTGAAGAAGGACTGGGGTGAATAGTCCTAGGGGCATGAGAAGAGGTCGGCTGACTTTGAAGATGGGTAGAGGAGGTTAGCTGGTCTTGAAGATTGACAACATTATCTGGCAGAGGAGAAGTAGCCTCTGTGATTTTCTCCTTTTCAAAGCTATCTCGGGGAATTTTTCCTAACTCACAAATGGCACCGTAAGCTATCCATCCTTCCAGGGTGTTGTCAGGCTTCTTCTCAAAAATAGGGTCATCTACAGATATTTTGATGCAAAGATGACTAGCAAAAAGTGCATGACCGGTCTCCGCTATGAAGCCTACTCCATCTTCAATCATGAGACCCTTAAGCCTTGATGGTGGAAGCCAGATGGGTGTAGCTACTGGCAGACCTTTCCTTGCCAGATAAGACTGGTGAACCCACCATCTCATGTGGTTATATGAAGCCCGAGGAATACGGTTGCAGCACGGGATAATGAAAGAAGAATTAGCTCGGCCTAACAGTTGTTTCCATACCATTGCCCAATTGAATGGCCCGGTACCATAACTCTGTATCCTTCATGTCACTAGTCCACAATCTTCGGGAACTCCTTGATCAAAGCCGAATTGATGAGCAAAATGACTGGGATAGTATGGTTCTCTCCAGAATTTTGTTCCTTCCCTCAACGGGAGACTGCACGATCTAATTGACAAAAATAATGCCCTTTCGTCCTGAGTAAGTGACTCTGTGTCCGACTTGTCTGTGTCTATTGTGTAACAAGGTAGACAAAAATGAAAATAATTAATCTTGGCATCGGAGGAGATGGCATCTTTCGCCTAGTCATAGGACCTCTTCATCATGGCTCTCTTTTGAAAGAACCAGAGGGGAATCTAAGAGGGATGAACATAAGATTTCTCTTGGACTTCAAAGGTCCAAAGAAAATAGACACCGACCCAACTAATAAAATAATGTCATGGCATGTAAGTAGAAGCAGAGCCAACAGATGGACTTTTTATGTGAGAAACGATCTCTCCGAAATCTCTATAAATTGAACATAGAGCAGAGGGAGCAAGGGAGTATTTGACCCATTCGGCCATAGCATTGGCTACTACAAATAGTGAAGGGCAGATGGCATCTACTGACTTAGAGTTGGAAAAACCACTATGCTTAGCCAATAAGCGATGAATGCTGCGAGCTCCCCGTAAATAGAATATTCGGCACGCTCTTTTATGTTCTTACTAAAGCCTTCTAGCTCTCGTGAGTGATTGTCCTTGAACTTGGAAGAAAAAGAGAGGATGGATCTTATGAATATTTGGAAACTTAGACATCTCCTTGAAGAGTTCAGTTGTCGTTTCTGAGATAGATGCGATGCGGTCAAGGGAAGAGACAAAGACTAATTCATCGTTGGTAGGGACAAATTCATCGAAGAATTTTCCAGTTATCGGTAGACCGATAATCCTGTGAATATCCCAGAGCATAATACTCATTTCGCCTTCAGAAAGATGGAAAGAATTGGTGGAGGGGCACTAGTAATTCAGAAAGGCTTTAAGAATGGAAGTCTCCTTATAGAAAGGGTATGATGCTACTTCAATTACGGTATAAATACCTATCTTAGATAAGGTCTCCGCATGCTTCGCAAGAATTGTTGTGGCTCATTCAGAATAATAGTCACGGGGAGTTAGGAGGCCCTTTGTTCTAAATTCTTCGGGACTCCAAAGGAGGCGACGTTCGTTGAAACGCTGCTGGAGCATCTGGTAAAAATAAGTCGGGTACAGGCTGTGAAGATCATAAGACGGGGTGAGGAAGATCATGGAATGAATATCACCGTTTTGCTGCCTCAGTTTTGTCAGCTACATAATGCCTTCCAATAATCTTGGTTCTCTGAACGACCAACACTCTGTGTAAGCTAGTCTTTCTCCGTCCAGGTGATCGCTAGGCTCGCAGTTCAGCATGGACTGATGGCGATGAAGGCTGAATGGAATCACTACGATGCCTTGCTTATAAGGGTTGTCAAATTTTATGACACCTTTAATCGCGCGAATTGACTCCCGAGAATTATGCAATTTCTTCTGGTTGTGCTCCTTTATTTTATCTTAAAATTCTTGGGCCTTATTCCGACGAGTCTTCTTCGGTCGAGAAGGGGGCGGAGTGTCTTCCCTGGCGGGAGGTTTCTGGTTGATGATCAGGTGATGTGCTGTTGATTTCAGCCATTGTTCCTAGTCATATTCATGACATGTTTGGGAGGTCTTTCAAGATCGCCCGTTGCAATGGCTCTATGGATGGGGGATGGAAGCATGTTGATGCGTTCGGTGAAGTCGAAAGTGGGGAGGGGCCTTACTCTTGCTCCGGTGGTTGACTCTCAGGAGTTTCAACACCGGGTCAAGGCTTCGAGTAGCCATAGGTGGTGAGTGTGTGGGGTGTGTGTGTGCGTGCGTTATAAAAAAAAAGTGAAAGTGGGGAGCATTGGCTCCTTGATATAGGCAGGGTGAGTAGCGCTTGTCTTAAAATGCTTGCGCAAAGGTTGAGTTGGAGATGAGGGAGATTCTCTGGCTTGAGAAGGCGACGGGTTTGGTAATTCTTGATGTGAGGGATGAGCAGTAGGAGGATCGATGGCAATGAAAGTTCTCTTTATGCGGGCCATGATGAGAGAAGTTAAGTCCTGAAAAGAATTGGGTTGAGAAAAAGTTAGTACAAGAAAACACGCCAAGTTGAAGTTTAGTTGCGCGGGGGAAAATTGGCGGAAATTGAAGGTTTGTACATGTGGGGGCCTATAAATACCCCACTCTCCCTCTCATTTGAAGGAGAGAAGAATTTTGGAAGAGGAGCAGAGCTCTGATGGAAGACTAAAGGTAAGAAGGGACCGCGTAACCAATAACTTGTTGCACGGGTAGCGCAAGCAGGCTATCATATGGCCAGTTACAAAAAGGGCCAAGGTGCTGCTGAAATTGTCCAGTTCGATCTTCATCGCTCCAAGCTCTCCTTTTGCACAAAGGACAAGCTCAAAAGGGGAAAAGATCGAATGATCAAATCAGCACAACATTCCTCCTTTGGAGATGACCAAAGCACAAGTCAAAATGCTACCGAATTTGAGATTCGACATTCTAACTTTGTCAATTTATGTATTAAAAATAACCTATCTTAGAATCAAGGGATATTAAAGGATGTAAATGAACTCAGTATCATTAATACAATGATTGTTTTGTATATTCTTTCTTTGTTATATTCTAATAAGATAATTCTCCAAATCAAATGCATTTGTTTCTTGTTCGAAACACTCATCCGGACGTAATCTTGATCATGCAACTAGCCCATAGCGTCCAGACGTGCAGACTGTGTATTACATGTGAAATTTGGATTTTGTGTAACCGGTGGGGCCCTTAATCGATGATGGCGGAGAAATCCACTCCGTCCATTGAATTCTCCTCGAAAAACTAGTCGGAGATGGACATTTTTGCTCGAATTTGGTGCGGCCTATTGAATCTTTGCTTCTACCGTTCATCTTGCGTTTGATGGTGATCTTCGTGTATGCACGTGCATGATTGTAAAAGAACACCATGGATGTGGTCGGCCCCACCGTGTGGACATGTTGGACGGTTCAGATCGTCCGGACCGATGATGATGGTGACCCACTGAACATCACAGCAGGATCCACTTCTACTACTTGCGTAAACAAAAGAAATCGGTCAGGTCAAACTACGTTTGACCCGACTGACGGTTCTGTGCGCCGCTAGTGCACGCGAGTGAGGTATATGCATTGTACGTGGGGCCCACTGTAGTGTTAGGTCAATAAATCCACATTGTCCATTTGTCGACCCATTTAATTTGAGGGGTTGAGCCTGAATTTGAAGTATATCTAGAGATCAGGTGGGCCCCAAATCAGTGATTTATGGCTGATCTTGTCCGTTGGACCACTTCCACAAAAATTCAATGGCTTAAATTTTACGTGTACGGTTACTTTATGATCCCAAGGCCAGATATAAAGTTTCAGGCCAAACGAATGGTGGGAACCCTGTGATCTTGCATTCAGGACAATTTTCAGGCTTTTTCATCTTCAATTACTTGATTTTCTCGAATCTTTGGCATGTGAATTCTTCGATCTCGGTCTCTTAAGATCCGTCCCTTGCCTTAGTGATTTGTGAGCATCAAATTCATGCCTTTAGTACCCTTTTTCAATCCAAGCTCTTAAATTCACCTTGCAATAAAACATGATTAAAATAGGACGTTACGCATTATCATGTTTGTAAAACCATGTGATAACTGGGGTCTAATATGCAATATTTGACCCTCAACACTTACCATGTGTTATTGTGAATTGTGCGGCTTCTTACCTATGTGGCCTTGCGATCATGAATAACCACTTAATCATGCAGCGTAATTGTAGCCATTTAACCGTATGATCGTAAAGTGCACAGAAGGCTACCTAACCATATGAAATTAAGTTGCATTGATGGTCATTCAACAACGTGGGTTTATACTTATCGACATAGACACCGCCACTTGAATCATGTATGACCAAGTTGTACATTAGACCGAGTATGATGTAGGGTTATGTTACCCAAGCTAATGCTATCAAGGTCCTGGATTCTATGCGATGTGATCTCTAAACCGTAAATGGTATGATGAAATGTTGCCCTTGACCCTTAACCATGTGACACCGAATATGAGTTATTAACTATGTGACGTGTGAAGTGGTTGTAGTATAAGACTTAGTGTAAGGTAGTATAGCCATGAATAGTGGGTACGATTCTAATTGTTCAACTATGTTTGGATATTTTGCAATATGCATGGATACTAGATCATGATAGTAATCATATACATAATAAACTATGTGAAATTGTGGTACTTACTGCCTGACCATGTGAAAGTTTAGTAAAGCGGTTGCCCCATTATGTGAGCTATGATGTAATGAAAGTACGTAACCATCTAACCTTAAGTCCTTTATTATGACAAGTAAAGTGATATTTGTGTGGCCACTCAACCATATGGACTTCTGATAATGGAGTGGTCACAGGACCATGTGGGCATATGAGAATTGTGTGGTCACTCCAGACTCGTGGACTATGTCGATGATGTAATCCCTTGGGTATGTGAACTTAAGACGTGTGTCAAATTGATTGTTAAGCCCATCTTATTAATAGTATTGGGCTTGATTTGTGGATTTTACTAATATGTTCACAATGGCATTAGAGTGGTGGGCCTATTAGCCTTAAAGCCCACCTTAAGTGGATGCCTTGTGGGCCCATTAACAGTAAACCTATGAGGCCCATAGGTTACTTCTTCTTACTAAGAATGTAAGACTCGATGAGAAGTGCATATTGAGCTTATGTTTGGGCTGCTTGGTAAGTGCATGAGACTCCATGTGATGTATGTATGCCAAGTCCCATTTGAGCCTTGTGAATGAGTTATGATTGAGTCCTCGAATGGACCATTTGTGGTAATCAAATGGACCACCCAATAAGCCAGAAGATTAGGATGTAGCGACCCACTAACCAGCCCATTTGAGTGTGGCAATGAACTCGGCCTTAGTTCACTTGAGATGATAGCTAGACATGTTGAGGCGTTGGATTGAAATCTAATTATGCATGTGGTGATGGCATATGTGCGGTGATTGTGTAATGTGATACTTGTGGTGATGATGATGCGTGTATAGTTAGATGTGATGATTGTTATGTATGGTAATGCTAATTTATATTTATATACTTGGATGGTGTTCAATTAGATGTAAGGACTAAGCAGACCACCGTATGTATTACCTTGAGTCATAGATAGTGCACCTAGCGTCGTATAATGACGTGACACTTATGCACCTACTTCCTATGGAACTGATGAGGTGAACTACTTAACTCTTAACCGTGAATGAATATGTTGGTGATATGACCTAGCTTTCGAATAGCTATGGATCTTTACATGCGGATTTGAGACATGTTATGGTATGTGCGTATTCCTTGCACATGTTTGATATACAGTCTGTTGTGGTGACATTGTATGAGGTTTCAGCCATGCGATTAGTGCCGAGTGATGGATTGATCCTAGTTGTGCTATTGTGTGGTTGGTGCACACTTGTGATGTGGAAGTGTGGACACTCACATATCCCCATGATCATGAGGGAGAGTACACATTATACCACTATTTTGCCATGTTGGTACCGTGATCATTTTGATTGGTCAGATGATATTTGTGTAGATTGCATCTGCACGCACGCATACATGTACATGCATCATAGATGAGGAGTGCATGGTGTGCATAGTTTGATCATACGGAGATCATATGCATGTGGTAGAGGATGTTGGTGCGGGGTGCACATGATGGAGTATGTGGTAGAGCATGTTGGTGCGGTGTGCACATGATGGTGTATGTGCGGATGTTATCTGGTCCGAGAGACCGTGGCCTTAGTCCATGGGTTGAAGTCCCTAAGCGAATATATTGGGCACAATCCCTGGGTTGAAGTCCCTAAGCGAATATATTGGGCATGGTCCCTGGGTTGAAGTCCCTAAAGCTCACTTGATGCTACATTGTAATTTATGTTTATACCGATGTTGATATTACATGTATATCCTTTCCACGATGAGCATTGATTGTAGATCTGATGTGGTTGGCAGAGGAGTCCGATTGGTATTAGGGTTGCCTCGTATGCATATGTGGCTTACAAGCATAACATTACTTGAGTGCAATTATACTGCATAGCGTTCTTGTGGATTATCATTGCATTTTGCATAGCATCCTCATGAGACAGATTGTACACCACAGCAACATCGTGGTTATACTGATGAGACCACCACAGCGGCATCGTGGTTGGTATTTGTGGACACCAGAAATTTGGGTTTCTTATACTGGGTCCCAGACCCCTGGGTGAATTCCCTAAACCTCGAGTTGAAAGTGCCCTGGTTTGTCAATTAGAGTGAGTGTTGAGTCAGTCAGACTGCGGAGCCTCATATGAAGATCAATTCAAGCGTCTGTCTCAACCTGGATGTGTGCAAGCTCGCCACAGGTAAATCTAGCCTCACATCCCATGTCCCAAAACACCAGGTATTTAAAACCCTTAAAATAAACTAGAACATTATAGGGTTTTGAGTGTAGAAAATATTTTTCAAAATAGGAAAATTCTTTAAGTTTTCTTGCTCTGTCGATTTTATCAACGCACATCTCGATATGATCGACCTACGCTGCCAAGTTCTCGATGCTCCATCGATACCATCGAAAAGAGGACCAAATATGTCCAGCAACCTCATACAGATCTAGACGGAATTATCGATGTATCGATACACCTATCGATATCATCAATATTCAACTCTCGAGTCTATCGAGATTGACTCGATAATATCGACAGAGAGATTTTTGATGCCCCTGTTTTTTGCTAAGAATATCATATATGCATTGATATATCGAAGCGTCCTCGATACCATCGAAGTTCAAATCTCGATGACATCAGAAGGCTCTCGATGATATCGATCTTGGGCGTCAAGTTCTTCCAGCTAAATACTTTAGGATTCTTTATCTATGATCGGGGGTCCTTCGATAAAATCGATATTCAAATGTCGATAATATCGGTACAATCTCGATTGCATCGAACAGGGACATAAACTATCCAGCAAGCTTAAAAAAAAATTGTTGGATTTATCGATGCATCGACACGGGTATCGATATCATCGACATTCAAATTCCGATGATCTCGATGGTCCCTCGATCATTCTTATAAACCTGAAATATTTTTAGTCAACTCTCTCTCATTGTCAAATGTCGATGAATCGACACTAGTTTCGATTTAATCAGAGTTCGAAATTCGATGATATCGAGACCTGTTTCGATTCCATCGACCAGCTGGCAAGAGGTTTTAATAGCGTATGACATTTGAGTTTGTGTCATCGAGTGGACCATCGATGCGATCGAGAGTATACGCTTGATGATATCGAACCCGCTCGATGATATCGAACTCTGTTATAAATGTGACCGTTTTATATCCGTTGGAACCTTTTACCTATATATAGAGGACTTGTCTATTATTGATGGGAGAGAAAGAAGAGAATGCTTTTGTGTGTTTTACCTTAGATCATATACCTAAAGCCCTTTCTCTCAGGGAAGTACATCCTCCAATCCACCCTCATCATTGATATTCAATAGAGTGGATTGGGGAATGAACTTCCACATTCAAGGATCCTCCAGCTACTACCTTAATGACAAATCATTAAGCTGGGAGGCCTTGAATGCATAATCGGAATCACTTTATCTTCCTTATAGGAAAACCTTTTATAGAGTAGGATTCCGCCTTAACCTTGACCCAACTCGAAGCCTCGCATTGGAACATCAATTGTGTTGCGGATCAAGGAAACCGAAGATTCTTCATCAACAAGGAGGACATCTTCGTCAATATGCTGAATGAGACTCATCTGCTTATCAGTAAGTTATTAGAGTCCTATAACGCCCTGAAATTCGAGGGTCGAGTAGCAACTCAACTCTCGAGTTCCAAAACATCACTTATGCAACATAGGGACTGATGATTGAATGTTGTCTGTGTTAGTGCAATAAACATGAGTGAGATTATACCAAATCAGTAATCCATACTCCAGATCAATGTACAAAACGCAAGCGGAAGACTGAAAGATGTATATAGATGTATATTAAAACAAAACGATTTCGATCTGTCTTCAAAGTATGATTACTTCACTGAGTCATCATATACATGTACTGAATCAAAAACAAAATGTCATAAAAATAGTCCAACTATCGTGATAGCCCAGTAGCCCCGTAAATCTGATAGCCTAAGTAAAGCCGCTGGAGAACTGCATATAGGAGAACTCATCCTGATCATCGTAATAATCAGGCTCAGCTTCCTGAGTATCATCATTACCAGCATCTAAGACAAAGTCTGGTGGGTGTCCAAAACACCGTCCCGTAACGTGGGAGTGAGTAGCTAACTTAGTGGAACAATAAAGCATAGGTTAACATGTTATCAAATCAGTCAAGCAGTAATGATAAAGCAGTACAATCAACAATCCTAAGTACTCTTGTTAATGCAAGTATGAGGTGCAGTCGTGATGCATGCCCTCACCGACATACTCCCTCATGCGACACCATCTTACGTTCGCGGCATGCGTTCATCCCTCAGTGCTCCACATCTTCCAGGCACATGCGGTGCGATGATGAGCATGATTACCAAGTTATTATTAGTCCTTTTCAAACAGCAGATTGGAAAACTAAGGTACCTCCTTTATATCATTCTCAAACATGATCCCTTCTAGGGTCGTCAATCCTAGATAATCTCATACGATAGTTTGTTTCTAGGTCGCTGCAAGGGCTGTTACATGGAATCATTACACCAATCCCCCATCACCTTATCAATACAGGCCTAGTTTTGTACTCTTGTTGCTACGAAAGGGTCGTGGCCTCCATGTAAACTCGGAGTACGCTCGAGGTCACTACAAAGGGCTACCAGGGCTGTTACACGGAATCGTTGTACCACTCCCCCATCACCTTATCAGTGTAGGCCGACAGCTCGAATATAGTGTCCCATACCACCATAATCGGCTCACGAGTCTGGTTGCTCAATGGTTACTACGGGAGGCTCGTGGCCCAGCGTAGGCCGACAGCTCGACCACGGTGTCCCATAGCACCATGCCCGGCTCATGAGTCTTAACGGGTCGAGGTACCACGGTTAACGGGATTCCACTGGTAAGCTTGGTACCTTAGTTTCAAATAGAGGTGTCCAAACATGGTGAACATACATTAGACAGATCGGGTTACTTGATGAGCCTGACTAACACGAGCGCACAACCAATTGAATGACATGAAGTGCATAAGCACTTCGCGTGGCCTAACCACTGTCGCCAACTGAAGTACGACTCGGGTTCATCCTACGTGGCGAATAAATCTCAACCACGTACTCAAGTCTGTTACCGATTGTTTGGACTATAATCATAGCCCCAATCATAATCAATCCTTAGCCAGAAGCATGTGGAGTAAAGCATAATAAACATAGTAATTCAAGCATGTTAATAAGCATGTCATAAAGCATGTTATAAAGCACAATATAACAGGAAATACCAACACATATATTTCTTAAGTAAGGGATTAAATTAAACAACCATCATGAAGAAAATCATATAAATCTCTAAGGTAGCTGAGAATCCTATCTCAACACCTACCTAAAGCGCAATCCCCTAAGTACATACTCTTACAAGCATTTTCACAAACACTTAGGATACACTCTTTCAACATCCATAGCGTATATTAGCAAGAACATGTATTAGGGTGAATCCTTTCACCGAGTAAGTATCATACACATATATAGCATATACATATAGTCATTTATCATGGCAAACACACTTTCAAAATTTATACATATACGGTACTTTCTACAAATACGAGGAATACAGTATATTCCACATAGTTAACATATAACCGAAAAACGAAACGGACAGCACTTTGTACATGTGCAATAACATACAGATCATGAATCTATCATTATCTGGCATTGAAAGCGTTGAAAACCATAACCTATACACCTAATGTCCGCACCTTACGCTATAGAAGTGTAATGAACTTGGTAGGAACGCTAAGCTTTCTTCCACGACGGTATAACAACCTAAAGCACAAGTAGTGTTAGCTATTTCGCTAATTGAATTAGTTAAAACCCTAAATCAGATTAGGGTTAGGATTTTCTTACCTAGAATGAAGTCGGAATCGCCGGGAAAGCGATTAGAATGGCGTGGTTAAGCTTGTATAGCAAGAGGATAGAGTGGCAGGAAGTTTCTCCCACAACTCTCATACTTTCTCTCTTTTCTCTCTTCTCTTTCCTAGGGTTTCTTCAAATTCATATGGGCTGAATGAGAGATGGTTTAAGGTCCTTATATAGCCTAAAACATCACCAAAATAGACCAAAGGTCAAGGTATACTTAGGTTATAACCAAAGTGGGTCTGTTCCGTCTCAACGGAGCACTTCTGGCGGCCTCTTTTCTCTGTACGGTCAGACTTAAGCTCACTAACGCTGGATCTAGGTATAGTTAAGTTTTTGTTCTAGTCAGGTTCTCAGATCGCATGTGGCGGACCAGTTTCAGTTCAATGGTCACTGAAACTCGATCGGGGATTTTAAGTACCCTGCCATGTGTATGAAATTTCTCCTGATCCGAGGGTGTATTCTGGCCAAATTCTGACGGTCAGAATCCTTATAACTGATCTGCAAGCGACACGTGCCAGATTACTTAAATTTATATTTTATTTTTACTTAATTTCACATTTCTCACACTCTACACTCCGGGCTCAAGCGAATAGCGTTGGGACATTATCTGGATTTGATCTCCTAGATGGTTATCAAGCCCAGTGAGGCGGTCCTAACTCTATAACCTCGTATTATTTGGATTTCCGATGTGTGGTCCAGATCTAATACGGAGTTTCCATGTGCTCCCGAGAATAGACGGGTAATGAGATTGATCCTAGATTTTATGGTAATGTAATGTCAACGATTCCACAAGTTTTGGGTCTTGCAGATCGTATTTAAAGTGATTAGTGTAGATTTCATGGCTAATCGAGTTTAGCTTTTAGTTAACTTTGTCTAATTTCTGAAGGATTTGATCCTAAGTGATTTCTGCCTGAGGTGGTACTCGGGGCATTGTACGGAATTTTCTGAGTCGTTACAATCTACCCCCCTTAATGAAAAATTTCATCCTCGAAATTAGTACCTTTTCATACTCTTCGAGAAGTTGAGGGTAGTTCTTTCGGACCTCGGCTTTAGTCTCCCAGGTAGCTTCCTCCTCTGTATGATGCGTCCACAGTACCTTTACGAGCGGAATCACCTTACTGCGCAACACCTGCTCCTTCCTGTCAAGGATACGCGTCGGGCGCAACACATAAGTAGCATCCTCGCTCAACTGCGCTTGCTCCCAATGGATGATATGTGAAGGATCAGGGACGTATTTCTTTAGTATAGATACATGAAATACATTGTGCACGCCCGTAAGTGGTGTGGGCAAATCGAGACGGTATGCCACCGCTCTCACTCGATCAAGTATCTGAAACGGGCCAATGAATCGCGGCATAAGCTTCCCCTTCTTCCCAAACCGAAGGACTCCCTTCATAGGGGAAACTCTGAGGAATACATGATCTCCAACCTCAAACTCCAGCGGTCGCCGCTTCGTATCGGCATAAGAAGTCGACGCCTGATAATGTCGATCTTCTCTGAGGTCGTCTGTACTAACTCTGGGCCAACCAAACTACGTTCACCAACCTCTGCCCAGCAATGCGGTGCTCTGCAAGGGCGCCCATATAAGGCCTCATAAGGAGCCATGTCAATACTCGCCTGAAAGCTGTTGTTGTACGGGAGACAATCATCCCAACTGTCCTTGAAGTCCAAAACACAAGCCCGTAGCATGTCTTCTAAAATCTGATTCACCTGCTCTGTCTGCCCGTCGGTCTGAGGGTGAAACGCAGTGCTGAACTTTAACTTCACACCCATCGCTTTCAGGATACGAGTCCAAAAAATAGATGCGAATCGCGTGTCTCTGTCCGACACAATCTCTAAGAGAACTCCATGCAGACGCACTATTTCTTTGATGTACAACCTAGCCAAGTCGTCTGCAGAATTCGTCACTCTAATGGGGAGGAAATGAGCTAATTTAGTTAATCGATCTATGATCACCCAAATGGAGTCATAACCCTTTCTCATCTTCGGCAACCCCGAGATGAAGTCCATAGAGATGAAGTCCCACTTCCACTCAGCTATGGGCATGGGCTGAAGGAGTCCAAGAGGTCGGCGATGCTCAGCCTTGACGTACTGACACGTGAGACAACGTGAAACATACTCTGCTATATGCACCTTCATGTTATCCCACCAATACGATCGCCTCATGTCCTAGTACATCTTCGTGCTACTAGGATGCATCGCAAGCTTTGATTTGTGGGCAGTCTCGAGAAGCTCCTATCTTAAGTCCTGAATATCTGGGACGCATAGGCGGCCACGGTATTGTAGGCCCCCATCTGTGCCAACTGGCCACTCGGAGTCCTCAGCGTCGCTAGCTTGCTGTCGAAGCTCAGACAACCGCTCATCGTCCTTCTGGGCTTCGATAATCTTATCATCATTAAGTGGTCGTACCCGAACATGCGCAACACTCTCAAATGGCTCCTCCACGGTGAGTTTCTGCTCGAAGTCCCGCATGAACTCCAACATATCCCACTCTGCTATCATCAACGCAGCTGCAAATGCTATAGCCTTCTTGCAACTCAACGCATCTGCCACAAGGTTGGCCTTGCCAGGGTGGTAGGAAACCTCGAACTTGAAGTCCTTCAAGGTCTCCATCCATTGGCGCTGCTTCATATTCAAGTCCCGCTGAGTGAATATATACTTAAGGCTCTTGTGGTCGCAGAAAAGCTCGAACTCCTCTCCGTAGAGGTAATGTCTCCAGAGCTTCAATGCCAAGATGACAGCTGCTAACTCAAGGTCGTGAGTAGGGTAATTCTCCTCGTGCTTCCTTAATTGTCTCGAGACATATGCAATTACCCTGTCCTTCTGCATAAGAATGCAACCCAAACCAACGCGAGACGCGTCAGTGTATATCATGTACTTAACCCCTTGCTCTGGCAATACTAGCACAGGGGCGGAAGTCAGTCTGTCCTTCAACTCCTAAAAAGATGCTTCTGCCTTCTCATTCCAGGTGAACTTCAGATCCTTGCGTGTCAACTGTGACAACGGCCTGGCTATCTTCGAGAAGTCCCGAATGAAGCGTCTATAGTACCGTGTCAGGCCAAGAAAACTCCTCACCTCAGTAACTAAGCCAGGCTGCTTCCAATCCTGAATCGCGGCTACCTTAGTAAGGTCCACAACTATCCCATCCTTGGACACTACATGTCCCAGGAACTTGATTTCCTCCTGCTAGAAGTCGCACTTCTTATACTGCGTGAACAACTGGTTCTTCTTCAAAGTACCCAACACCGCTCTCAGGTGCTCCTCGTGCTCTTTCCGACTCCTAAAATATATCAAGATGTCATCGATAAACACGATGACTAATCGATATAAGAATGGCCGAAATACCCTGTTCATCGAGTCTATGAACACGGCCGGTGCGTTCGTAAGACCGAACGGCATCACCAGGAACTCGTAATGCCCAAAACAGGTCCTGAAAGCTGTCTTCTGCACGTCTTCATCTCTGACGCGCAACTGGTGGCACCCTGACTGCAAATCAATCTTCGAGAAATACTTTTCCCCCTTCAACTGATCAAACAGATCATCTATCCTGGGCAAAGGATACTTGTTCTTCACGATGACTTGGTTCAATCTACGGTAATCAATACACAACCGTAGCGAGCCATCTTTCTTCTTCACAAACAGTACAAGTGCTCCCCAGGGAGACACACTAGGTCGTATAAAGCCCTTCTCTACCAGTCCGTCAATCTGTTTCCGCAGTTCCTCCATCTCACATGGAGGCATACGATAAGTCGGCAATGAGATAGGTGTCGCACCAGGCGTAAGATCAATGGTGAAGTCGATCTCGCGTCGAGGAGGCAAACCAGGAATCGTCGCAAACACACCTACAAAATCCTGAACCACAGGCATATTTCCCAACGTCGAACCATCAACATGCTCTAGTAAAGCAGCGTAATATCCAACACAACATGACTAACTAACCTTCACTGGAAAAGTAAAGACAGTGCCATCAGGTCCATAGGCTATCACCACCCGGTTATCATAATCAATTTCTACCTTCATCTTGGTGAGCCAGTTCATACCAAGGATAATGTCGTATTGCCATAGTAGGGTGATAATGAGGTTAACGAATACTGTCCTGCTACCCAAATCTACTGAGAAACCCTCACACATCCGTGTGACATTCGAAAAAGTCCCAGTAGCAGTAGTGAGTCTCATTCCCTTTATGGGAGTAGTATGTAAAGCTAGACGCTTAACTGCCCCACATGAAATGATAGAAGTAGTGGACCCAGTGTCCACCAACAAGGAGACGGGTGTACCTTGAATGTGGGTCGTACCCTCAAAATCCATCAGGGCCGTAATCGATGTCTCAGGTGCTTCAGCTATAAGCACGTGTACTCTAGTCTGCTGTCTATGCTTCGGCTGTGGCGCGCTAGGCCGTTGAGGCGGGCTGAAATGAGATGCAGGAGGTCGGAAGGAAGGATGAGCAGGGGCAGTCCATAGGGGTGGAGCCAATATAGCCTGTGGGTGAGGGCGATCAATCCTCTGCGATGAAGAAAACCCGCTATCCTTCATCCGAGCAAAGCAGCTCTCTGCAGGATGACCCGGTCTCCCGTAGTATGTACAGGTCACACCTGAACGCCTCATCGAAACTACTGGCGCCGTGGCCCTGGGGGGAGAGTCGATGTGAGGCATCTTACCGAGGAAAGGCTGCTCTGCGTATCACGTTGTGGCCTCGTAACCATAGCACCACGAAAACGTGTCAGTCGCTCAGCATCCTGCTCTGCCCTCATTGACATATGTACCAGCTCGGCATAGGAGGGTATACTAACGCACCACATCTTCGACCGAATGTCCGGTCGTAAGTCCTCTAAAAAACGTCGTATCCGCATCTGCTCGTCAGCAAGAATAGTCGGGACATATCTGCCCAACTCAGTGAATCGATGCTCGTACTCCGTAACTGTCATGCCTCCCTACATGAGGCGTAAAAACTCATTCTCCTATCGTGTCGATAGGTCTGAGGGTAGTATTTCTCATGAAACGGAACTCGAATGCCTCCCATGTCCATGCATATCCAACTGCCACCGTCCGTAGGACACCGTCCGTAGGACACCGTCCCACTATAAGCTAGCCTCCTTCTCAAACATGAAGGTGGCTAACTCAACCTGCTCCTGCTCTGTACAATGGAGCATCCGTAGTATCTTAGAGATGCGGTCCAACCAGTATTCAACCTCCTCGGGTTTGTGAAAACCCATGAAAGTAGGAGGCCTCAAGTGCTGGAATCGCTCGAGAAGACCGAGAGTACCCACGTCCCCCATAGGGTACGCAGCAGGTGTGGGTGGAGGCACATCCTTAGCCTGAGCAGGAGGCTCTGTAGTCTCAACAGGACGTGTAGATGGTGAAGGTGGAGTCGCACTTCCACCATGAGATAGGGCCCCAGCAATAGTGGTTATAAGCTGTTGGTGCTGCTGCTGCTACTGCATCTGCTGCGATGCATCATCAACATCAACTGCTCAAACCTATCAGTAGGTGGAGCAGCCTGTGGCTCATACTGTGTCGAAGAGGATGCCTGGTTCTGCTCACGAACCGATGGTGTAAAAGGTGGCAGTCCACTTGTAGGACCAGCAGAAGGCTGATTTGAGCCTGAACCCAGGTCCGTAGGACCACCTCTGCGGGAAGGAGTCTGGTCCATCGAATCAGTGAGCAAGAGGGGTGTCGTGCTCCTCATATACTTCCGTGGCATGCCCTATACAGCATAGGGTGCAACGCATGTAAGATAAAGCATAGCAATACAATACACAACCACTTAAGCATTCCACACACTTCATAGCAAAAGAGGCTGCATGCATTTCATTTAGCAAAATTGTCACAATACATGGAAAACAGGATTACATGAATCATGACAGAAGATGCATGTGAGCTAATTATAACCAAGCTTCAAATACTAAAAACATACTACTAACTACTGCATCCATCAACATAAAAACATAAACCGCCTAAAGCGGCAAGCAAAATAAACTACAAACAACAGCATGGATGATTAGGCATCTGAGTCAGGCGATGGAGGAGGGGCATCCTTGTCCTGTACACAGCATAGGATAGACTTCAACGTGCTAGTCGCTTTCTTGAATTTGTGCTTCACAAGGCCCCGAAGATCCATGACATCCTGTCGTCAGACAGCCTAGCCCTGCCGTAACTCAGCATGATCCTCCTCCAGTTGAGCCATACGAGCATCCAAAGTGGCCCGATCAGCGCCCTGCACCGGTGGAGTAGGAGGGGAGCTCTCCTCGGTATCCTAAACAAAATGGCTTCTCTTTTCTTTTTTTTTTTTTCTGTGCCCAGCACAGAAAATGCAGAAGTGGGGTCTAACTTTTGGTGACCCAGGGTGTTCATCTTACAGCCCCATTGTGGATTGACTATGACCCAAAACGTTCCTCCATCTGATGATATTAACAATCAGATTGGTGACCTGTAAAATAGATGATTTGTCCATCCATCCACATTTAACTAGAGAAAACTACCCAATCATGTTAGTAAGATTTCCTAATGGGGGAGATTTTGCAGATGGCACAGTAGACAAATGTCCTTGATAACAAAAACGCGGGCCTGCCTGTACAGTTTCAGATAGATAGAAAAAATAAAAATTAATAAAAATTTAGTGTGTCAATCTATATTACCTCAAAGAGATCAGAAAATTTATAAAGCTCAAGCTGAACAGGCTATAAGGCTCCAGTTCAGGGCAGAGCCCCTTATAGTGACGCCCACATATAGACTATAATTTTTGTGGGCACACCATCAATGGGCACTGCTGCTTAAACCACCCCACCAGAAAATCCTACCCATCTTATTATTGGCCAATAAATTATCCCTATAGGAACAGGATAAAGCCCACAAATTGGAGGACCAAAATTCTTTGACAGATTAACATTATGGTCAATCATTCATAGAAACCAGGGTGCAGAAATTTAAATAACTGAAAGGTGGGTCTCACCAACGCTGATTGCCATATCAAGCACTGTATATTTCCTCATAGGTAAAATGGCAAAAGAATCATCAGAAAGAGAGCCACTGTATGAATCCACAATCTGCATACCTTTATGGGACTTGAAAGAGTACACTAAAAAAAAAAAAAAAGTCCTCAAATCAATCAGCAGGGTGTGAATATCAATTCCAAGATAAAGGAAATTATCGTAGAATTGTAACAGATGATCTTCTCCAGAGTGTACCTCAATTTAGGAAGCCCTTGTGTGGCCGATGTCGAAAGATCGCACCCTCTGAGCTCCAAAATCCTCAGCCACCCTAATGGTAGCAATGAGATTGGTGTGGGGTCCCGGGCTGGTTGTGGGAGGACCGACACAACCTTCAACCCACGGAGAAAGAGAGATGTAGGAGATATATATATATATATATATATATATATATATATAGAGACAGAGAGAGAGAGAGAGAGAGAGAGAGAGAGAGGGACGACGGTAGTAGGGATTGAGGGAGAGAGGTGTGTCGTGTGCGGGATCTCAACAGGGGATTGGGGTAAAATCCCTTGTTTATAGGGCCGAGTATATACTCGGTTAGTATAAGGCTTCATCTTTCACCGTAGAAGATCTCCCTCCCATCCAACGGCTTAGGTGGTGACAACACTCGATCTTATGGGGAGGTTCTATACGGTCGAGCGTATAGTACCTTTTCCCTATATATATATATATATATGCAAGTAATTATAATCCCATATCATATCAAAGAGAAAAAAATTCAAATCATATCATGCATCAATTTAAAATATATCCCTGTATATCATAATCTCCCCCCCTTTTTGTCAGAAGTTGACAAATGAAGAAATATACCAAAAGATGCATAATAAAAGGCGTAAATATCAAGGATAATGTCATAAAGATTAATCATAAAATCATCCAAATGAATAGAGAAAAATATCCAATTAGCGTAAAGAGAAACATCCAAGTACAAGTGCAACAAATCCAAGGATTAATAATGAGTTATTACAGACCATAAAATGTATAATCATTATGATTCAGAGGAGGACGGTGCATGCATCTCAGGATCATTAATACTCAAACTCATGTTAAAGCGATGAAAGTACTTTTTCACATACGTCATGTGTTGTTTTTGAGTTTGATGGAGTAAGTCCTGGTATACTTGTAAAGTGTTCACCTTCTTCTCTAAACTCTCTAACCTATTAGCAAATTGAGAAGACTGGAAATTAGAATCATATGTGTTTCCTAACTCATCCAAATCGGCAAAAATGTCGTCCATGTTGACGTTGTCTTCACAAGTTTCTTCTTGATCGCCTAGTTGCTCAGGATGCGAGTTTAACCGCATCATATTTAGGCTTGCATTTCCAAATGGGAGTTCAGATTTTGGTGCTTCAATTGTGGGAATTTGAACATTAAAGTGCAAAGCAAGAGAAGTCATGAGGAATGTAATAGGAATGGAGCCATGACGTGGATGGAGGCGACATTGAATAATCAGGAAGGAAATCAAAGATGAAAGACAAATGTGAATACTAGATGCAACAACATGCATGACACGCATCATGAAGGGAGTAAGGTCAGTTTTATTCCCTGCCCTAGGATAGACATTCGATGTGAAGATACGAAGTAAAACATGATATTTTGGAAGTAAATTATAAATGGGGAGAGAGTTACCAGACCACCATTCAGCGTTAAAACCACGTAAAACCCGAGTAAGAGAATTTCTTTCTGAATTATTCATATCTTTAAAGAGAGTAGGAATAGGTACCCCATCATCTGTCATGTTAATGTCCATAACGGACGATATGATGGAAAGTGTTCCAGTGATAGTTTCTTCCATAAATTGAATATTAAACGTTAATTTATTGGAAGAAACTTCATTAATGGATGAATACATCCCTTGTGAGATGGACCGGTAAGTCGACCCCCCCCCCCCCCCCCCCCACTTTAAAATTTTCTCCCATCTTATCTCAGAGAGGAGTTTAAGAAGACCATATTGAGCGATATGATCGATATTAACTAATCGCTCAATAATAATGCTCCAAGAGCAGAATTCCCATACATTCTCCGGACTCCGGCGCGCGTATGATCTGTACAACTCGAGGATCGGAGTGGGAAAAGGAACCGAAATGAGGTCTACGAACAGTGCGTTTGTATCTCAGTTCCATGGAAGAAAATGAGCAACAAATAGAAAAATGGGGGATGGGTTTGAGTAGATTAGATTTTAGAGCAAACCCACTAAAAAGAAAGATCTAGATTCAAGTTAGATGTAAAATACTTGAATAAAATGCAGCAAAAAACTTAAATCTAAAGGAAAAATGCAAATAAATAGCTTACATGGAAGCTAGGGTGATGGATTTTGCCGAAGTAAGCACCGGCTAGCCGAGGAAGAAGAAGTGGAAATGAGGTGATTTGAAGTTTTTCCCCCTTTTTACCCATTCCACACACAATTCGGCTAGTTCGAGCATGTGCTTGGCTAGCCAAATTAGTCGGTTAGCTATGTGTTATACGAACATCCCCTAAAAATTTGCAAATTTGCAATTTTTCTATTTTGCAAATATTAATAAGAATAAAAATGCAATAAAGGAAAAATTATTTAAAGACAACATAATTAATCAATGCAACATAATCCAATGTCATGTTTTAGATTAGAGAATTTGACGCTGTCTAGGGGTTTTGTTAGAATATCTGCAAGCTGCTTCTCAGTATGAATGTATTCAAGCATAACAGTCTTGTTTTCAACTACTTCTTGAATATAATGATATCATATGTCGATGTGTTTCATGCGAGAATATTGAATAGGATTTTTACAAATGTTTATTGGGTTGGTATTATCATAATATAGATTCATGGTGTCTTGATCAATATCATAGTATGCTAACATGTGTTTCATCCACATAAGTTGTGTGTAAGCATTCCCTGTCGTAATATATTCAACTTCTGCGGTGGATAACAATACTGAATTTTGCTTGTTGCTCATTCAAGAAATAAGACAGTTTTCAATATAAAAGCATCCACCACTTGTGGATTTTTTGTCATCAATATTACCTGCCCAGTCAGCATCAGTGTATTCAACTATTTGTAGAGATGTATCATGTGGATACAATAAACTTCAGTTATCGGTACTTACAACATATCTGATAATTCTTTTGACAACAGATAAATGAGATTCTTTAGGGTTAAACTGATATCTAGTACATATAACAACACTGAAAGAAATATCAGATCTGCTGGCTGTTAATTACAATAGACTACCAATCATGCTACGGTAAAGACGAGAATCAACATTTTTACTTGATTCATCTTCAGATAGTTTGAATTTCCTTTTCTTTTATCAAATGGTTTTTGAAAATCTGTTCTTTTCTTATTTTTGAAAATTCTATAGATATCCTTTGCCAACATAGTGATATCGTCCTCATTTTTCTCAATATCCGAATTTACATTAAAATCCTTTGATTTAAATTTAGAGGATTTAAGGGCAATGGACTTGATCTTAGTAGCTTTGAAATTCAGCTCGTAAGTTTGAAGAGATCTAACTAGCTCCTCAACCTTCATAGTATCAGTATCCCTTAATTCTTGTATAGCAGTAATTTTTGAATTAAACTTATCAGGAAGTGATCATATTATTTTTGTACAAACTTTGCTTTCATGAATTTTATCTCCAAGACCCCACATGGAATTGACTATATGATTTAGTTTCGTTTAGAAGTCCATAAAAGACTCATTTTCTTCCATACGAATTTCGTCAAATTTGGTTGTGAGGATTTGGATCTTAGAATTTTTTTTGACAATGTTAGTTCTTTCATGTGTTATTTCAAGAATATTCATTCTTTAGTTGTATCACACGAAATGATTCTTTTGAATTCATCTGGCGATAGAGCACAAGTTATTGCATTTAAGGCTTTAACATTAGTACTACTTTCACTTTTGCGAACAGTCATCCAAAAAGTATAGGCAATTTCCTTCATAGACGTGGTTCCATTCTCAGTTACTACTTCCATCATATAAGGGATCCATTGCGTCACAGTGGCTTGCTGCATGCTTTCATCAATAGATTTGAAGAGACTCCTCATCCTGGCTTTCCAATAAGAATAGTTTGAGCCATTAAAGGGAGATGGCCTAGAAATGGATAGGCTCTCGAAATTCGACATCTTATAGCTCTAAATCTTACTATATGAGGTAAATCTCAAAGGAGCAACTTCGCTCTGATACCACTTGAAAGATGAGTCATCAATGTCCTAAAGGGGGCGTGAATATGACAATACTAAATTCTTCGAAATAAAATGGAATAAATAATCTTAACCACTCAAAGTATTGAGACATTGATTCTAAATAACTCGTAGGGCAACCTTCATCTAGTATTTTATGCAGGACAGCCTTATATCACGATGTCTTTGAAATCACACTTTCAAACTGACAAGAGACAATGAAATAAATATAACATTCACCACAAAGAATGAAATTAATATAACATTCACCGCAAATAATGAAATAAATAGTCACCACATAGGTACAAGAGGTTATAGTGTTTCGGTGCTTAAACTCATACCTACTCCACTCCTAAAATTATTACCCTCATAATTTTGGCTTTCACTATACCAAGCTTTTCACAGGTTCACCTTAACAATCTCATACATTTCTTGTGATTTTCATGGGCTATAACAACAAAACCCCTTTGTGATTTTCATGCGCTATCACAAATTAACCCACAAAGATTTTTGGGCTATCTCAAAAAAATCCAAATAAAGAATATAATTTACAATTGTACTTATCTTCAAATGACGACTCGAAGATGTAGTCGAAACTTGAAGCAACGATCTTTTTTCTTGAGTGTAGAGGAGACAGTATATGCTCAACCAGAAAGAATATATGGATCTAGTGTATCTCAATAAATATAAACCCTAATGCTGCAGATTCAATTCTCTGTTTCTCAAGTAGAGTATAAATTACTCTCAAATTGTATTTAAGATCAACTTGAGAAAGTGAATTGAATAAGCTAAATAAAAATTATAAATACCGCACAAATAGCTTGATGAGGACCTCAACTTCTCTCTTACTTGCAGAAGGTTTTTTAGTAAATTTTATTTTAAAATAGAATGAGAGAAGGTCTCTATTTATAGCCAAAGGATTTGAAAATTTGGTCAGGTTAAGAATAAGTTTGCCTGGCCAAATTTCAATGATTCTGTTCCAACGACTATCAGATTGTGCAGGATAAGATTTATCTAAAATTCGGCTAGCCCAAGCCAAAATTCGGTTGGCCAAATTCCTTCGAAAATATGAGAATCCTTTGCTGGAAATTGACCCGAACTTTCTTAAGGCTGGCCGAACTTCAAGTTAGGCTGACTGAATTTGTAATTGATTTTTTGAATTTTCAAATATGAAAACTTGGCTGAAACTGAAGTTAGGTTAGCCGAAGTATGTTAGGCTGGCTGAACCTAAAGTTAGGTTGGTCGAACTTCAGTAAACATACACAATGGTTTAACCATTTTAATCATATTTTTGAAAGCACCTAACCTAAGGTCTTTATAGGGTCATTCCACCTAGTAGTTGGGCTATACAAAGATCTTTAATATTGAAACTGAGCGATGTCATTTAAGTCTTGAGATATTGAGCCAATCTTCACAAGATGCCATAGACTACTGTAGTATACTTACGATCTGACCAGTATCTTTGTCTACGAAATTTGACAACTTCATGTATGCTACAAATATAAGCACTTACAGTTCTTATAATGAATGAATTAATTAATATAAAATTTAAACATTAATTGAGCCTAGTTCACAATCCATGTCTAACTAAGATTATGTAAAGTTAACTTAAATTCTTAAATGTTTGACTTGATGATTACATAAAAGCATTAAGAACCAAGTTTGGAGATCCTTATCTACCTTATATTAAAAGAAGAAGAAAATAACCAACTAAAAAATAGTAGGAATCGAAAATGTGCTACCTATTTCATGCACTTAAATGAGAAAACAATGAAGAAATAAGGAAATGATAATAGTGTGAAAGCCATCGATGAAAAAATAAAATTAAAAAAAAAAAACTAAAAATATAAGAGAAAAGGAGATGGGTTTAGAATCAGTAACTTGAGTTGATCTCTCCACTTTGAGGAAATCATCATAGTTAGCATTATGGAAAAAAGTTTAACTATTAATGGAGTATAAGTTAGAAATTCACTGACCACACTATGAACTTGATGTTTCAATGTATTATACTAATTAATTACAAAAGCGAATTGAGTTCAATAGTTTTCTAGTGGTATTAGGTTGTAGGCTAATATAGTTCACCCTTATATCCTTGATTCTTGCTTACATATGTATAGGACGGTATAAAATGTTGTTTTTCTGAGAAAGGTTTGAATTTTAGATATTAGAGATGAGTTTTTTTGCATGTTTTCCTCAAGACTAGCAAAATGTTGGTATATAGTTGTGTTGAGTGTAAAATATTGTATATTTTTCCCTTGTTATGCATTGGTTTCATAAGCATAAATATGTTTAATCAATTCAATCATGTTTTCCTATGTGAGCTGATTTGGAGAGCCAAGGTGGAAAAGCTGATTAAAGAGAAAAATTAATGCTCAAAGAATGATCAAGAGAAGATTTGGAGATTTGGGGGTGATTAATGAAGAATTCAAGTGCCAAAGATCCAAGAAAACTAAGTGTTAATGAGAGAGAAAAGATTGCATGAATTGTAAAGAGCTGCGATAGAATAAACAAATTGTCCGGTCCCACATGAGGTCGGTTTGGTCCGACCGAATGTGCACAGAATAGTCCAGTAAGAAACTATGATTTCAGAGTTAATTCAGCTCGATATTCGATCTAATTGAAGCCAGGTTTGGTTCAACCAAATCCATGTTGTGCGACCCAAGGAAGACAGAGACTTCAGACGAAAATTAGAGAAATTTGACTGCAACCGAGAGTAAATTCGATTCGACCGAAGGTTCTAGTCAACTGCAGCTAAAGCGTAACCAAAGTGTGAAAGTTAAAGTCGGTACCAAGTCAATGTGGATTTTTCCTATTTAAAGGGATGTTCTAAGCTTTCTTATATATGAATTAGGATAAAAGGTATAGAGCAAGGAGTTGTGGAGTCTTCGTAGAGTCCTCCAATCCTTCAGTTCTAGTTAGTTTTATGTTTTTCCTTTGGAGTTTTAATTCAATCATGTCTTTGATCGACTAATCTCTTAGTGAGGGCTAAGAGGTGAAGCTTGTAGTTATTCTTAATGATTGGTTTACTTTGATTCAATATTTAATTTGAATGTTGAACAATTCATTGATATTTGGTTTGAATGAAGATTTATTTCAAATTTACTTTGATCCATTGTCAACTCTAGACACATTAGATGATATGGAAAGATAAGAATAATTTCTTATTTATTTTACAAGGGATTGATCTTTAAAATTCATTGATTTATTGTGGACTCTGGGCATGATAGATGCTTTGAATTCCCTACGATCAATACTTTATTACATGACATGGGAACCAACTCAATTGAAGTTCAACTTTGTTTTGAGTTTATGAATGATGATTTAACTGCTCTATTATTCAGCTAGGTAGAATATGACTTCAATTCTAGTTCAATTATATAGTTGAATCAACTAAATTAACATTAATATAGGACTTCAATTCTTAATATTTCTCTCACAATTAATCCTCAAAACAAATTCCAATGGTTAGTTTAATTCTAGTTCTAGTTCTAAAGTATTCCGAAAATCGTACAATTGTAAGTCCCTGTGCGTACGACCTCGGTCTCACCAAGTTATTACTACATCACAGCCCTGCACTTGGGGTTGTCATAACAAGTTCTGTGCTGCAAGGAGACAGAGACTTCAAACCTATATTAGAAAAAATCGGCTGCAACTGAAAGGGGTTCAATGCGATCGAAGGCATGTTTGGCTGCAACCGAATGCGACCGTTGATGTGACCATAGCGCAACAAAAGTGCACAAGTGGATGTTTCAAGCTACTCTAAGTACGAATTAGTGTAGAGGAGTGTAACACCCCGTACTTTTTAGTACTTGGGTGTTACCATGTAACGTAACTTAGCATAAATGCAAACCTAATTTAAGCAAACATTCGCGTTCATTCTAGTCTCAAGCCGACCGATTAAAGCAATCTTCATCCATAGATTAAGCTATCCATCCAATGTTATCGAAGACAGACCATCATATTGTTAAAAAGATCTATTTTAGGATTTCAAATTTCATTGATGGACAAATCTAACCTATCATTTTGGATTTAAAACCCTGAATCATGAGATCCACCGTTCAAAGTGTCCACAACACCTTATTGGCCAAATTACCATCTCATCGCACAATTGACTACCTGATTACGAAAGACAATCTCTTAAGACTCGGATCAACAAATTCATCGTTTATCTAGTTCTCGAGGCTCCCTGAGACGATGCAACACTTAAGCATCACAATTAGGCCATTTGATCACTAAATATGCCAATGATTCTCACCTAAACTAGGCTAGGAACCCATATGAACTTTGAAGGTCAGACCTGAAGATGATCCGTCCGTCGGATTGACGAGAATCCCCAAATAGGACCCAAAAACCAAGTTGTATGGCCCATTAAAGTTGAGGATTGGACTGATCCTTGATCTAGGGTCATAATGGAGCCTTACCAACCAAATGGACGGAGTGGATTTGTCAAAAACATCTATGTGGGCCCCGCACTTGCAGTGCGTGTACACATCATGCGTGCAGCCATGGTGCACTGAACCAAGAGTCGGGTCAAAGATGGTTTGACCCGACGGTTTGCTGAAAAAGAGAGAAATATCTCTCTCCTTCTTCATTTAAATGAGAGTCGTCCGTTCGTGACGTCTGTGGCCCATCTTTACCATTCGATCTAATGATTCAAACTACCCATCTTGTAGGTGGGTCAATTTAGAACAAAACCAGTCCGTTTCACACAAAGGCGTGTACTTATGAGGGCACAAATCTAGATGTAGATGGACCGTGAAAAACCATATTTCCATAAATGGAAAACGCCTTGCAGGTTTTTGCCAGTTTGGCGATCCGCGTGAGGCCAAATCCGCCTACCCTGACCGTCCATCTTAGAGCAATCCTAGCCCTACGTTCGTAGCAAATGCCCTAGGGTTTCCATAGAAAAAAGATCGGCGTTAAAGCTTCTTATGGCTGTCCGTTTACACTGTATCAATCCAGGCCATCCACCTTCAATCCAACGGTCTGGGATTGTTAGGGCAAACTGTATAAGGAATGAAATCCAGCAAAAACATCTTTCCTTCCGTTTCATGCGGCAGCCTGAGAAAATCGGCCGCTAGCTCCTTCCTTCCAACCCATCAATGAAACTCCATTAGAGCTTTAACTTGAAGCATCCCCTAGCTCTATCCCATCAAATCAGATCGTCCAATGCATTCAGTTATGAGAAAACTGCTAAGTATTGAGATCTACCATTAATGGCCGATCTTCTTCCTTGACAAGAAACTCGCCTGGTCAGCCCGGTTGTTGGGTTGTTGAGAAAGATAGAAGGAGAAGGAAGGAAAGGCAGGGAAGTGAGACAGAGAGAGAAGAGAGAATGTGAGAAAGAAGAGAGGATGAGAAGGAGTGGGCTCAATCTGGTGCTGCACCAAACTAACTCACTGCGCCAGGCAACTCAGGCCGTTTCAGACTAAGTTGCTTCCGATCCAGGCCAACTACCTTGCTGCCTAGTTGGGCCGAGTTGAGATTGTTGTGGGCGTGTCAAGTTGACACATTCCAACACTGATTAGTTCTAACCCAACAGAAAGCTGTGTCCCTGGCCGTGGTAGGTGCTGGACCTAGTTGTAGCTCGCCCAGGCCACCACCATCCTCCCTGAGTCTCGACGCAAACCAAAGAGCTAGGACTTGTCGCCTTCAGGTTGTGCTACAACTAGGGCTGTTGGGAGTGCATCTTCACCCTTCAACCATCGATAGGCTGAGCACGAGCAAGGTTCACCTTAGGTAAATACCCACACCCGAATTCAAATTAGCCAAATCAACTTGACTCTAGTAAATTTATAACTGCCATGTTACTTAATCAAATGAAAATTTGGATGCAACTTAGATATGCGGGCATTGGACTTGTGTTGATTACTCTAAGCTCACAAGAACAAGCTATCCTTGTTAGGATAGGAACATGCCTAGCACGGTGTTTAGAAGGCAGGATTAGTCATCGAAGTAATTGGGTTTTCCTCTACTACCACATTGTTTACTTTTAAAACCAGAAAGCTCCACTTGCAATGTAACGCCCTGAAAATCAGGGGTTGAGCATAAACTCAACTCCCGAGTTCCAGAACATCACTTATGCAACAAAATGAATGATGATTGAATGTTGATTGTATTCGTGCATTGAACATGAGTGAGATTAAGCCAAAACAGCATATCATACTCCAGAGACAGTTAAATTTGTAAGCGGAAGACTGTGATAGATAGATAAAATATATAAACTATGATGAGTCTCCAGAGTGTGATAACATTACCAGGTTAAATAATTATAAGTACAGTTCTAAAATATACCAAATGTGAGGAAGTGTAATGTCTCCTGTCCCAAGTACCATAGCCCCGTCAATACAATATCAGGTCTTCATTGACCTGTTAGAGAGATACAGATAGGAGAACTTCTCCTATCATCATAGAAGTAGTTCGACTCTGCTTCACAAGCATCGCCATCACCTGAAACTCAATAAATCTGGTTGGTGTGTACAACACTATCCCGTAACGTGGGAGTGAGTAGCTAACTCAGTGGAACAATAAGGCATAGGTTACATGTTATCAATTCAATCAAGCAGTAATGATAAAGTAGTACAAATCAAACAATTCTAACTACTCTTATTAAGTGGGAGAATGAAATGACATGATGCTGTATGCCCTTGCCAAACCACCCTCATGCGACATCATTTTACGTTCGCGAATGCTTAACTCCCTCAGTGCGCCACATCTACTAAGCACATGCGGTGCGATGATGATCATGATTACCGAGTTATTATTAGTCCATTTCAACCAGCAGTATTGGGAAACTAAGGTACCTTCCTTGTATCATTCCCAAACATGATCCATTCTAGGGTCGTCAATCCTAGTTAATATCATACGATATTATGGTTCGAGAAGCATAGTGAAGGCATCGCAAAGGGCTCGTCACCCGTCAGCGCGAATACAGATCTCACCGTATGCGGCTCAATTGCTGGCCGTCAGCTCGAGCACAGGTCTCACCGTACTCGGCTCAATCACTAGCCGTCAGCTCGAGTACAGGTCTCACCGTACTCGGCTCAACTCATACTCTAGTTGCTATGAAAGACTCGTCGCCAATCACAGACCCCTAGAGTATACTCGAAGATACTACGGAGGACTCGTCGCCCGTCAGCACGAGCACAGGTCTCACCGTACTCGGCTCTCGCCGTAAGTATCAACAGCTCGAATACAGTGTCCCATACCACCATATTCGGCTCACGAGTCTGGTTGCGCAATGGTCACTACGGGGAGGCACGTGGCCCCAGCGTAGGCCGACAGCTCGACCATGGTGTCCCATACCACCATGCCCGGCTCATGCGTCTTAGCGGATCGAGGTACCATGGTTAAAAGGGGTTTCACTGGTAACTTTGGTACCCTAGGTTCAAGCAGTAGCGTCCAAACAGGGTGAACATGCATAAGGCAGATCGGGTTACTTAACGAGCTCGACTAGCATGATCGCCCGTTGAGCTGCACGACATGAAGTGCATAAACAACTTCGTGTGACCTAGCCACTGCCGACAGGCAACGCACGACTCAAGTTCGTCTAACACATCCCACGTGGCAAATGAATCTCAGCCACGAATTCAATCCTGTTACCGATTGCCTGGGCCATAAGCATAGCCCCAAACACAATCAATTGCAGATAGATAAAGCAGTAATGGATCAAGATTCAACTCATACAATCAAGATCTGATATTATCCGTTTAGGGCTGCCAGGGCTGTTGCACGCACTCGTTGCTCCACTCCCCCATCACCCATGACGGATCATACAACGTAAATATAAATTCAACATATGCATTACATATATAAAATCATAAAAGCAGTTGAGCATGTTATGAATCACAACACAAGCATGAGTTTGTACATTTTCAATTCCTAATCACACAACTATCAAAGGAGATCATACACATAGTTAAAAGAGGTTGAGAATCATATCTCAACACCCTTATACATTACAATTTGCTAACTACTACTCATTCAGACATTTCAAGAAACACTTAAACAAACATACATCAACATACATGACATATGTCGATCACATAGGCATTAGGCCAAATCCTTTCACTAGGGAGTTGCCCCAATCATAACATGCGTACACCCACGACGGATAGTCATGGCAAGCAGGAATCCAAGTTCCATATTCATTCAGCTATTTCCACAAACACTTGGGCCACACATTTTAGCATATATAGTGTATATTGGCCGTGGCGTGACTTAGGGCAAATCCTTTCGTCAAAGGGGTATCGCCAATACATCAATCATGAATCCATGACAATTAGTCATGGCGAGCACGAATGAGAATTCTATACTCATTCAGTCATTTTCACAAACACTTAGAATACACTATTATAACATATATGGTGCATGTTAGCAAAACATGTATTAGGGCTATCCTTTAGCCAAGCGAGTATTTTATCCGTGTATACCATAATCATACAGCAAATAATCATGACAATTGCATTTCCAAAATTTACACAATTTCAACATACGTAGTATTTACAAGCGAACATATATTTCGGCGATTCCTTTCGCCAAACTAGTATTTTATCCATATATTGTATAATCATACATTAAATAAACATGTCAAACATTTTTCTAAAAAAAAATACGTATACGGTATTTCTACGTATACCTAGAGTATGTGAAATTCCATATTCTACAACGTTAATCGAAACAGGAAACGGAAAGCACTTTGTACATGTGCAATTGCATGCAGATCATGAATCTATCATTATCTGACATTGAAAGCGTTGAAAACCGTAACCTATACACCTAAAGTCCTCACCTTTTGTCGTAGAATCGTAACGGAGTCGATAGGTTTGCTAAGCTTCCGTATTCGGCAGTTTGGCAACCTATAGAACGAAATAGGTTAGCTATTTCACAACCTACAACAGTCGAAACCCCAAAACAGATTAGGGTTAGGGTTTCTTACCTAGAAACGACGCCGGAAAAATGTCTGGAAAGGGGCGGTGCAGCCCGATTAGCGGCAAGGAAGAGTGGCGGGGAGATTCTCCCACTGCTCCCACACTTTCTCTCTCTTTTCTCTCTTTTTTCTCTCTCTCAAACTCAAATTCGTATGGCTGCCATGAGAGAGGGTTTAAGGTCCTTATACAGCCTAAAAATTCACCGAAATAGACTCCTGTTCAAGGGATACGTCTATTATAGGTATTTCGTCACTTTTCCTGCTCAAAAGAGGGGTTCTGGTGGCCCTCCTTGAGCCAAACGTAAGACTTAAGCTCTTCACACATGGATCTATGTGGGATTACATTTTTGACTCGATCGGATTCCCAGATCGCACGTGGCGGACCACTTTCAGTTCAACGGTCAGTGGGCCACGATCCGAAATTCCAAGTACATGTAAATGTTCCTGAAATTTTTCTTAATCTAAGGGTGTAATTTGGTCTGATTCTGACGGTCGGGTTGCTTAATACTGAAGCGCAAATGAATGGTGCCAGATCACTATTCTAGATATTTATTTTGTAGAGGGAATAGTGTTTTTCACACTCCCTCGCTCCGGATCCAAACGAATGGCCGTGGGACATCTGCTGGACCTGATTTTTGAGATGATTGTCAAGCCCAGCGAGGCGGTCCTAGTTCCTTAACTTCATGTTAATCGGACTTCCGACGTGCGGTCCAGATCCGATACGGAGTTTCGAGATGCTCCCGAGAGCAACCGGGTAATGAGAGTGATCCTAGATTATAGGGTACTGTAACATCGATGATTCTACAAGTTTTGGGTCTTGCAGATCGTATTTAAAGTGATTGGTGATAATTTCACAGGCACTCTAGTTTAACACTAGCTAAATCTCACCAAATTTTTAAAGGATTTAGTCCTGTAAGATCTCTGTCTGAGGTGGTACTTAGTCCTTTGTAGTTTGTATATAAGGTGATCCAAGTTATACTACTTAGCTAGTTTAAGATAGTGTCTATGGTGAAAGTACTTAGAAAATTTAAGGAACAAGGTGGTGAAGGGTGGGATTTGTGAAGGAAATGGGTTAAAGAGCGATTTTAGACTGTGGGATTGAGTTTAGACAAGTTGATAAGGTCTTAGGATCGACCCATTGCCTAAGGACGTCTAATCCCAGGTTGGCAAAAATCCGGGATGTTACATGCAAGGTGATCGGATCTTCCTAAACTCTAAGTACCTTGGCACCAGAAGCGCTCCCTTCAGAGGTGATGATTTCTTCCCCTTAAGCTTTCCATTTCCAAATTAGTATAAGTAATAGTTTTTATTAAGAACCACAATTGTTATCTCGTAGCATGCGACCTCTTATGAATTCTTAAGACATGATTTATATCTGATTTATAGTTGATAGTTGTGAACCATGATTGCATGCGATAGTTACTTACATGATAACTCTCATTCTAATCGATAGTTCACATCATGACTTATTGTGATTATTATGCTCAACTTATGTCTGTCATGCTATAGTTATATGCTTTTACATAAATTGTTGTAAGTCACTTATGGATCTAAATTCACTACACTCACTAGTGGGTAATCCCTCTTGTGTATGTGAACCCATACTTAGGATGTAACAAGATGGGTTATGGTAAGAAACGAGCCCTCGATTTAGAGGATATATGAGATATGGAACATTAATGTGGGCTCTACCATCCATAGGGCATATGGCTTGAGTGGCTTAGAAATGATATCTTTGAACCGTTCTGATTTAGCCTTTCTTGACCCTTTTTGCCGATTGATTTGATGTTCCGTGTACCCTTTTTGTCGCTGCGGTTTGACATGTGTCCCATTTTTTGAGGTTTGCCCATGTGGCTTCGATTGCCTATACAATGTGATGGTAATCCCTACTTATCGAATTTGATTGGCCACTGGTCGACGGGCGTCCATTAAGCATCCTAAGATGGAGGAATCTCATGAACCGAGGATGGTGGTCATAGGACACTATGCCCGAGCTGTCGGCCTACGCTGGGTGACGAACCTCCCGTAGTGACCATTAAGTTACTTAAACCAGCTGATTGTAATTGGAATAATAATGGTTTGGCTAATCATGCATTCATAGCATATTGGCAATGACGGGTGGCAAATTCTTGATATTGTAGCACGTGCCCATAGGTTTAGCGGGGTATCATTTCGCTAGCTCCCAAACCATCAATTATCGACCTACGTACGAGATATGTACGATGACTTGGTCACTATGTTGTACGAGATATGCTATACTGGTGACTAGTCTTTTGCATGGGTGACGAGCCCAAGTCCGACTGGATAAGCATCCCCAGGTCGATGTGCATTCACGCATCCATGCATTTAAAAAGACTGCATCATGTATTGTTTTGAATGCCCTGTTGTTTTTAACTATGCTTAGCTAAGGCGGTGGTGTGAAATCTTGAGGGGAATTCACACTGAGTTGGCCATTCATCCATCAAATATATAACCGTACAGGTAGCACATGTGGCTTAAGTGATATTCAGGTTCAGACCGATGAGGAGCTGGGTGTAGTTGTCAAAGATGCATGGTTGTACCTTCCTAGAGAAGTGTAACGACTCAAAAATTTTCGTACAATGACTCGAGTACCACCTCGACCAGAAATCACTTAGAATTAAATCCTTTAGAAATTTGATAAATTTAACTAAGTGCTAAAATAGATTAGCCATGAAATCCATTGGAATTGCTTTAAATACAATCTGCAAGACTCAAAACTTGTAGAATCATTGTCGCTAGGTTACCCTAAAGTCTAAGATCAAACTCATTACTCGACTGCTCTCGGGAGCACATTGAAACTCCGTATCAGGTCTGGACTGCACATCGATAGTCCGAATAATACGAGGTTAAGGACTTAGGACCGCCTCGCTGGGCTTGACAACCATCTCGGAAATCAAATCCAGACAGTGTCCCACAGCTGTTCGCTTGAGTCCAGAGCGAGGGAGTGTAAAAACACTTTTTTTCTTTACAAAATAAATATCTTGAAAAGTGATCTGGCATGTGTCGCTTGTGGACATTTTGTAAGCAACCAGACCGTCAGAATCTGACCCAAATACACCCTCGGATCAGGAAAACTTTCATAAACATATCCATGTACTTGGAATTTCTGATTGAAACCCGCAGACCATTGAACTGAAACTGGTCCGCCATGAGTGATCTGGAAACCCTACTAGAATGAAAACTTAACTCCACCTAGATCCAAGGTTGGTGAGCTTATGTCTGACTTTTGGCTCAAGGAGGCCCGCCAGAAGTGCTCCGTTGAGCTGGTAAAGTATCGCTTTGGTTATAACCTAAGTATACCTTGTCCACAAGTCTATTTAGAGAGTTTTTAGGCTATATAAGGACCTTAGAACCCTCTCTCTCACAGCCATACGAATTTGAGAAAAACCCTAAGTGAGAAGAGAGAAAAAGAGAGAGAAAGCTTGAGAGTTATGGGAGATCTTTCCTACTACTATCCCCTGCCGCTACACAAGCTGCACTACCCCTTTCTTGTCGCTTTCCCGGCGATACCGACTTCATTTTGAGGTAAGAAACCCTAACCCTAATTTGTTTTGGGGTGTGAAGGTTGTAGGTTATGAAATAGCTAACCTATTTCATTCTTTATGCTACTAAATTGCCGAATACGGAGGCTTAGTAAACCTAGCTGATTCGTTGCGATTCTATGGTATATGGTGAGGACTTTAGGTGTATAGGTTACAGTTTTCAACGCTTTCAATGTCAGATAATGATAGATTCATGATCTGCATGCAACCAGACTCGTACAAAGTGCTGTTTGTTTTCCATTTCGATTAAAGATGTAGAATATGGAATTTTACATATTCTAGGTGTTTGTAGAAATACTGTATACGTATAAATTTTGGAAATGTGTTTGACATGATTATTTGCTGTATGAATGTAATATATATGGATAAAATACTCATTTGGCGAAAAGATTCGCCCTAATACATGTTTGCTAATATACACTATGTATGTAGAAATAGTGTAATGTAGAAAGTACTGTATGTATATATATTTTTGAGATGTGTTTGCCATGACTAATTGTTGTATGAACATGTTATATATGCGTAAATTACTTGCTTGGCAAAAGGATTCGCCCTAATATATGTTTTACTAACATACACTATGTATGTTGAAATAGTGTATTCTCAGTGTTTGTGAAAATGCTTGTGAGAGTAAGTGCTTGGATAATGGTGCCTTAGATAGGTGTTGAGATGAGATTCTCAACTACCTTAGAGACCTATATGATTTCCTCCATGTGGTTGTTTACTTTAACTGCGTACTTGTGAAACATATGTGTTTGTATTCTTGTTTATATAGTATTTTACAACATGCTTTATAACATGCTTTATGATATACTTGTTAACATGCTTGATTTACTTTGTCTATTATGCTTTACTCTACATGTTCTAAATAAGGATTGATTGAGTTTGGGACTATGTCTATAGTCCAGACAATCGGTACTAGAATTGAGATCGTGGTTGAGGATTCATGTCGCCACGTAGGATGTGTTTGACGAACCCGAGTCGTACGTCAGTTGGCGACAGTGGTTAGGCCACGCGAAGTGCTTATGCACTTCATGTCGTTCAGCGGATTGTGTGCTCGAGCTAGTCAGGCTCTCAAGTAACCCGATATGTCTAATGTATGTTCACCATGTTTGGTCACTACTGCATGAACCTAGGGTACCAAACTTACCAGTGGAATCCCGTTAACCATGGTACCTCGATCCGGTAAGACTCATGAGCCGGGCATGGTGGTATGGGACACCGTGGTCGAGCTGTCGGCCTACGCTGGGGCCACGTGCATCCCCGTAGTGACCATTGAGCAACCCAAACTCGTGAGCCGAATACGGTGGTATGGGACACTGTATTCGAGCTGTCAGCCAACATTGATAAGGTGATGGGGGAACGGTGTAACCTTTGTGCGTAACAGCCCTGACAGCCCTTTGTAGTGACCTCGAGCATACTCTCAATTTGTGGTGAGGCGACGAGTGTTGCCGCAGTGTATAGAGTATGAACTAGGCCTGTATCTGTATAGTGATGAATCGTTAAAAAGGTGATGGGGGAGTGGTGTAACCTTTGTGCGTAACAGCCCTGACAGCCTTTGCAGCGACCTAGAAACATACCTTCATATGAGATTAACTAGGGTTGACGACCCTAGAATGGATCATGTTTGGGAATGATACAAGGGAGGTACCTTAGTTTCCCAATACTGCTGTTTAAAATGGACTAATAATTACTCGATAATCATGCTCATCATCGCACTGCATGTGCCTGGTAGATGTGGAGCACTGAGGGATGAACGCATTCGCGAATGTAAGATGGTGTCGCATGAGGGTGGTTTGGCAAGGGCATTCATCATGTCATTTCATATCTGCATTTAATAAGAGTAGTTAAGATTGTTTGATTGTACTGCTTTATCATTACTGCTTGATTGAATTGATAACATGTTAACCTATGCTTTATTGTTCCACTGAGTTAGCTACTCACTCCCACGTTACGGAACGGTGTTGTACACACCAACCAGACTCTGTCTCAGGTATAGACGGTACGTCGATTTAGGAGGCGGAGCTAGACTACGATGAGGACCAGGACGAGTTCTCATACATGCAGTACTCTGACGGCTTTGCTTAGGCCGACTGGATCACGGGGATTTTAGGATTTATCTTTTAGTTGTATTTGACTTTTTTATTCAGAAACAATACATGTATATGGATACTCAGTTAGTGTTCATACTCTGGAGTTCATGACGGTTTTGTTTCCTTACATACCTTATATATACAGTTTCAATCTTCCGCTTGCTTTTATACAATTGATCTGGAGTATGAATTACTGTTTTGACATAATCTCACTCATGTTTATTGCACTGACGCAGATAACATTCAATCTTCATCATCTATGTTGCATAAGTGATGATATGGAACTCGAGAGTTGAGTTGCTACTCAACCCTCGAATTTCAGGGCGTTACAAGAAGCTGCGCAATCGTGCGGCTTACGTTTAAATACATTTTAATATTTCTCATATATTAAATTATGTAAATCTTGTATTTATTTATATCGAGACATTGGTTTGTATAAGTCATCATGGGAAGCCTCTTATATATTCTAAAAGTAACTGCAAATTTTTCTTTATGTTGATTTGTCCATTCTACGCTAAACTGCTAACTCTGAAAGATTTTTTTAAAAAAAAAAACAAAGGAATTTGGCTCTTTATAGGTTAACACTCAGGTTTTTGGAAAACGAGTCATATACTCAAGTCCTGAAAACATAGGCTGTTACAAGGAGAGAGAGAGAGAGGAGGGGGGGGGGAGAGAGAGAGAGGGGGGGGGGGGGGGGAGAGAGAGAGAGGGAGAGAGAGAGAGAGAGAGGAGTTGCAGAGCTTCTACGATGTCATCCTTCTCCAATCCTTTGGTTCTACTTCGATTTTTTATATTTTTGTTTGAGTTTAATTCAATCATGTCTATGGTTTACTAAATTCTTAGTTAGGATTAAGAGGTGAAGCTTTTAGTGATTTTTAATGTCATAGATTACTTTGATTCAAGTACTTAGTTTAAATGTTGAACAATTCATTAATATTGGTTTGAATGAGGATTTATTTTTAGATTACTTTGATCCATTGTCTACTCCGAGCACATTAGATGCTTAAGAAAGCTAAGAGTGATTGCTTATCTGTTTTGCAAGGGATTGATCTGTAAATTCATTAATCTATTGTAGACTAAGGGCACAAAAAATGCTTTGAATTCCCTACGATCAATACTTTAGTGCTTTATGTGGGAACTAATTCAATTAAAGTTCAAATCTATTTTGGTTTATGAATGATGAATTAACTACTTTATTATCCGTTTGCATAGGGTAGGACTTCAGTTTCAGTTGAGTTATCTAATTGAATCAAGTGAATTAGACATTATGAATGGCTATAAGTGGATCCTTAGCACTCTACTCTTTTGCTTTAATAAATTCTTGTAAATTTCAATCGTACTTCTTAATATCCAATTTCGTAATTAGTTTTAGTTCTAGTTCTAAAGTATTTTAGAAAACGCACAAATATAAGTCCCCGTGGGCTCAACCTCGATCTCACTAAGAAAAACTACATCACAGCCATGCACTTGTGAGTTGCATCACGAATTCTTACACATACAATCCTAACTAGTGAAATCATCCCAACTTAGGTTGAAAAAATGGGTCAACCACTAATGCAAGAACTCCCCAATGGCCTCCCCCTACACCTCAAAGTGCACCACAAGTGCAACCACAAAGAGGGACCTTGAGGACACATTGTAAGCATTCATGCAAGGGTAAACTCAATACAATTAAACCACCATACAGGCCATAAACGATCTTAAATCGTTGATTTCAAGGATTGAATCACACTTAACTATTAGGAAGAAAGGGAGCTTTCCGGCCTAACCTCAATCTAACCCAAAAGGACAATATGAAGTGAAGAATTCAAATCCTCATAACCCACATGTGGAATAATGTAAGTGTTATGGTCTCATGCTCCTTTGGTTGTCAAATTTTGTGTGCCAAAAACATCTATCGGTGTTCTGTACTTGTATGATCATTTATTGGAATTCAAGACACCTCAAAAAGCTACATGTTGAAACCTCAAAAAGCTACATGTTGAAGCCTCAAAAAGCTACATGTTGAAGCCTCAAAATACTACATGATGAAGCCTCAAGAAGCTACAATGTTGAAGTTCAAATCTGAAGAAACAACGTATGAAGTAGTTCTATGTTAATCAAGATCTCAAGCCTGACAAGCCTGATATAATTCAATTTATCTACATTCGTTGAAAGGTTGAAGTTCAATGTCCATACGACATGGTTCAGGTTTGAATGACCTTAGGTTGACCCTTTAAGTAGGTCACTTTGGATACATTATTCAAATATTTAAAATACACAAGGTTGGTCTATTCTACGACCAGTCCTAGCTCTTGTTCGACCAGTCCTAACATTGGTTCGACTAGTCCAAGAAATTCCACGACCAGTCCTAAGAAGTTGAAGATTTTTCGGAATTTTTGGTACGCCCACGACCAGTCCTGGAGGTCCTTCGACCGGTCGTAGGTGTGGCTTCGACTCGTCCACGACCAGTCGTGAGCTACGACTTAAAGTCCAGCGACGAAATCATTGGTCCTACGACCAGTCGTAGATATCTACGACCAGTCGTAGGTGACCCACGACCAGTCGTAGGGTACTCACGACCAGTCGTAGAACGGCTTTCAAAGATCGCGCTTATTTTTTCAAAAATCTGTTAGAGCTACGACCAGTCGTAGGTTTCTAAGACCAGTCGTAGGAGCGATTTCTGCTTCTATAAATTGAACACGAAATTCAGAGTTTTCATAACTTCAACGCTATTCAATTCAAGAAATTTTCAAGTGATCACTCTGAGATAAGTTTGTGTTTATTTTAAGCTAGATTGTGCTTATTTAATATTCCTTTTTGCTAGCTTATTTAATTTGATTTTGTTTCTATATTCCAATCATATTTGAAAAGAGGAATTATATTATTCCTTCTTCTTGGAATCAAAATCAAATTTAGCTACGCCCAACGAGTTAAATCTAAAATCAATTAGAACTTAGAACCTTATGAATGTGAGTATTGGAAATTGAACTTTGACATTCAAATCATCTACTCCGATTGGTTCTACGGGGCTGCTACGAAAAAGGAGAAATCCAGGTATTTTACAATTCTGTAAAATTCATTTGCTTTTGGTTTTGTTTGAGGTTGAGCCAGAAAAATCTCATTGTATTGGTTGTCTGAGGAAAACCAGAAAACTCAGAAAAGAGGGGTTTTTGGATTGTGTAAGCCCAAGTGAAAAAGACACAATTGTAAAGGTTTTTGGTGAACCTGTGAAAACCTATTTGTTAGTGAACGCTAATATCCCCTGTGTGAGGATATAGGAGTGGAGTAGCTTTTTGTGTGGCTGTTGGAAAACAGTTGGTGTACACACAAGCGAACCACTATAACTCTTTGACTTGTGGTTTGAATGCTTGCTTAATTTTCATATCTTTTATCATTTGATCTTGTGGAATGTACAAGGGGATGTGAATGTTGTAATTATTTACATTTCAAGCAAGTGTGGGGATTGTTGTAATAATTTAGATCTTACTTCTTCATTTAAATTCAATTCCTTGCTATTTCATTTACTTATATTAATATTAAGTTCTTGATCCAAAAGAGGTTCTAGAAATAAGGTTGTCCTACCATAAGCCCTTGTTGATTATGGTGTAAGGTTGTCCTTAGAACTGAATTTGAATCAATCTCTCGATATCTATTTATCAAGGTGATTTAAATTTAGCTTTGTGAATTGATTCAAGTTGTAAGGTTGTTGGTTTATTTTATTTCCGCTGAATTTTATTTTAATTTGGCATAGTCCTATTCACCCCCCCCCCCCTCTAGGACATATAGCTTGGCCTTTTCAAATAAGCCAAATCCACCACCACTCTTAAAAGTGGAAAGGAAATTGACAAGACTATATCGATGAAGGCTGACACACATAAGGATTCAGATAAATCCAAGGATGATGATGGACCGAGTACTATTCCACATGACAAAGAGTCGGTGCATGAGTACAAGCCCATAACTCTGTTTCCCCAATGCCTTGTCTCATCAAATGCCCATATGAGATCTAGGACATCTTAGAGATTTTCCAACAAGTAAAAAATCAACATTCCCTTATTGGATGCATCAAGCACATTCAATCCTATGTCGAGTTTCTTAAGGCCCTTTGTAAATTAAACATAAATTGAATGTGTAAAAGAAAGCCTTTCTTGACAGAATAAGTGAACGTGATTATCAAGCAAAGTGCTCCCTCAAAATATAAAGACTCGGAGAGCCGTATGATTTCATGGATCATAAGGAAGTTCCAGATTGAACAAGCCTTGCTAGACTTGGGGGCAAGCGTCAACCTCATTCCTTACTCAATATACAAACAATTAGGGCTTAATGAATTAAATGAAATTGCGGCAGAACTGTTATTTTAGAAGTATGGAATTTGTCCAAGTGTCTTAGTGGGGGGTGAATAGGACTTTTCAAAAATTATTTTCTTATAACGACAAACAATGCCTAACTTTAAGCAAGATAAGTGAGGCAAAGTAACTTTATTGCTTCCAAGCCAATAGAGGGTCCAAACACATAGGCTATACAAAATTTATATATAAAGCAACTAGCCTATGAAGATAGTGTATGTGAGAGTGTGCGGGATGTGATTCCGATGAATGTTTAAACATTTACTTAATCATGCATCATAATAATCATTTGATAGACATAAGCATAATCAGCTCAATGAAAAAAGAGCGATCTCAAACGTAATCATATATAGTGGTTCGGCTACTTGCCTACTCCTCTCCCAGCTGACGTAATCTCTCCTAGAGTGTATCGGATTTCACTATCTAATGGTTTTAAATCAGGTTAACCATGAACCTTAATAACCTAAACAAGGTTAACTAAGGAGCCTACACAAGGCGATAAGTCCTACGCACACAACTAGGACTCGACACAAGGCAACACGTCTTACACAAGGACAACACGTCGTACACAAGGACAACATATTCTCCCATCGGAGGCCTACAAAAGGTCTTGGTGAGTTTATTAATTCAACCTCTGAATCTCAATCCTACACAAGGAAAGGGCTTCAGACTCGATGAACTCTATATACTTACAAGTTAGTGAGACCCTTTCTCGCACAATCTAAAGATGATCTTCTTGTTGATGAAGAGTCTTCAGCTCCCTTGAACCGCAATCGCTTCTAATGCTTCGATCGATTCTCCGAGGTTGTGAGGTTTAGGGTATGGTCCGATCTTCTCTATTAAATGATATGATTTAAATACATAGAGAAGATTCCCATTAGCTAAGCATTCAAAAGTTTCAGTACAATGATTTTCCTTTGAAGGGTGCTACTGAAAACTCAATGAATGCTAGAGTTCATAATTCAATCCAAGCAATGAAGATAGGAGTAAATGCTTGTGCAAAAGATTGAATGATGAACTCTAATGGGAAAGAGGGAATGAAGATGAGGGTATTAACTCTTGCAACAACTCTCTCAAATTCTCTTAAATTATAGCTCATTTACTAAGAAGCAAACCATGTGTATTTATAAAGTTAAATCCCCAACGGTAAAAACAGGGCAGAAATCTGACATTGTTGATGCCATTGAAGGGTATTTGATGTCATCGAACCTTCTTCGATTGCGTTGACTTCCTACACAAGATATTCAGTTGGGTGTAGGACAGATTTTGTCCGATCTCATCGAGCACCCTTCGATGTCATCGAGGGGTGTTTCGATGCCATCGGGATTCCTCTTGAAAAATACACAATGTTTGTTGGACAGTTTTATCCCTTGTTCGATGCAATCGATCGGACCTTCGATGTCACACCCCAGATTTGGTGACCGGAACTCACAAGAATCCCGATAGCTGATTCTGGCACCGACAGCCTCGGTAGTACCCCATTCTCAACTCCTGGCACCCATTCACTAGGTTCCGATCCTGAGATCCTATAAGGAGGATTTCTATAACATAAGTCCAATCCATAAGAGCATACCCAAGATCATAACATAGTAACCACAGGAAATAACTACAGGAACACATTACAAAATCCACTAAGAATTTAAAATGTTTACAAGTACAAGGCTCAAGGGGAAGTACAAAGTCTATGTAAAGAAAATTCCAAAAGGATCAATGATACACTCTAGCTCCATCTATGCTCTTTGGCCTCAAATCACTTGTACGCATCAATCATGCATAAGCTTATAGAAAGCTTAGAGGGCGGTGTAAGTGTGTGTAGGACAGGTGCCATGAATGTGATATCAGATTATGCGGAAGAACGCGACATGAGTCATGAATCCATCAATGCCAACAGCCATACCAAGGCTATGTTATACCAAGCATGAATGCAGTAAGCCGTACGAAGGCTATGCAATGCAACATATGAGTACTGGGCGCATACCAAGGCGATGCAACAAGAGGCCTACATAGCCAATGACAATGTAAGGTGCAATGCAATCAATGTCAGTGCTCATATCAAGTCCACGTATCATATAGTTCTTTTTAAGAAATCCATCGGGGTCAAATACCATTTCAGCCGACTGTCGCTCTCTTAGCCGCACAGTCTAACGAGCGTAAGAGACCTCACTACCTACCTGTGGACAATCAATCACCAGAAAGGCTCGATGGTAGCGGACGCATTCATGAGCTGGTCAAACTTAGCCTAGCTATTGCCCCCTAACTCAGGTGGGTAAGGCCACACCCCATCTCAACCGACCACGCTACAGTGGGAGTCGGGGCCTAATGGTATAAGGCACTCGGGCACTCATGTTTTTCACTCGGTCTCGGCGTTGAGGCGTATCCTGGCACCATGAAGGTTTAGGGGCTTTCACCCAAGGACATCCTACGTGCCCTAAATGCTCAAGTAACATTTCCGGTGTTTAAATCCAGTTATCCACGATATACCTATGGAGGTTACAACCTTGATGAGGCAAGGGCGAATATCCACGTGCTATGCAATGCCAAATGCATGAATCACACAATCAACCATGCATCAATCCCAAACTTCCAACGTGCTCAAGAGGGGATACTCCATCCCTCAGGGAAATACCAAAATATCCTGCCCAATGACCAATCACATCTCAACCAAGCATACATATGATGCGTATGGGAGTGGGTCATGAAGATGAATAAAGATGTCAATGAGGTGAAGATGTACTCTCCTCCTAACCAAGTAGGGTCTAGGTAATCAAACAAATTTTCATAAGGAACACAACCTCTAGTGGGGGCCCAATAGCTTGGGGTAGCCCACGAGACTAGATAGATAATAGCATGGGCCTAAATGATAAGAATGGGCTTAGAAAAGCTTTATGGTGGACATTTAACCACCCATAAAAGCAAGAATGGGCCTAACAAAGGCCTAGAGGTGTACACTAACGTGGACATTCAACCACCATTATCCCCTAAAGGTGGCCCAATAACAATCTACCAAGGAGCAAGGCCCGTGGCCCTAGTACAACCATACAAAGGAAATGGGCAGCTATATACATACCACATACATCACATGTTAGGCCTCAAATAAATGGCCCAAGGCTTACATACATAACAAGGGTCCAAAGGGCAATACATGGCCTAATCCATACCCAATATCATGGGTCCAAAGGGAAGGTTATGGCCCAAGAATAAGGTCACCAAGTCCATACATTATGGTGGGCCTAGTGGGCAGCCCATTATCCCAATCACATGGGCAAGAATCACATTCAAGTTAAGCAATTGGGCCTTACAACCTTAGCCCAAGAATCTAGTTGATTTGGTAGGCAACCAAGGGCCCAACCACACCTATATTTCCAACCCAACCAGCCCAACATAATGGTGGACATAGCCCATAAATCCACTGGGCCTAGCTAGGACATTCCAGCCCATTTGGGCCTACAAGGAGTCCTAAAAATCTAGTTACACATAGGTCCATATGACCCAACCAAAGTGGGCCTCAAAAATGCATTAATTAAGCCCAAAGGCTAAGGGAATAAAAACATGAAAATATCCCTACAAATCCTCACAATATGGTGGGCCCCACACCCTTAAACTCCAGCCATAAACAATGCATTTTAATAAGGTACCCAGTTGGATTTTCGGCCCAACAACTATCTGGGCCTGCTGGAGCCCAATAAAATAATTTTTCTGAGTGAGATGTAAATCTAGGGTGGTTCAGCAACATGTACAGGGGGGTCCCACCACATAGGGAGTGTACATACAACACATAAACAAGTGGGCCTTGCTGCTGGACTGAAAGTCTAGTAGCAACCCAAGTAGTGGGCGTCCCACTAGGGGTGGGTGGTCCAAGGCCTGGACGGCCTGGCCCACATCAAAACTCAAAGTGGGCCCCACCATGGACGCCCACTTAAGGGTGGGCCACACAAAATGGATGGATGCGTGGATGAAACACCACATCAAGGTGGACCACAACAAGGTGGGACAGCCAGCCTTGCTGGACATCAACCACCTTGGGACGTCTAGCAAGGTGGCTAGTCCAGCCACTTGCCCCAAAAATTCGATAGCCTTGATGGCCTATGATCATGCTAGGTGGGTCCCAGCAAGGGTGGGCCACCATAGAATTAAATTTTAAGATTTTAAACGCAAGCTAAGTATTTTTACAAAAATGGGCAGCAATGCATATCCAGAAATTTCTATTGCAGAAAATGTTGTTGTCCCCATGTTTGACACCTCATGGGGTGGGCCTAGACTTGCCCAAATCACTGGAAAATTGGTGGGTTTGATGGTCCCACATATGGACAGCAAGTGGGGTCCACTGGAGTGGCCCACTTACTCCAAAAATCAAGATGAAAACAATTGTTTCCAACATGCAATGTTGCTGGACAGTCCAGAAATTTCTGGACAGTCAGCCTCCTTTGGCCCATCCCATAGGTCTCAATCAAGGGGTAATGGATGTGGGCCCCATACCACATCAAATTGGGGTCCATGCCTCAGAAAACCCCCAAAGAAATCAGGGATAAAAAGCATCACAAACAGTCCCAAACAATGCCCAAAATCATACCACAGATGGGCCTGAAATTTGGACAACAACATATGCGGTCCAAATTTCAGTCCATAGAAAAATGTCCAAAGGGTTTTATATGCAATTACATCAAGTGGGGTCCACCTAGATGGGTCATAAAAATTCCAAATCCATTACCATTCCAAAATCTCCAAGAAAATCCATGTTTAGAGGCCATCCAACCCATGCATGTCATGGTGGGCCTAGACGTCCAGTAGGTGGGCCTGGACGTCCCACTTTTCTGGTGGATCTGAGATTTTGCTGACCACATCAGTGGGCTGCAAATCTCCAGCAACAAAAGGAAGAAAATAGGGAGAAAGGGAGAGAGAGGGAGAGAGATCATGGCCATGGTGGAAGGTTCCGTTACTATGAACCTTCCACCTTCACATCCACACCATCCACTATACTTAGAACTTACATGCATGCTATCTACAAATCAAGAAAATTGCTGGGGGTAGGGACACCATCCCTACCATGCATGCAAGGTCTAGATGACCTATGGAGTGCTAAATCAAGGAAAAAAATGCATCATGGTGGGTTCATGGAGAATGGCCCACCATAGAAGAGATCATGCATGAAGTAGGCCCATGGCCTCTAATCTTGGAGCCATGTAGGACCTCCACCATTGATTGGTGGGTTGTACAAGCATCTAACATGTTAGAAAAGGGAAAGCAAGAATAAGAAAGGAAGACGTGTCTTCAAGAAGCACCCACCTCCAAGATCAAGCTCCAGACTTCAAAGGCTACCTTCAATGCTTCAAGGGAGATGATCTAGTGGTGGAGATGAAGATTTGAGGGTGGGGTTGGGAGAGAGAAAGGAGAGAGGTTGCTAGAAATGGGAGAAGTGGTGGACGTTTCCACCATGCAAGAGAGGGAGAAGGAGAGAAATGAGAGAGGAGAGAGAGAGGGAGGAGGGGTTGTAGGAGTGTAATGAGTAGTTTGGAAGAGAGAGAGAGAGAGCTAGCTAGCGAAGAGAGATTGCATGGGATAGAGAGGAAATCCCATGATGAATTCTAGAAAAGAGAAAATGAGAGTCATGATGAGTTTTGGAGAAAGGAGTCCATCATTGCTAGACTATGAGTAGCTAGCATAGAAAAGAGAGCATTAGGTGGGGCCCACATGGAAAACGTGCCCATAGGTCTAGGTGGATCCCACATGCATGATGGATGACCAAAAAATGGTGGGATCCATATCTCAAGATGCACATGTCGGAATTATGCATGAGACGGGGCGTTGGAACCGCGACGTCGATACGGTCGCAATGGCATAGGTTTCGAGTCGATCCGAGTCAGGAAAGCAAGATGGAACTTAAGGATGACTGCAAACAGAATCTACAGGTCACGGGTCGCCGGGATTCGACCGGTAGGACCGCGGGACCTATAGGTAGGAAATGGATACTCGGGTAAGGTCTTACATTCGATGCAATCAAAATTTGAATTTCGATGCAATCGAATAGCCTTTGATGTGATCGAACATATTGGTTTTACCTGGAAAGCTTGCTAGACAAACTGGTCCTCATTTCAATGCCATAGATAATTTACTCTCGATGTTATCAAAGAAGGTTCGATTATATCGAGGAACACTTAAGAGTATTTTTGGTTTTTGAAGGAAATAAGCCTAAGGTCGATTCAATTGAAGTAGGTTCGATGTCATCAAAAATTAAGTTTCGATGTCATCGAATTGTATTCGATGCAATCGATAATTCCTAGCATTTGTTCAGTTTGTTGCTGGACTATATGGGCTTGGTTTCGATGCACTCGAACCATGTTTGATTCCATCAAAGGTGTCCTCGACTGTATATTGATGCAATTGCAGGACTTCTGTTTTACCTGTATATTTCATACTTCCTCCAATACTCATAGTGCTAAAAACAACCCAATCTTACTAGAAGTTTTTAGTATTTAAGGGTAAGTTAGGTTCTTTTAGGGGCATATACCTGTCAGGGTTTGTTTTGGGTAGATGAGACTTAGTTTACCTTTTAAGCACGATCGTATGCCTTCATCTTGATGAGTCTTGAACTCAATGTGTTCAACTTGGGGCTCACTTGACTGACTGACTCAACACTCACGTATATTGACAAACAATGGCATTTTCAATCTCCCACTTTGTCAATTACGTGACAAAACTACTAACAAACCCTAGATATTACATTTAACTCAAGGTATTACAAATTTTTATATTTACAACTCAATTAACCACTTGATACGTCTTGAGTTGCTTGTAACTCCCCCCTTTGTTCATGCTCCCCCTAACTTCCTGCATTTGAAGTTTTGCAAAAATACAACAGCAGCACACGAAGGAGTATGGTTCTCCCCCTTTTTGCCAGTCATTGGCAATGGGTTAGTAAAATAAGATATATGCCAAGATAACTGAAGTATGGAATGTACTAATCATATTCAAAGCTAGAGGGATAAGAATCACACAAGTTCATAAGATAAAGGAGTATAAAATAAGAACTTGATATGAAAATGTTATGCCATAGAGATATATACCAAAAAGAAATAAAATGACATCAACATCTAAGAGTAACACATGATAAAAGGTATCATCATTCAAGCCATTCCAAAAAGAACTACCCCAAGCTTAGGTAGTATCATAATTCAAACCATAAGCTCTTATGGGCATCATTATCCAAAAATCAAAAAAAAAAAAAAAAAAAAAACATATACGTACCTTTAAAAAAAAAACATATACATCCCTTAAGGTACACATAAATATGATAATAGATATAGAATTTGAAACGGATCAGATTGGCTCGTCATCCAAAAAATAGTTGATGTATGAGCCTGTGACCCTAAATATGTGTCAGTGGATCATCTTAGGCAGAGGGACCAACTCCGTGAGAAACGATATCGTCACGTCGACATGTGATTGTTGCAATGAGGCCCTGAATTGACTTCTCCACTCTCTCCAAACCTCTCTGAATCTCTCCGATGACTCGCTTCAGCTACGACAACTGCTCATCTTGTTGGCAAAGACGTTGTAGGATTGAATCTCGGCGCTCATGCTGGCCAAAGTGATGACGGGTGCGAGTGACAGGAGTGTGTGGAACGTCACTAGCAAGATGTCTATCATCTTTCATTTCAGCTGCCTCTGTCTCCATAGCCTCAGTATCACAACCTCAGCCTCAGTTTCTCCCAGAATGTCATCGTGGCGAGGAGCTGAGGAGGATGTTGGTGTGTCCTTCAAATTCATCCTCTTGATATTTTAGTGTGTAAACTTAGGAGGAGGTTTGGGGCGATCGATAGTGGGAAGCAGATCCACGTTCCGAGATAGGAGACAGATAAGGTGAGGAAATGGTATGCGAGTATCTCGAGTACCCTGAACAACAACTGCCAACTGATGAAGAATGAGGGTTGGTAGACAAAGATGAACACCTTGGCAGACACCATACAAAATACATAGCATGAATGGGGTCGGATCGGCCCTGTTCGTTCCCCGAGGATAAACATTGGAACTGAAAATCTCATGAAGGACTCAGAATTTTGGGGACATGTGTGATGCACACAATATGTTCCCTTCATTCCAAGGGCCGTTTATGCCATCACAAAGATAATGACCAATTTCAGACTGAACCTCTAAGGAGTCGAAATCATACTCAGCAAACCCCTGTGATTTGGTAGGCATACCGATGACCTGAGTAATTAGGGGCGGTGTGAGAGGGGTAGTTGTTGGACCAATCGTGACATCAAAAGATGGGGGATCAAGAACAAGTGAGTGGCAACATACAAGGAACCTGAATACCTGTTCATTTCGAGAAATGCCTCCAAACTCAAGCACTTTGCTCCACCCCACAACCTCTAGTATTAGTACAATGCCATAAGGCTCGAGACACTTTTTGTCACTTTGTAACATCCTGAATTTTCACGGCCAGAGTTTGTACTCTTGCCCGAGGAAACCAGGTGTTAATGATGTATAAACTAGGATGCTTTAGTAAAATCGCACCCTATGTTTGTTTTCATTTGTTTGGTGTACATCTAGATACATTCAAGAAGGTAATCATACATGAGAATAAAATCAACTGTATTGATTATATTTCATCAGAGTAAATAGAATCATCAAATGGCCTCATAATGGGAGGTTTATTACAATATCAGAGTTCACAGCGGAAGTATAAAACTAAATAGTAAAACTGTCTTCTTAGTCTTTCAAGATAATCTTCTATAGGGAAGTAGTCCTCTAAGTCTTCAATTTGTACGTCACCTGCATCATCTATACGGTTGGGAGAGGGTCAATGCCCTACTCATAGTGATGGTTATCCTTTAAGATTAACAATAATTCAAGTGATTCATAAAAGTAAAGTCAGGGTACTGATACGTCTCGTACTCCACTAATACATGAGATATCAGTATGCATAAATAACTTACATGAGATGCATGCCTAGCATAGTATGTGCGGCTCATCATACATAGTGATCGTCACAATGTGGAATATAATTTATAAGAAACCTGGCTCGACCCGCATCCCATAACTACGGATATTTGCTGGCATGGCCAACGTTAACGTGGATTTATGCGAACATCTCAAGGCAACACAACACGCGAATGAGGGATTTACGTAACACGATGTGTTCATGGAGCGACTAATTGAGACATCTAATCCCAAAAAGTTAATGTAACACGTATGCCGATTTACATACATCAATTGTGCACTACGCCAACCAACCCACGAAATTACGTGCCGACCAAGAGGGCCGCTACTCATAACGCATTACATCCATGATAAGATAATCGATTCACTAGTTGTGATACCTTATAACACATCACTTGCTCTTATAAAGAATATAACTGAATTATGAAGAGTATAACATGAATCATGAAGAATATAAACTGAATCATGGAGGTTCTAGAATAACAAGACACATGCCCGTGCCTTTTAAAGATAGACGGCACAAGGCCAATATAATAAGAAAAGAGTGACAATGGTCAACTCAACAAAAGTGGCAATGACCAACATAATAAGAGGAGAGTGACAATGGTCAACTCAACAAAAGAAGAGTGGCAAAGCCAACTCAATAATAAGACGAGTGGCATAGCCAACTCAAATATAAAGGCGAATGGCAAAGCCAACTCATTTATAGAGACGAGTGGCAGAGCCAACTCGATAATGGATGAGGCAAGGGCAAGGCTTGCATCAATAGCCTCACATAAATTCAGAAAAATTCACTTGTATTTGACATCATGTCATAATCCCAAAAGGGCCAATAGTTGTAATGATATTAAATAAATCAATTGATAAGATGATTCCCAGAAAAATATGTAATCATGAAAGGCATGATAATCCATAACATCAAAGGCATGAAAAGGCCAGATCAATAACAAGAATCCAGATAGAAGGCAGGATAATCCTCATCCTCAAAGGCAGGAAAGAGGCAAAGGCAAGTAAAGACATAAAAGGCAAAATCATATACATGAAAGCATGAATAGACAAAGTATAAAGATCAAATTGAATTAAGGTAAGCTTAAAGGTTAAAACCCTCACCTTCGAGGTTTGTTTCTTCTTCAAGTGTGGATTGGTGTTGCGGGTTGAAGTTTTAACCTAGTGTTTACAACCTGAACGGTTAGATCTTTGCATAATTTTCCTTATATGTTTATGAAATTTGTTTAGGTTTAAGATGTGTCTTACCGAGGTGATTGTATGACTATGATTTCAAGGAATTTAACCTTATCTTGACTCGAGTCTACACTCAAATCTTCTAGTCGAGTTGACTCGTTTCAACTCGATCCTGGTCATCTTGAATCTACCAGCTGGATAAAAAGGAAAGGGAAGAATTTAGACTGAAGAAAGAACCGAGTATGAACTCACTTTTTTCTTGACTGACTCGGGACTCAGTGAGTTGCTGCAGTCCTTTCCTCTTTCTTCCTCCTCCCGTTTTCCTCTTTCTTTCCTTTTTTCCTTTCTTTCTTTCTTTCTCTCTTTCTTTCTTTCTTTTCTTTCTTTTTTTTCCTTCTCTTTTCTTTCTTTCCTATCTTTCTTTCTTTCTTTCTCTCTCTCTCTCTCTCTCTCTCTCTCTCTTTTCGGTCGTCTTTTCTTTGTCGTTTTCTTTCTTTCCTTTCTTTCTTTCTTTCTTCCTCTCTTTTCCTTCTTTTCTTCCTCCCCTACTGGACGGCAGCATGCCTGGCAAACTGTAACACCCTGAAAATTGGGGGTCGAGCATAAACTCAACTCTCGAGTTCCAACGCATCACTTATGCAACAAGATGAATGATGATTGAATGTTGTCGGTATTAGTGCATTGAACATGAGTGAGATTAAGCCAAAACAGCATATCATACTCCAGAGACAGTTAAATTGCAAGCGGAAGACTGTGATAGATATATATACAATATAAAAACAATGGTGGGTCTCCAGAGTGTGATAATGTTACCAAGTTAAATAATTACAAGTACAGTTCTAAAATATACCAAATGTGAGGAAGTGTAATGTCTTCTATCCCAAGTACCATAGCCCCATCAATACAATACCAGGTCTTCATAAACCTATCAGAGAGTTACATGTAGGAGAACTCCCCCTCAACATCATAGTAGTGGTCCGACTCTGCTTCATAAGCATCGCCATCACCTGAAACTCAACAAATCTGGTTGGTGTGTACAACACTATCCCGTAACGTGGGAGTGAGTGATCAACTCAGTGGAAAAATAAAGCATAGGTTAACATGTTATCAATTCAGTCAAGCAGTAATGATAAAGCAGTACAATCAACAATTCTAAAAACTCTTGTTAATGCAAGTATGAAATGCAATCATGATGTATGCCCTTGCCAAACCACCCTCATGCGACACCATCTTACATTCGCGGCATGCTTTCATCCCTCAGTGCTCCACATCTTCCAAGCACATGCAATGCAATGATGAGCATGATTACCGAGTTGTTATTAGTCCATTTTAAACAGCAGTATTGGGAAACTAAGGTACCTCCCTTGTATCATTCCCAAACATGATCCATTCTAGTGTCGTCAGTCCTAGTTAATCGCATACAATGGTGTGTTTCTAGGTCGCTACAAGGGCTGTCAGGGCTGTTACACGAAACCGTTACACCACTCACCCATCACCATTTTAACGGTTCATCACTAAATTGATACAGGCCTAGTTCATACTCTATTCACTATGGCAAAACTCGTCGCCTCACCGCAAATTCAGAGTATGCCCGAGGTCACTACAAAGGGCTGCTAGGGCTGTTGCTCGCAATTACTGCACCACTCCCCCATCACCTTATCAATGTAGGCCGACAACGCGAATATAGTGTTCCATACCACCATAATCGGCTCACGAGTCTAGTTGCTCACTGGTCACTACGGGGAGGCACGTGGCCCCAGCGTAGGCCGACAGCTCGACCACGGTGTCCCACACCACCATGCCCGGCTCATGAGTCATAGCGGATCGAGGTACCATGGTTAGCGGGATTTCACTGGTAAGTTTGGTACCCTAGGTGCAAGCAGTAGTATCCAAACATGGTGAACATACATAAGACAGATCGGGTTACATGACGAGCTCGGCTAGCTCGAGCGTATGACAAGTTGGGCGACATGAAGTGCATAAGCACTTCACGTGGCCATCCACTATCGCCAACCGAAGTACGACTCGGGTTCGTCGAACACATCTCACGTAGCGACCGAATCTCAACCACGAATTCAGTTTCGTTGCTGATTTTCTGGACTATACAATAGCCCCAAACACAATCAATTTTAGATAGTTAAAGCAGTAATGGATTAAGATTTAAATCATATAATCAAGTCTGATATTATCCGTTTAGGGCTGCCAGAGCTGTTGCACGAACTCGTTGCTCCACTCCCCCATCACCCATGACGGATCATACAACGTAAATATGAATTTAAACATATGCATTACAAAGATAAAATCATACAATCAGTTGAGCATGTTATGAAGCGCAACACAAGCATGAGTTTGTACATATTCAATTCCTAATCACACAGCTATCCAAGGAAATCATACACATAGTTAAAGGAGTTGAGAATCATATCTCAACACCCTTATACATTACAATTTACTAACTACAACTCATTCAAATGTTTCAACAAACACTTAGACTACATACATCAACATACATGACATATGTTGATCACATAGGTATTAGGCCAAATCCTTTCACTAGGGAGTTGCCCCAATTATAACACGCGTGCACCCACGACGGATAGTCATGGCAAGCAGGAATCCAAGTTCCATGTTCATTCAGTCATTTCCACAAACACTTGGGCTACACGTTTTAGCATATGTAGTGTATACTGGCCATGGCATGATTTAGGGAAAATCCTTTCGTTAAAGGGGTATCGCCAATACAACAATCATATATCCATGACAATTAGTCATGGCGAGCACGAATGAGAATTCTATACTCATTCAGTCATTTTCACAAACACTTAGAATACACTCTTTTCAACATACATAGTGTGCATTAGCAAAACATGTATTAAGGCGAATCCTTTCGCCAAACAAGTATTTTATCCACATATAATATATTCATACAACAAATAATCATGGCAAACACATTTCTAAAATTTATACGTATACGGTACTTTCTACAAATACCTAGAGTATGTAAAATTCCATATTCTTCATCTTTAATCGAAACGGAAAACCGACAGCAGTTTGTACATGTACAATTGCATGCAGATCATGAATCTATCATTATCTGACATTGAAAGCGTTGAAAACCATAACCTATACACCTAAGGTCCGCACCTTTTGTCGTAGAATCGTAACGGATCCAATAGGTTTGCTAAACTTTTGTATTCGGCAGTTTGGTAACCTATAGATTGAAATAGGTTAGCTATCTCATAACCTACAACTATCAAAACCCCAAAACAGGTTAGGGTTAGGGTTAGGGTTTCTTACCTAGAAACGACACCGGAATCACCGGAAAAACGATGAGAATGGAGTGGTTAAGCATAGATAGCAGCAGGGAAGCAAGGCAGGGAGATGCTCCCACATCTCCCACACTTTCTCTCTCTTTTCTCTCTCCTCTCTCTAGGGTTTCTCTCAAATTCGTATGGCTGTGAGAGAGGGTTTTAAGGTCCTTATATAGCCTAAAAACCTCACTAAAATAGACTTATAGTCAAGGTATACTTAGGTTATAACCAAAGCGGACCTATTTCAGCTCAACGGAGGACTTCTGGCAGGCCTCCTTGAGCCAAGGGTCGGACTTAAGCTCACTAACACTGAATCTACGTACCATTAAGTTTTCATTCTAGTAGGGTTCTCAGATCACGCGTGGAGGACCAGTTTCAGTTCAACTGTCAATGGATCTCGATCGGAGATTCCGAGTACATGGATATGTTTGGGGAAATATCCCTGATCTGAGGGTATAATTTGGTCTGATTCTGACGGTCTGGTTACTTAATACTGATCCACAAGCGAGAGGTGCCAGATTCCATAATTTTCTATTTTATTTTGAATTAATTTCACATTTCTCACACTCCCCGCTCCGAGCTCAAGCGAATAGCGCTGGGATACTATCTGGATTTGATTTTCGAGATGGTTGTCAAGCCCAGCAAGGCGGTCCTAATTCCTTAACGTCGTGTTAATCGGACTTCCGATATGCGGTCCAGATCTGATACGAAGTTTCGAGATGCTCCCGAGAGCAGTCGGGTAATGAGATTGATCCTAGATTTTAGGGTAACCTAACATCAATGATTCTACAAGTTTTGGGTCTTGCAGATCATATTTAAAGTGATTGGTGCTAATTTCACAGGTACTCTAGTTTAACACTGGCTAATTCTTGCCTAATCGTAAAGGATTTAGTCTTGAGTAATTTCTGTCTGAGGTGGTACTTGGGCCTTTGTAGTAATGTTTAGTTTAAGTATTGTTCTTCATCACCTAAACTTTAAGATAGTGTCTAGGGTGAAAGTACTTAGAAAAATTTAAAGAACAAGGTGGTGAAGGATGGGATTTGTGAAGGAAAAGGGTTAACAAGCGATTTTAGACTGTGGGATTCAGTTCTGATAGGTTAATAAGGTGTTATGAGTGACCCATTGCCTAAGGACGTCTAATTCCAGGTTGGCAAAAATCAGGGATGTCACAATCTACCCCCCTTAAAACAAAATTTCGTCCCCGAAATTGCCTAAGGGTAATAAGGAAAGATTTAATTATTTTTTTGCCTAAGTTTTATTGCGTAGGGTATATACTAGCCTAGTTCATTTTAGTCTACCCCCCTTAAAACTTATTTCTTTATCCATTTCTCATACCCTGATGGTTTGCTACAATTTATTTCTTTACCTATTTGGTGTCTTGACGACGATTCCCAACAATTTAGAGTAAGATATTTGTTTTCATTGTTTGACCAACACGGAGAGACGTTTTTGGTGGGCTTGATCCCAATACATCGATCATCTACTGAGCTAGGGTAGAAAGCTCATCATATCCCTTCCAAATCCTGGTGGATCCTGGTCATCTGCTCGTCAGCAGAGAGTCCATTGGTAGTCGCCTAGGATTGAGAATTGAGTCAAGCTGCGAATGTTTCGCAATTTATATTTCGGTAACTCCGTAGGCCGATCACTCTAAAAACGTAGGGAATGTCCATCATTGAAAGGTTCAAATTGTCTATTTCTAAGGTTGCCCTTTAGGTCTTATTCTAAGAGAGTCCTCGTTATTATCTATGTCCAAGGAAATGGTGAATCAAATCTTACTAGATCATCCTAAAGTGGTTTCTCATAGTAGAACTTGCTAGGGCTTTGATAATGTTTGTATTCAACGAGCACAATTTCGATCCTGGGCCAGTGGAGTAGGGTCCACCACGCTTTTGCTACGCCGCCCAGATCAAAGAGGTGTATTGATTTGACCTATCTACATCTACCGGTCTCTGATCTTCTCTAATGTAACCGGTAGTCTAGTCTTAATTTAGGAGTAGTGGAAATCCATAGGTGTAGTCCAAAGTCTGTACTCATACGCTAGATGATTTCACCTCATTTCTAATACAAGCAAGGGTTTTATCACTTAGGGTCAAAGTTTTCTGATCGGAATTGAGTTGTCTGTACTTGACGCTCGGGCATTTCACATATGCTCATTCCAACTAAGAGGGTCCTAAGGTTCACATTATAAATTTGTTGGATTTCCTATATGGTCAGGTCTGTCGAAATCTAAGAGCACCGTTCTAGGTCTAAAACTCCAAGGGCCTATTTTTCAAACAACCATTTACTCTAAAAAGCTTAAGCTGTCAGAGTGTGGTGGGTTAATGTATATCAAGGGACTTTATCACTTCAACACTACTTGGCCAGTGGTCTTAAGTTGTATTTAATGGGCTTGCATTGCTAATCCCTCCTCGAGATTGGGAGTGGCATGGTTGGTAGGACGGTGGGTGGGGATTAATTTTATAGGCTTTAAAAAATGAGTCTTGTGTGGGAAAGCATGAGATGGGAATTCCAAATCCCACGATGAGGAATTTCTAAGTGTAATAGGAAAAGAAAACCCGGGATATACTTTTCATTGCATACATTCCAAACATGGCATTAGAAAACATGGGATACACCCAATCTAGGGACCATATCTTACACATACATTTATTATTATTTATACAATTCTATCCACCTTACTTACCTAATGCAGTTGGCCAAACGGGCCCTAAACGTCCCAACATTTAAAGGTTGTGAAAGCTATGGGGCACAAAAATGTGAATCGTTATGCCCATATGGGTGTGAAATGGTGAGGCCAAGAGGAGCAATAGTAGAGGGGTGGAAGGAGTTCACACTTGTCAAGTACAACTCCGACTTGTCAAACATTCTACACATTCCATCAACATGAAAACACAAAAAATCCTAACGCAGCAATAAACAAACTACGAGACAACGGTATGGATGACTAGGCATCTAAGAAAATGGTCGTACTAAGCTCGGATAAAGCCATGGAAAATGAAGGAAAAGTGATAGAGAGATAAAGAAAGGGCTGGAGGTCTGATGCTTCACGGACTTGGGTCTTAACAGATGTTGTAAAGGCCCAAATGAAAGGAAAGAAATGTAGGAAATGAAGAAATGGAAGGGGTAGGGAGATTACACATTTTTGACCTTTACATGAGGCATGTAAAGGCCCAAATGAGAGAGATCGGAGAGGGTAGGGAGGTAGGGATGGCTGTGAACGATGGCTGTGGAGGGGTTGTGGCCGAAAATGACAGATTGAGCCATTGGAGTGTAGGTTTGAGAGAGAAAATCTGATTTTGGAAGGAAAGAGAGAGCTTGGAGGGGTGATTTCTGAAGGAAGTACTAGTTTGAGAAGATTTTACCGAACGACCCATATACCAGGGGGTCCCACTAGACCCCAAAGACCATCGGCCAGAGTGGCCCGCCCGGCCGAGCCTGAAATCCGGCGAGGCCTCACCGACCAACGGTCTAGATTTTGAGGGCTCACCCCATGGGCGAGACCCTCCTGCCCCCTAGGCCCCAAAAAACCCTAGGTCTCACCCTGGGTACCCCTAGATTAATGTGGGTAGGCCCCCGACCCCGATTCGCTCAATTTCGGATAGTTTCGGGTAATTTCGGGCGTATCTTGCAATCTGGAATGAGTTATTTGACGTAAAATATATGATTTGGGTAGAACAAGCTAACGAAGTCAACCAACCCCGCTATGTCGGGTCGCGCAGCCCGGAATTGCAAAAAAACCTTGGATCGATGGTCGTTTCCCTGTTTCAATTTCGTCTTTACTATAAATACTAGTTTTAGTTTGATTACTCTTCATCCGTTGGGCTCTAAGAGTTGCGCCCAACATGAAAAGATCTTAGAATAATTAGGAGAACGGTTTAGTGAAGCCAAATAGGACACTTACTATTTTTGGCTGAAAACCTTGCGCACTAGTAGACATCACGACCTTAATAGTAAGTCGCGAATTCTAGGAGTTTTAGTTGTAGTTTGTTTCTGATTTCTTTCCCATTACTTGGTATCCCTATTTAAAGGGTTGTGAACTCGCTTTTTTTATTTTTATTTTTTATTTTAGTCATTCATTAATCAATTTCGAATTTATTAGAATTTATTTCTATTTTCTGCTTTCTGCTTTCTTTTCTCGTAGATTCGAGAAGTCTCTGTGAGGAGTCCAGAGAAACTCTGAGGATTCGGAGTAGTTATCCTCTTCACGTTTATCCCGTATTCTACCAATTTTCAACAGTTGGGATGAGGTGGATTGTGATATAGACCCGTCGTTTGACGGTCTAGAAGTGTTCCGGGATCATTTCATGCAATCATCGAGGCCTACGGGTCCAATCTCTACGGTTGATCTCATCTAAATGTGCTATTTGGCGAAATTGGAGAACCTAAGTCTGTTTCTACATCCCGTCGCTCCCTCCTAAGTCAGAGTGCATCAGTGTGCGTCGTGTGACCATAACCCAAGTCCAGTTTAATCCAAATCATGCTCTGATACCATCTTGTAACACCCTGAAAATCGGGGGTCGGGCATAAACTCAACTCCCGAGTTCCAACGCATCACTTATGCAACAAAATGAATGATGATTGAATGTTGCCGGTATTAGTGCATTGAATATGAGTGAGATTAAGCCAAAACAACATATCATACTCCAGAGACAGTTAAATTACAAGCGGAAGACTGTGATAGATATATACACAATATAAAAACAGTGGTGGGTCTCTAGAGTGTGATAATGTTATCAAGTTAAATAATTACAAGTATAGTTCTAAAATATACCAAATGTGAGGAAGTGTAATGTCTTCTATCCCAAGTACCATAGCCCCGTCAATACAATACCAGGTCTTCATAGACCTGTTAGAGAGTTACATGTAGGAGAACTCCTCCTCAACATCATAGTAGTGGTCCGGCTCCGCTTCATAAGCATCGCCATCACTTGAAACTCAACAAATCTGGTTGGTGTGTACAACACCGTCCCGTAACGTAGGAGTGAGTGATCAACTCAGTGGAACAATAAAGCATAGGTTAACATGTTATCAATTCAGTCAAGCAGTAATGATAAAGCAGTATAATCAACAATTCTAAATACTCTTGTTAATGCAAGTATGGAATGCAATCATGATGTATGCCCTTGCCAAACCACCCTCGTGCGACACCATCTTACGTTTGCGGTATGCTTTCATCCCTCAGTGCTCCACGTCTTCCAGGCACATGCAATGCAATGATGAGCATGATTACCGAGTTGTTATTAGTCCATTTCAAACAGCAGTATTGGAAAACTAAGGTACCTCCCTTGTATCATTCCCAAACATGATCCATTCTAGGGTCGTCAGTCTTAGTTAATCTCATACGATGGTGTGTTTCTAGGTCACTGCAAGGGCTGTGAGGGCTGTTACATGAAACCGTTACACCACTCCTCCATCACCCTTCTAACGGTTCATCACTAAATTAATACAGGTCTAGTTCATACTCTATTCACTGCGACAAAACTCATCGCCTCACCGCAAATTCAGAGTATGCTTGAGGTCACTATAAAGGGCTGTCAGGGCTGTTGCTCGCAATCGTTGCACCACTGCCCCATCATCTTATCAATGTAGGCCGACAACACGAATATAGTGTCCCATACCACCATAATCGGCTCACGAGTCCGGTTGCTCACTGGTCAATACGGGGAGGCATGTGGCCCCACCGTAGGCCGACAGCTCGACCACGGTGTCCCATACCACCATGCCCGGCTCATGAGTCTTAGCGGATCGAGGTACCATGGTTAACGGGATTTCACTGGTAAGTTTGGTACCCTAGGTTCAAGCAGTAGCATCCAAACATGGTGAACGTATATAAGATAGATCGGCTTACTTGACGAGCTCGGCTAGCTCCAGCGCATGACAAGTTGGGCGACATGAAGTGCATAAGCACTGTAAGTGTTATATTCTATATCCCTGGGTATTGTTAAATTTGTGGTGCCAAAATCACTGTTATATATCTTGCATAAGTTAAGCTCTCTCAGAGATCAACATTCATGAGCAAGCTAAGCTCTCAACAAGCTAACAAGCTAAGATCACAAGTACAAAGATCAAACTTGAATGCAAGAACAACTCTCAAGTCATGACTCAAGCTTCAAGAACTCAAGACATGTACAAGGCAGTTCATAAATAATTCAAGACACCTTCAAGTTTGAGCTACATCAAGTTTTCAAGGTTGAACTACATCAAGACTTCAAGACTCATACTTCAAGATCACTAGTTCCTAATATTTCAATGTCCTTACTTCATGGTTGAGGTTTGACTGACCTTAGGTTGACCTTATAAGTAGGTCACTTTGGATACATAAATCAAATGTTTATTTTACATAAGTTTGGTCAGTTCTTCGACTAATCCTAGGCCTTCTTCGACTAGTCCTAGAGTTGTTTCGACCAGTCTAAGAAATTCCTTGATAAGTCGTAAGGTTGTTACAAAAATCGGATATCTTCTGTTAGGCTTCGACTAGTCCAGGGATTTCTTCAACCAGTCGTAGGAACAGTGTCGACTGGTTCTTCGACCGGTCGTAGTTCTTCGACACAAAGTCCAGCGATAAATTCACAAGGTCTTCGACCAGTCGAAGGTGACCTACGACCAGTCGAAGGAGGTCTTCGACCAGTCGTAGAACAGTCAAAGCTTATCGCGCCCGAATTTTTTCAAATCTGTTATTTCTTCGACTAGTCGAAGGATTCCTTAGACCAGTCGAAGATGCGATCTGCTCACCTATAAATAGAGCACGAATCTCAGAAGAAATCATCGAATTAATTAATCCATTCAAGCCAATCTTCGTCGAACTTCTGAGAGATATTTTTGTGCTCCATCTAAGCTAAGTGTGCTTATTTAATATTCTCTTTCCTTAGCTTTATTTAATTGATTTTGTTTCTGCTATTCCAATCTAATTTGAAAAGAGGAATTGTTATTCCCTTTCTTTGGAATCAAAATCAATTAAGACAAGCCCTACTTGGTTAAATTTAAAATCTATTAGAATTAGAACCATTGTAATTGAGTACTGGACATTGAACTTGGACATTCAATCATCTACTCTGACTTGGTTCTACGGGGCTGCTACATCGAAGGAGATATTCAGGTATTTTACATTTAATTGTAAATTCTTTTCTGTTTTGGTTTATTTCAAGATTTGCCAGAAAAATCTTGTTGTATTGGTTATATGAGGAGAGCCAGGAAAACTCAGAAGAGGGGTTTTTTTTTGTGTAAGCCCACAGACAAAGACACAATTGTAAAGGTTTTTGGTGAACCTGGGAAAACCTATTTTGTTAGTGAACGCTAATATCCCCTGTGTGAGGATATTAGGAGTGGAGTAGCATTTTGTGTGGCTGTTGTTTAACAGTTGGTGAACACACAGGCGAACCACTATAATCCCTAGTGTTATGGTTGAATGATTTATATTTCTAATCTTTAATATTCTTTTGTGGGATGTATGTATGGTGGTGAATGTTGTAATCATTTAATTCAAGCTTTGTGAGAATTGTGTAATAGTTTAGAATTTATTTTCTGCTATTTCTTTATCAGCTTGAATTTAAATTTCCTTTAAAGTTTTCCAGCAAGGTTGCCCTGCCATTTTTATGGTGTATGGCTGTCCCTAGAACAATACATTTGTAATTACTATTTATTTCAATTCAGTTTGTATTTATTTCTTTATTCCTCTTTGGTTTGAGATTTGATACAAAGATCTTTCTAGAAATAAGGTTGTCCTACCATAAACTTTGGTTTTTGGTGAAAGGTTGTCCTTAGAACAACATTTGTATCAACCTCTCAAGATCTAAATTTTGAGGTTGTTTCACTTACTTGCTTCGTGATTTAATTTGGCTATCATTTTCATTTAATTTTGCTGTTATAAGTTTTATTTGGCATTGTCCTATTCACCCCCCCTCTAGGACATATAGCTTGGCCTTTTCAAGCACTTCGTGTGGCCATCCACTTTCGCTAACCAAAGTACGACTCGGTTTCGTCGAACACATCTCACGTAGCGACCGAATCTCAACCACGAATTCAGTTTCGTTGCCGATTGCCTGGACTATACAATAGCCCCAAACACAATCAATTTTAGATAGTTAAAGTAGTAATGGATCAAGATTTAAATTATACAATCAAGTCTGATATTATCTGTTTAGTGCTGCCAGGGTTGTTGCACGCACTCGTTGCTCCACTCCCCCATCACCCATGACGGATTATACAACGTAAACATGAATTTAAACATATGTATTACATAGATAAAATCATACAAAATAGTTGAGCATGTTATGAAGCACAACACAAGCATGAGTTTGTACATATTCAATTCCTAATCACACAGCTATCCAAGGAAATCATACACATAATTAAAGGAGTTGAGAATCATATCTCGACACCCTTATACATTACAATTTACTAACTACTACTCATTCAAACGTTTCAACAAACACTTAGACTACATACATCAATAAACATGACATATGTTGATCACATTGATATTAGGCCAAATCCTTTCACTAGGGACTTGCCCCAATTATAACACGCGTGCACCCATGACGGATAGTCATGGCAAGCAGGAATCCAAGTTCCATGTTCATTTAGTCATTTCCACAAACACTTGGGCTGCACGTTTTAGCATATGTAGTGTATACTGGCCGTGGCGTGATTTAGGGCAAATCCTTTCGTTAAAGGGGTATCGCCAATACAACAATCATATATCCATGACAATTAGTCATGGCGAGCATGAATGAGAATTCTATACTCATTTAGTCATTTTCACAAACACTTAGAATACACTCTTTTCAACATACATAGTGTGCATTAGCAAAACATGTATTAAGGCGAGTCCTTTCGCCAAACAAGTATTTTATCCACATATAATATATTCATACAAAAAATAATCATGGCAAACACATTTCCAAAATTTATACGTATACGGTACTTTCTACAAATACCTAGAATATGTAAAATTCCATATTCTTCATCTTTAATCGAAACAGAAAACTGACAGCAGTTTGTACATGTGCAATTGCATGCAGATCATGAATCTATCATTATCTGACATTGAAAGCATTGAAAACCATAACCTATACACTTAAGGTCCGCACCTTTTGTCGTAGAAGAGTAACGGATTCGATAGGTTTGCTAAGCTTTTGTATTCGGCAGTTTGGTAACCTTTGGATTGAAATATGTTAGCTATTTCATAACCTACAACTATCAAAACCCCAAAACAGGTTAGGGTTAGGGTTTCTTACCTAGAAACGACACCGAAATCGCCAGGAAAGCGATGAGAATGGAGCGGTTAAGCATGGATAGCAGCAGGGAAGCAAGGCAGGGAGATGCTTCCACATCTCCCACACTTTCTCTCTCTTTTCTCTCTCCTCTCTCTACGGTTACTCTCAAATTCGTATGGCTGTCAGAGAGAGGGTTCTAAGGTCCTTATATAGCCTAAAAACCTCACTAAAATAGACTTATGGTCAAGGTATACTTAGGTTATAACCAAAACGAACCTGTTTCAGCTCAATGGAGGACTTCTAGCAGGCCTCCTTGAGCCAAAAGTCGGACTTAAGCTCACTAACATTGGATCTACGTACCATTAAGTTTTCGTTCCAGTAGGGTTCTTAGATCACGCGTGGCGGACCAGTTTTAATTCAACGGTCAGTGGATGTCGATCGGAGATTCCGAGTACATGGATATGTTTGGGGAGATATCCCTGATCCGAGGGTGTAATTTGGTCTGATTCTGACAGTCTGGTTACTTAATACTGATCCGCAAGTGAGAGGTGTCCGATTCCATAATTTTCTATTTTATTTTGAATTAATTTTACATTTCTCACACTCCCCGCTCCGAGCTCAAGCGAATAGTGTTGGGATACTATCTGGATTTAATTTTTGAGATGGTTGTCAAGCCCAGCAAGGCGGTCCTAATTCCTTAACGTCGTGTTAATCGGACTTCCAACGTGCGGTCCAGATCTGATACGGAGTTTCGAGATGCTCCCGAGAGCAGCCGGGTAATGAGATTGATCCTAGATTTTAGGGTAACCTAGCGTCAATGATTCTACAAGTTTTGGGCCTTGCATATCGTATTTAAAGTGATTGGTGCTAATTTCACAGGTACTCTAGTTTAACGCTGGCTAATTCTCGCCTAATTTCTAAAGGATTTAGTCCTGAGTAATTTCTGTCTGAGGTGGTACCTGGGCCTTTGTAGTAATGTTTAGTTTAAGTATTGTTCTTCATCACATAAACTTTAAGATAGTGTCTAGGGCGAAAGTACTTAGAAAAATTGAAAGAAGAAGGTGGTGAAGGATGGGATTTGTGAAGGAAAAGGGTTAACAAGCGATTTTAGACTGTGGGATTCAGTTCTGACAGGTTAATAAGGTGTTAGGAGCGACCCATTGCCTAAGGACGTCTAATTCCAGGATGGCAAAAATCCGGGATGTTACACTGACCGAAACCGTTGCTCGGTTGCACGTCTTCTCTCTCTCTCTCTATCTCTCTCTTTCTCCCTCTCTTTCTCTTTCTCACGTTTCTGCTTTCTTTTTCCTTCCCCCGCTGGACAACACGCTCCCTTTTACAGGGTTCAGCGCACCTTCTAGATTCTCCAGTTCGCAGTCCGTTATGCGATAGGACTCTCTTGTGCCATGGTTTCTGGAACGGATTTGCGTCAGTCGTCGAAACTGGTACTCATACCGAACAACCCACCGGATCGGCCTTCTTGGGGGTGGTCGGTCCCTTTTCTTATTGGGTTTGAACGACCGTGATCGGCTCGAAACTCCTCAACCAGTCTCTACTATGACGTGGAGTGAGATCTGTCCAAACTCCTGTCGGCGCAACTTACGGACTAGGCTACGGTCTGTTCGAAGGTGGAGAACCTTGGGGTCTGATCAGAATTTCCCCAGGAAGGTGATAGACGGTTAAGATCAGCCCTATGGACGGTGATGGGTCCTCAGATTCATTCCAGCGGACGGCATGCGAATCCTCCATCTATGGATGCTTTCTTCCCCATTTTTCCTATCCAATTTGGTATCTAAAATGGGGTTAGGTTGGGTTTCCTTGCCTTCCACACCAGGTGAACGGTCTGGATCTTCCGATGGGACCTTAATGGTGGCCCACCGCTCGTCCACACTTGCACGAGTGAGGAGAGAGAGTCGGAGAAGGACTTGTTTTTATCGGGTCAAGTCATCTTGGCCGAGAGCCCAGGTCCAGTGCATACGCAGGAGGTGCACATGCATCGCAGGTGGGGTCCACTGGAGGGTCTTTTATGAAATCCACACCATCCATTCGTTTTCCCATCTTGTAGAAGGGGTTGACCCCAGATTTGAAGTATTTCCATTGATCAGGTGGCCCCTAAAATCGATGGTCAATGGCTGATCTGCTCATTGAGTCACTTATATTATGATCTAAGGGTTGAGATTTGATGTGTACGGTTAATTTATGGTAATTAAGCAGGGCATAAAGTTTCTTGCTAAACGGATCGTGGGAACTAAGTGAACTATAATTCCTTGATCTAGGTTGGTGGCATTATTGTAATTATTGCTGATCTAAGAGTTTTGGGAAATCCGATGGCTCCACTTGGTTCTAGGCATGTTTCTAAGAAATTCTTACAAAAGAATGTATATCTAATTCATTACGGATAGAGAGTTATTCGTCATGTCAGGGCAAGGATGTAAGACTATGATAGTTGGATAGGTATCGTACACATGTTAATTTCCAGGTAACTCTCAAGAACATTCAATACTCGAGTACTGAAATGTTTGGGGCATTACACACATGGTCTTTCGTAGACCATCTGTCTCACTCTAAACTTGTCATAGAGTGTCTCAGGTGGAGGTGGCTCAACCGGAATTTCTGCCATGAAGCGGGAGACACAGGTGGCTCGATGGAATCCACTGGTGTTGATGACCGTACGGATTTTCTCCGAGCACACATTTTGGTTTGTTTGGCCCAGGATGATTCTCCTTGAACAACCATTTTTCCTTTATCCTAGCCCATTTTGGGACAATATCAACAATGACCAGGATATTCAAAAGAGGAATAACAATTGAAGAGAAAAAGGAAAAAAAAAAAAAAAACAAAAAAAAACAAACTGACCAAAAACCGTAACCGACAAGATTACCCTATTCAAAGAAATGATCCTTAGGATTAGACTATTAAAGATATCTTACCAAGATTCAAGCACAAATAATCAAGAGGAATCGTCTTTTGTAGATTCAGCAATGTTTGGAAGATGAGTCGCCGCATGAAGAAGATGGAAAATGAAAAATCCCCCCTGCGCAGTATATATGTCCTGATACTTTGATGTCATCGAAATATGTTCGATGTCATTGAAGAAGGAATTCAATTCCATTGAACCATGTTCAATGTAATAAAAAAGAGTCCAGATAGGTCAGTGAGATTCAAGAGCTCTTGATGTAATTGAGTAGTGTTTGATTCCATCGATGTTGGCTCAATGACATCAAACGTCCCTCGTTTCCATTGAAATAGTCCAAAAACAGTTTTTCTACCAGTTCGGATTGCACTAACCTATTCTCAACGATGTACACTTATATTTACCAATGCATTAGTATTTTGTACATCTAAAAAGGAATACAAAAAATAAAAAATAAAAAATAAAATAAAATTTACATGTATTTAAAAGAAATGATGAGGTGTAACGCCCTGAAAATCGGGGGTCGAGCATAATCTCAACTCCCGAGTTCCAGAACATCACTTATGCAACAAAATGAATGATGATTGAATGTTGACTGTATTCGTGCATTGAACATGAGTGAGATTAAGCCAAAACAGCATATCATACTCCAGAGACAGTTAGATTTGCAAGCGGAAGACTGTGATAGATAGATAAAATATATAACTTATGATGAGTCTCCAGAGTGTGATAACATTACCAGGTTAAATAAATACAGGTGCAGTTCTAAAATGTACCAGATGTGAGGAAGTGTAATGCCTCCTATCCCATGTACCATAGCCCCGTCAATACAATATCAGGTCTTCATTGACCTGCCAGAGAGATACAGATAGGAGCTCCTCCTATCATCACAAAAGTAGTCCGGCTCTGCTTCACAAGCATCGCCATCACCTGAAACTCAACAAATCTGGTTGGTGTGTACAACACCGTCCCGTAACGTGGGAGTGAGTGATCAACTCAGTGGAACAGTAGGCATAAGTTAACATGTTATCAAATCAATCAAGCAGTAATGATAAAGCAGTACAAATCAAGCATTTCTAACTACTCTTGTTAAATGCAAAAATGATATGACATGATGCTGTATGCCCTTGCCAAACCACCCTCAAGCGACATCATCTTACGTTCGCGAATGCTTACTCCCTCAGTGCGCCACATCTACAAAGCACATGCGGTGCGATGATGCGCATGATTACCAAGTTTTTATTAGTCCATTTCAAACAGCAGTATTGGGAAACTAAGGTACCTCCCTTGTATCATTCCCAAACATGATCCATTCTAGGGTCGTCAATCCTAGTTATTCTCATACGATGTTATGGTTTGAGAAACGTAGTGAAGGCATCGCAAAGGGCTCATCACCCGTCAGCGCGGATACAGATCTCACCGTATGCGGCTCAATTGCTGGCCGTCAGCTCGAGTACAGGTCTCACCGTACTCGGCTCAATCACTAGCCGTCAGCTCGAGTACAGGTCTCACCGTACTCGGTTCAACTCACACTCTAGTTGCTGTGAAAGACTCGTGGCCAATCACAGACTCTTGGAGTGTACTCGATGATACCACGGAGGACTCGTCGCCCGTCAGCACGAGCACAGATCTCACCGTACTCGGCTCTCGCTGAAGTATCGACAGCTCGAATACAGTGTCCCATACCACCATATTCGGCTCACGAGTTGATTGCGCAATGGTCACTACGGGGAGGCACATGGCCCCAGCGTAGGCCGACAGCTCGACCACGGTGTCCCATACCACCATGCCCGGCTCATGCGACTTAGCGGATCTAGGTACCATGGTTAAACGGGGATCGCCACTGGTAAGTTTGGTACCCTAGGTTCAAGCAGTAGCGACCAATAGGGTGAACATGCATAAGGCAGATCGGGTTACTTGATGAGCTCGACTAGCACGATCGCCCGTTGAGCTGCACGACATGAAGTGCATAAACAACTTCGTGTGGCCTAGCCACTGCCGACAGGCAACGCACGACTCGAGTTCGTCGAACACATCCCACGTGGCAAATGAATCTCAACCACGAGTTCAATCCCGTTACCGATTGCCTGGACTATAATCATAGTCCCAAACACAATCAATTACAGAGATATAAAGCAGTAATAGATCAGGATTCAAATCATACAATCAGTCTGGTATTATCCGTTTAGGGCTGCCAGGGCTGTTGCACGCACTCGTTGCTCCGCTCCCCCATCACCCATGACGGATCATACAACATAAATATAAATTTAAATATATGCATTACATAGTTAAAATCATAAAACAGCTGAGCATGTTATGAAGCACAACACAAGCATGAGTTTGTACATGTTCAAATCCTAATCACACAACTATCAAAGGAGATCATACACATAGTGAAAAGAGGTTGAGAATCATATCTCAACACCCTTATATATTACAATTTGCCAACTACTACACATTCAGACATTTCAAGAAACACTTAAACAAACATACATCAACATACATGACATATGTCGATCACATAGGCATTAGGCCAAATCCTTTCGCTAGGGAGTTGCCCCAAACATAACACGCGTACACCCACGACGGATAGTCATGGCAAGCAGGAATCCAAGTTCCATATCCATTCAGTCATTTCCACAAACACTTGGGCCACACATTTTAGCATATATAGTGTATAATGGCCGTGGCGTGATTTAGGGCAAATCCTTTCGTCAAAGGGATATCGCCATTACAACAATCATATATCCATGACAATTAGTCATGGCGAGCACGAATGAGAATGCTATACTCATTCAGCCATTTTCACAAACACTTAGAATACACTATTCCAACATACCTAGTGTATGTTAGCAAACATGTATTAGGGCTATTCTTTCGCTAAGCGGTTATTTTATCCGCGTATACCATATTCATACAACAATTAATCATGACAATTATATTTCCAAAATCCGCACGTATGCGGAATTTCTAAAATACGCAATTTCAACATACATGACATTTACACATGAACATGTATTTTTGCGATTCTTTTCGCCAAACTAACATTTTATCCACACATGATATAATCAAACATTAAATAAACATGTCAAACATTTTCCCAAAAAAAAATACGTATACGGTATTTATACGTATATCTAGAGTATGTGAAAATCCATATTCTTTATCACTAATCGAAACAGAAACGGAAAGCACTTTGTACATGTGCATTTGCATACAGATCATGAATCTATCATTATCTGACATTGAAAGCGTTGAAAAACGTAACTTATACGCTTAAAGTCCTCACCTTTGGTCGTAGAATCGTAACGGAGACGATAGGTTTGCTAAGCTTCCGTATTCGGCAGTTTGGCAACCTAGAGAACGAAATAGGTTAGCTATTTCACAACCTACAACAGTCTAAACCCCAAAACAGGTTAGGGTTAGGGTTTCTTACCTAGAAACGGGGCTGGAATCGCCGAAAAGCGATGAGAACGAGATGGTGCAGCCCGTGCGGTGGCAGGGAACGACGGCAGGGAGTTTCTCCCACTTCTCCCTCACTTTCTCTCTCTTTTCCCTCTCTCAAATCCAAATTCGTATGGCTGGAATGAGAGAGGGTTTAAGGTCCTTATATAGCCTCAAAACTCACCGAATAGACTCCTGTTCAAAGGTTACTGCTAATATAGGTATTTCGTCACTTTTCCAGCTCAAAAGGGGTGTTCTGGTAGCCCTCATTGAGCCAAACGTCAGACTTAAGCTCACCCTCTGCGGATCTATGTGGGATTACGTTTTCGGCTAGATCGGATTCCCAGATCGCACGTGGCGGACCACTTTCAGTTCAACGGTCCGTGGGCCACGATCAGAATTTCTGAGTACATGTAAATGTGTATGAAATTTTTCCTGATCCGAGGGTGTAATTTGGTCTGATTCTGACGGTCAGGTTGCTTAATACTGATGCGCAAGCGAAAGGTGCCAGATCACTATTCCAGATATTTTCTTTTCAAAAGGAATAGTGTTTTTCACACACCCTCGCTCCGGATCGAAATAAATGGCCGTCGGACATCGGAATCATCTGATTTTTGAGATGATTGCCAAGCCCAGTGGGGCGGGCCTAGTTCCTTAGCTTCGAGTTAATCGGACTCCCGATGTGCGATCTAAACCTAATACGAAGTTTCGTTTCATTCCCGAGAGCAGCCGGGAAATGAGTTTGGCTTTAGACTTTAGGGTAACCTAGAATCACTAATTCTGCAAGTTTTGGGTCTTGCAGATCGTATTTAAAGCGATCCCAACGGATTTCATGGCTAATCGAGTTTGCACTTAGTTAACTTTGTTAAATTTCTAAAGGATTTAATCCTAATTGTTTTCTGGTTGAGATGGTACTTAGGCCTTTGTAGTTTGTATATAAAGTGATCCAAGTTTTACTACTTAGCTAGTTTAAGATAGTGTCTAGGGCGAAAGTGCTTTGAAAAATTGAAAGCACAAGGTAGTGAAGGGTGGGATTTGTGAAGGAAATGGGTTAAGGAACGATTTTTGACTGTGGGATTTAGTTTTGACAAGTTGGTAAGGTCTTAGGATCGACCCAATGCCTAAGGACGTCTAATCCCAGGTTGGCAAAAATCCGGGATGTTACATGAGGCTACAAATCCTCAAATATTATAATTAGAGCAAATAGACCATAAATCAAATTTGATTGCATAATTTTCATTTGGTGATCGTTGATCTCCTGTTTTCTATTTAGCGCTGATTGTTACATGAAGATCAAACTTTTCTAGTCTTATTAGGGCATCAAAACATTCAATATGATTTTCGGTGTTAATCCCAAAACATGGAGTAGTGGAGTGTTTATCAAATTTTCCTGTACCGCATGATTCTCATCAAACTCCATATTATTGAAAAGACTATTAGCCAAGTGGTTGGTCATTAATTGACTCTTACAAAAAGACTTAACTCATTTACCTATGTTTTCCCAATTTTTGCACATATCCTTAAGTCAACTTGATAGCTTTGTACATAGCATAGCTTCAGCGATGCTGGAAAGACATCCATTTCTCCATCCTCATCAACGGGAGGACCTTCGGTTTTTTCAAAAGCTCCAGAGGTCTTCGTCAGGGAGATCCCTTCTCCCCATCCATTTTCATCCTTGCGGCAGAGGCCTTTAGTAGAGGCATGTCTTCTCTTTTTTGCTTTAGGGAGCTGTCAACCGTTCCACCTCCCGAGATCTTGTCCTTCCATTTCGCACCTAGTTTTTGCTGATGATGCTATTGTTTTCCTTAATGGTAGGCTTGCTAACGTGAAAATTCTCCTCAGCTTCATTCGTGAATATGAAAGTTGTTCAGGCCAAAGGGTTAATGCAGCCAAAACAACCTTCATTGCGCCCACGAAAACCTCAAGAAGGAAAGCCCAGCGGCTAAGCAACATTTCTAGATTCTCCCAGGGTTTCTTCCCCATTACGTACCTGGGTATTCCTCTTGCCAAAGGCAGAACACAAAGCCGATGTTGCATCCCCTGATCCAAAAGATTATCAATAGGATAGACGGGTGGAAAGCCAAGCTTCTTAACCAAGCGGCGAAGTTAATCTTGATAAGACACGTCCTCTCGAGTATTCCGATTCATCTCATGACAGCTATCAACATCCCAAAGCAAGCAATAAAGTATATCAACAATGCCCTTGCAAGATTTTTTTTGGGGTACTTCGGAACATGGTAACAAGAGGCATTGGATCAGCTGGAAGAGGATATGCACTCCTCTACAAGAGGGAGGATTGGGAATTCGTAAGCTAGAGGATGTCATGCATGCTCTCAGAGTCAGGATGGCCTGGAACCTTATCAGTGGTACGTCCCATTGGGCCAATTATTTTTCAACAGCTTACTTGTGGTAGTTCTTGTCTCACCATGGAAGGACGCGTCCATGCTCATCGCCCACCTGGAAGGAAATTATCAAGGTGCTTCCTTTTACTATTCGTCATTCTAGATGGCTCCTTGGATCGGGCAACCTCAGTTTCTAGTTTCACAACTAGACAGGAAATGGAATCCTGGCTGGTGCCATTGTTAATTTGTAACATCCCAGATTTTTGTCAACCTGGAATTAGACGTCCTTAGGCTATGGGTCGCTCCTAACACCTTATTAACTTGTCAGAACTCAATCCCACAATCTAAAATCGCTTTTTAACCTTTTTCCTTCACAAATCTCACCTTTCACCACCTCGTTCTTTAAATCTTTCTAAGTACTTTTACATTAGACACTAATCTTAAGGTTAGGTGATGAAGAACAATACTTAAACTATAAATTACTGTAACTAATAAATACAGAAATAAAATGGGCTTTTAACCATTACCCTTATGGACCACAAAACGAATAAGCTATTTGGAACATTAGCCTCTCCTGCCCTAGGACCTTCTTCTGTTGTCATTAGGGCATGCTTTAGTTGAGTATTAATAACTTGGATCACTTTATATATAAACTACAAATGACTAAGTACCACCTCAGACAGAAAGCACTCAGGACTAAATCCTTTAGAAATTAGGCAAGAATTAGCTAGTGTTAAGCTAGAATACCTGTGAAATTAGCACAAATCACTTTAAATATAATCTGCAAGATCGAAAACTTGTAGAATCATTGATGCTAAGTTACCCTAAAATCTTGGATTAATCTCATTACCCGGCTGCTCTCGGGACCATCACGAAACTCCGTATCAGATTTGGACCGCACATCGAAAGTCTGAATAATACAAAGTTATAGGATTAGGACCGCCTTGCTGGACTTGACAACCATCTCGAAAATCAAATCCAGATAGTGTCCCAGTGCTATTCGCTTGAGCCCGGAGCGAGGAGTGTGAGAAAATGTAGTTTTCTTTTGAAATTAAATCTAATTTAAGAAATCTGAGACTTGTTGCTTGCGGGCCAAATATAAGCAATCAGACCATCAAAATTGGACCCAAATACACCCTCAGATCAGGAGAAATTTCATACACATGGCAATCTACTCGTGGCCCTGATCGAGTCTTAGTGACCGTTGAACTGAAACTGGTCCGCCATGGGCGATTTGTAAATCCGATCGGACCGAAAACGTAACTCGACCTAGATCCAATGTCTGTGAGCTTAAGTCCGACCTTTGGCTCAATGGGGGCCTCCAGAAGTGCTCAGTTGAGACGGAACAGTCCGTATTTGGACATAACCTAAGTATACCTTGGCCCTGAGTCTAATTTGGTGAGTTCTGGACCTATATAAGGACCTTAAACCCTCACTCTCTCATTTCATACGAATTTGAGAAAACCTAGGAGAGAGAAGAGAGAAAAGAGAGAGTGTGGGAGAAGTGGGTGAAGGATCCTGGTGCTCTATCCTACCATCATACGTGCTTAACCATCAAGATCTAATCGCCTTTCCGGTGATTCTGACTTCATTTCTAGGTAAGAAAACCTAACCCTAAGCTATTTTAGGGTTTCCAAGAGTGTAGGTGATGTAATAGCTGACCTGTTTCATGATTCAGGTTGCCTAATCACCGTAGACGAAGGCTTAGAGATTCTAGCGTATTCGTTACGATTCTATGACAAAAGGTACGGACTTTAGACGTATAGGTTATGGTTTTCAACGCTTTCAATGTCAGATAATGATAGATTCATGATCTGGATGCTATTGTACATGTACAAAGTGCTGTCCGTTTCGTTTTTCAGTTATACGTTAACTATGTTGAATATACTGTATTCCTCGTATTTGTAGAAAATACCGTATACGTATGAAATACGAATTTATGCTTGCCATGATTAATTGTTGTCTAGGTATGCTAGATACATGTGTATCAACTTCTGGGTGAATGGATTAGCCTAACACCTGCTATATTAACATACGTCGTGTATGTACTAGTTGTAGCCTAAGTGTTTGTAGAAATGTTCAAATGAATATGGAACTATGATTTATGCTTGCCATGACTATTGGTCGTGTATGCATGATCGTGGTTCATGTGGCAATTCTTTGTGAAAGGATTCCCTACGACTTGTGTTTTAACTAGTATATTATAGGTATGTTGGAAGGTGTAGTCTACATGTTTGTGACAATGCTTGTATAGGTATGTACTTAATCTAGTAGTGCCTTATGTAGGTGTTGAGATAGGATTCTCAACTACCTTAGTGATGTGTATGATTTCCTTCATGTAAGTTGTTTAGTTTAATCACTTACTGGTTTATGAAATGTATGTGTTTAGATTTCCTGTTTGCATTGTGTTTTATAACATGCTTGTTAATATGTTTGAATTACTTGTTTATTTAACTCTGCTCTGACAACTTCACATGTTTAAGTTGTATTCCATAAAAGCCGTGAAGGGTGATGGGGGAGTGGTGTAACGATTCCGTACAGTAGCCCTTGCAGCCCTAAGCGGATAATATTGGATATTTGATTGTATGATTTGAAATCTTGATCCATTACTGCTTTAACTGTTCCGTAATTGAATGTGATTGGGGCTATTATATAGTCCAGGCAATCGGTAACGGGATTGAATCCGTGGCTGAGATTCATTTGCCACGTGAGATGTGTTCGACGAACTCGAGTCGTACTTCGGTTGGCGATAGTGGTTGGCTATGCGAAGGGCTTATGCACTTCATGTCACCCAACTTGTCGTGTGCTCGAGCTAGCCGAGCTCGTCAAGCAACCCGATCTGTCTAATGTATGTTCACTATGTTTGGACGCCACTGCTTGAACCTAAGGTATCAAACTTACCAGTGCAACCCCGCTAACCTTGGTACGTCGATCCGCTAGGACTCATGAGCTGGGCATGGTGGTATGGGACACATGGTCGAGCTGTCGGCCTACGCTGGGGCGATGTGCCTCCCCGTAGTGACCAGTGAGCAACCCAGACTCGTGAGCCGAATATGGTGGTATGAGACACTATATTCGAGCTGTCGGCCTACACTGCTTTGATGGGTGATGGGGAGTGGTGTAACGATTCCGTGTAACAGCTCTGGTAGCCCTGACCGTACCCGGTGTAGTGACCTCGAGCATACTCTGAATCTGCAGAGAGGCGACGAGCCTTCCCGTAGTAAACAGAGTATAAACTAGGCCTGTATTGATAAGGTGATGGGAGAGTGGTGCAACGATTCTGTGTAACAGCCCTGGCAGCCCTTGCAGCGACCTAGAATGGCATCATCGTATGAGATTATTTAGGATTAACGACCCTAGAATGGATCATTGTTTGGGAATGATATAAGGGAGGAACCTTAGTTTCCCAATACTACTGTATGAAAAGGACTAATAACAACTCGGTAATCATGCTCATCATCGCACTGCATGTGCCTGGAAGATGTGGAGCACTGAGGGATGAACGCATGCCGCAGACGTAAGATAGTGTCGCATGAGGGAGTATGTTGGTGAGGGCATGTATCATGACTGCATTTTCATACTTGCATTAATAAGAGTATTTAGGAGTGTTTGACTTTACTGCTTTTTCATTACTGCTTGACTGAATTGATAACATGTTAACCTATGCTTTATTGTTCCACTGAGTTGATCACTCACTCCCACATTACGGGACGGTGTTCCGGACACCCACTAGACTTTGTCTGATTGCAGATGGTGACGCTACTCCTGAGGCGGAGCCGGACTTTGTGACGACGAGGATGCTTTCTCGTATATGCTATTTTTTGACGGCTTCATGTGAGCCGTGCCTTGATCGACGGGGTTATAGGGATGTTGACTAGATGACTTTACACTTTTCATATAAGTTGGAAATGTATTTGTAATTCATTAACCTGGTAATGTTATTACACTCTGGAGACTTACCACAGCTTATATATTTTACATATCTATCACAGTCTTCTCGTTGCAAATTTAACTATCTCTGGAGTATGATATGCTGTTTTGGTATAATCCCATTCATGTTTCAATGCTCTCATCATAATCATCATTATCTATATTACATAAGTGATGCGTTGGAACTCGGGAGCTGAGCTTTGCTCGAACCCCAATTTTCAGGGTGTTACATAATTATATTCCTCCCTTGTTATTACACGCCTCCGTCCGTGACTTCCACCCAATTTTGGGCAGATGGAAACTAGCAGACATCCAGGACTTCATCACCCCTTCGACTATGCAAACCCTGCTGGCCTCAAAGGTTGCTTTCTCTAATCGCTCAGACAAGCTGATTTGGGATTTAACCCCATCTAGAAAGTTCTTAGTTTCCTTTACTTGGAATGGTATCAGACAGGTGTGACCCAATATCCCTTGGACATTTTGGTTATGGAACTAATTTCTCCCCCCCAAGCTAGCTGTCTTCGCATGGAAATCTTCCTGCAGGGCAGTCCCGGTCGATGTGGCGGTCCAGAAATTTGGGTGACCATTGCCTCAAAATGTGAATGCTGTCATTCTCCTTCTCCTGGCATTACGGTGCAAGCTAATGGCTCATCGTCCGATCTCCCATCCACTCAGCCGCAGGTGGATAATGCTAGGCCCAACGTCTCCCCAGCGGCGCTGATGCACAACCTTAGGCATCTGCCACATTGTTTTCCAGCTCCCCTAGTGCGGTAGAGACCCTTGACCATCTGTTATGCGATGGGATATCAGCAAAGGAAGTCTGGGATTTCTTTAGCCGACTGTTTGATGTGCCTCTTATCCCCAATCAGCCTTTCCACTCTAGGCTCTCTCTATGGACTTTGTTAGCCAGTCTCAAATCCTGCTCATCTATCCTTCAGGGTCTCCTTCCAAGCCTCATCACTTGGGAGCTCTAGATCAGTCGAAATACTGCCAGATACGAGGGCCAGAGTATGTCTGCCAGCAAGATCATCTTCAAAGTCAATCGATGGATGCGTGAGATTGGATCTTCCATTCCAGCCCCAGATAGCCAATCTATGACCGAAATTGCTATCCTCAACGCCCTTAGATCGGTATCCCATCCCCAACTCCAATCAGCAAACCGATTATCGTCAGATGGTCCAAACCCCCAGAAGATTGGCTTACGCTAAACATTGATGGTTCTTCTCGAGGCAACCCATGTGAAAGTGGGGGTGGTGGAGTGTGTCGGGATCAGTCTGGTAATCTGATTTTTACGTTTCACAGGTACTATGGTTCTTCCTCCAACAATATGGCTGAAGCCCGGGCAATGTTGGATGGGCTGAATATTAGCTCCCACATGGGTCTAACCAACATTATAGTGGAGTCCGACTCTAAGGTTATAGTGTCAGCAGCTAAGGACCCTTCCTTTTCTTCTTTCTTTCCTTGGAAGATCTGGTATATTCTAGGGGAAATTCACTCCAAAACGCAAGGCCTTAACCTGGTTTTCTCTCATATCTTCCACGAAGGTAATGCAGTGGCGGACACTCTTGCGAGAATGGCTAGTGAAGGATGCCCGGATGCTACTTTCACTAGCCGGGCCTCACTCCCAAGGAACATCAGAGGTGAGCTTGTGCTTGACAGTGCGGGGCTAGTAGGATTAGAATTCCTTGAGCTTCTTGGCCCTGCCTCCTCTCGAGCTGCGGCCTCGCTGTGATCCCTGCATTGTTACTTGGGGATCCTATGGTTTTTGTTTTTGCTGTTTTTGTGGGTAGTACACGATAGGAGTGGTCCTCTTTCTTTTGCAAGGACCCTCCCGAATAGGAGGTAGCTTGTGGTTTTATGATAGGTGTGGTCCGCAGTCTTTTTGTAGGGACCTCCCTGAATGGCTTTACATTTTCGATGATTAATGATATTCTCATGGCATGCGCCCACTTTCTTTAAATAAATAACTTAATAGCTTATGTTTTTAAATCCCTTGACAAACATTTTTTGTTAATCCTCACTCAAAAGTTTTTCTTTGCTCACTTCTTCTTGATATAGCTCCCTTATGTAGTACCTGACCCATTATAAAATATAACAAAAAAATGGGTCACAATCACTGGTTGGTTTACTTGGAGCAATCATTACAAGAGCCTGAGTTAATTTTTACATTATTCGCAGGGCAATTTTATATATATATATATATGTATGTATGTATGTATGTATGTATTATGTTAACCACTTGGTAACCACTTTCTTTGAGCAGGAAGTTTCGAATTCTTTCTTAGAGTGATTTCCAGTTGATTTAAATTTACATTTATAGTTTGACCTGGAAGTGAAGTGAGGTTGTCTGAGCGTAGGACATTCACCCTTGTAGTGTCTCATTTTTCCGCATAGATGGTAGGACGAGTCAACTAGATTTTTCCTATTTAAGATAGTTGAATCGATCATCACAGATGAAGTAGAGGAAGAGTCAGATATATCTATTTCATATCCTAGGCCTTTCATGTTTTTGGAGTTCCTACCCATGCCTAGAAGTTTTTCTAACTTTTCATTACTTTGAGTGAATTTATGACTCAGTTCTGTTGTATGATTCGATTTTTCTACTTCTAGTTTCAGATTTTTGTTTTTCTTTTTTCAGTTTCTCAACTTCTGATTCTAAAAGGTCAATTTTCTTGATTAGTTTTTCAAAAGTAATACTTTTGAAACTAGTTCCTCTTTCATACTTGATTCTCTTAAGATTAAGCTTGTCTTCCTCTTCAAGATCCTTGGGAATGACTGTGGTGGTGGAGGCCATGGGTATTTTCAATGACTTTTGGTCTCCATCATTTTCTGACTCACTTGTTTTTGAATTGGAGTCATCAATGTCATCCCAAGTTTCTGAGCATCATCTTCTCCTACATCCTCATTACGTTCAGAGTGTTTTTGAAACACATTTGCAGTCACATTTAATGATAGTATGGTTTCATGATTGAACCAAACAGTAGGGTACACGTGATCAAATGTCGGTTACAGTCCTATGAATTTGGATAATTTGTAGATGAGACTGGGGAATGGCAGTGTTGTACGATGTATGCCTTTGACCACAAAGATTAACTTACGCAAAATGAGAGTGCGTAGACAGACTTGAATCCCTTGATGAACATCACACAGAATGTTTAGAGCATGTGGGGAGAGCATATTCTCACAAACTTCACAAGGATATACATCGGTACTCAGAATGTTGTGAAGAACTTTAAAAGTGGAGTCCAAATATATAGAAGAGAGGAAGTTTCACTTGTTCCTAGGAATCGTTGATCCATTACACAAGGTTCGGGTTACTTCTCCCCACACTCCTAGATAATTTAGGGGATGGTCAGTTGTGGGGATACGAGTAACCTCTATACCCAGAAGGCGGCCCAGCATCACGGGAGTGATTTGCTTGGTTATGTTCATAAAAGTGATGCTAATGGATGGAGGATCATCATGAATAGTGTGGTAGGATTTTAGAAATTGATGGATGAGATCATATTGAACCTCCCCTCCTAGATTGAGTATATTGTGCCAACCAATAGACCTTAAAAATAGATAGTCCGCATAGGGTTCTATGTAGCACGTTTTGATAATCCGTTCAAACACCGTGTCTTTCTCCTAAGACACGTCCTTAAATGGAGAAGTAAGGGAGATATGAGCGAATTTTTTGGTAAGCCTTCGCTTAGAGGACTCTCCTTTTGGAAGGGCCTTGCCTTTATCTTTCACCATGATGCACTCTCTCAACTGAGATAGATGTTCAAGAATTAGTTTTGTCAACCCAAATCAAAAGAATCCCCTTTCTTAATGAAATCCACTAAACCCAAAAAAATAAATATCTTTTAGGGAAGAATGAGGGTAAGATAGAGAGATTTGCCTATACACAAACTTTATTTGAAGGGTTTTTTACGAGGAAACTCCCACAAAACTTCCACCAGAGAAAGGAAGGGAAGAAGAGGCGGTCGAGTGAAAAAAAAAAAGAAAAGAAAAAGAAAAATGAGGCTTTTCTGAGCATGCCCGATATTTATACTGTTGGGATTTTTCGATGTCATTGAGATTCAAAATTCAATGACATCGAATATGCGTTCAATGTCATCAATGTACCTCCGACAATTCATTTCCTTCATGCACTTCGATGTCATCCAAGTATTGTTCGATGTCATCGGTTGTCTTATCAAAACCAACAAAATTATAGAGTTATATATATGACTTGATAAATCAAGGGAGTGTACACAAGTGTATACTAATAAGCTTTGTATACTCTGCAAAATTTGTACAAAATGGACAAAAAGAAAAAAAAATCCTATTTTATGTCAAAAAAGAATGTGAGGCCTAAAAATCCTCAAATATGACATAAAGCCCTTATAGTCTTCGAAATATATTAGACCACACATATTCCAATAGATTTTTGAAGGTTCTCAAATCTATTGGCATCCACGGATTTTGTTAAAATATCCACAAGTTGTCGCTTTGTAGGCACATAATCCAACACAATAACATTATCTTCGACAAGTTCTCGTATAAAATGGTGTTGGATGTCTATGTGCTTTGTTTTAGAATGTTGAACTCGATTTTTTCAGATATTAATGGCACTCATGTTATCACAAAAGAGTGACATTGTAGATTGTTTAATGCCATAATCCAGCAACATTTGCTTCATCCATAGAAGCTGTGCACAATAACTACCGACAACAATGTATTTGGCCTCAGAAGTAGACAGGGATATCGAATTTTGCTTCTTACTGTGCCAGAATACAAGACAATTGCTGATGTAAAAACATCCACCACTAGTTGATTTGTGATCGTCTATATTTCTAGCCCAATCGGCATCTGAATACCCCGCAATAATAGTAGATGTGTCAAATGGGTACCATAAGCCGAAGTTAGTAGTTCCAGCCACAAACTTTATGATCCTTTTAACCATAGATAGGTGTGATTCCTTAGGATCAGCCTGAAATCTAGCGCATTCACCAACGCTAAACACAATGTCGGGCCGACTCGCAGTTAAGTATAGTAGGCTCCCTATTATGTTGTGGTACAAGTGATGATCGACACTCTTGCCATTTGTATCTTTGGAAAGTTTAAGTATGGTGCTCATGGGAGTGTGATGAGTACGGCCAGATTCAAGTCCAAATCTTTTTACCAATTCCCTCGCATACTTGGACTGGCATATAAAAACCTCATTTGGTATTTGTTTCACTTGTAGCCCCAAAAAGTAGTTTAGCTCACCTAAAATGCTCATTTCAAATTCAGATTTCATGAGTTCAGCAAATTCATGAGCAACATCTTCACAAGTGGATCCAAATACAATGTCATCCACATAAATTTAGATGATGAGTAAGACATTCACAGTCTTCTTTGTAAATAGTGTTTATCAACACTTTTCCTACAAAACTGGTGATCGAACAAAAATTGTGTCAAGCGCTCGTACCATGCTCGGGGTGCCTATTTAAGATCGTAAAGTTCTTTGCTCAATCAGTACATGTGTTGACAATATTTAGGATCTAGAAATCCTTTTGTTGTTTTACATATACTTCTTCCTGAAGTATACCATTGAGAAGGCACTCTTCACGTCCATTTGAAATAGTTTGCATTGTAGTGCACATGCAATGGACATGAGAATTCGTATGGACTCAAGGCGTGCTACGGGGGAAAATGTTTCATTAAAATCTATGCCCTCGATTTGTGAATATCCTTGTGCTATGAGTCTTGCCTTATTTCTCACTGCATTCCCAAATTCATCAGATTTATTCTTAAAGATCCATTTAGTTCTAATGATGTTTGTGTTTGGTGGTCTGGAAACTAGTTGTCACACCTCATTTCTCTCAAATTGTTGTAGTTCATCTTGTATAGCTGCAATCCAATATTCATCTTGGAGTGCTTCTACTACATTCTTTAGTTCAATTTTTGAGGTGAAGCAGAGATGACTGTAAATGCCCTCAAGTTGACGTCAAGTTTTCATACCTTCATTAGGATCTCCAATGATTTGATTGAGAGGATGGTCCTTAATGAATGGCATACTACTTGACGGCTGAGGTTCAAGAGGAGATCTGGACTTATTTTTAGATTTACCTATTATGCACGGATCCACATCGTCCTCTAATCAATTAAGGGACCATTTTCGTTATGAGGTTGGTCATCAACAACTACATTGACAGTTTCTTAAATTGTGAGTGTCCTCAAATTGTACACTCTATAAGCATGACTATTTAGTGAATATCCAAGAAAAATATCATCATCACTTTTAGTGTCAAATTTACCTAGTTGTTCTCTATCCCTAAGAATGTAACATTCGCTACCAAAGACATGGAAATATTGAACACTAGGCAGTTTTCCACACCATATTTCATATGGAGTTTTGTTCAATCCTGCCCTAAGATATACTCTATTGATTATGTAGCAGGCGGTGCTGACAGCTTTGGCCCAAAAGCTTTTAGTTATATTCTTGCTATTGAGCATAACCGAGCCCATTTCTTACAATACACGATTCTTTCTTTCAACTACTCCATTTTGTGGTGGTGTTTTTGGGGCTGAGAATTCATGTCAGATTCCTTTTTCATCACAATATTTTTGGAATCGATCATTCTCAAACTTCCCACCATGATCACTCCTTATGCATTTTATACAATATCCCTTCTCATTTTGGAGTCGCTTTGCCATTTTCTGGAATTCATCAAATGTATCAGATTTTTCCCAAAGAAAGGCAATCCAAGTGAATCTGGAGTAATCATCTACCACTACCAGGAATATCTCTTTTTGCCATGTCTCTCAACTTTGGTGAGACCCACTAGATCCATATGCAACAAGTTAAGTGATTTGGAAGTTGCTATGGTGGTTGTTTTTTTTATGTCCAACTTTTATTTATTTTCCTTTGAGACAACACCACATACAATCTTATCTTTCTTCCAAATCTTAGGAAGTCCTTTCACCAAATTTTTTGAGCATAACTTAGCTAAATTCCGGTGGTGTACATGTCTAAGTCTTGGGTGCCACAATTTAGATTCATTATCTAGAGCCATGTGGCATTTTGTGGATGGGACACTATCTCCAATGCTTTCAATCACATAATAGTTATCACTTGTGCGAAGACCTTTCATGATTAGGTTACCTAGATGGTTTGAGATCTCACACATATCTTTGGAGAATATAACTGAGTGTTCTTTGTTGCAGATCTAGGAAATGCTTAAAAGATTGTGTTTTAATCCTTCTATGCAAAGAACATCCTCAATCTTGGACAACCCAGGCCCAACTATTGTCCCCCATCCTACTATCTTAGCAGAGCTCCCATCACTAAATGTGACTGACCTACCATCAAATTCTGAATAATCACAAAATTGAATCAGGTCACCTATCATATGTTTGGAGCAACCGCTATCAAGATACCACTTTGAATTATTGCTTACTTTAAGTGCGGTATGGATTACAAGGAAGTTGTTCTTATTTTTTATCACCCATTTGGTTATCATCTTCTTTGGAGATGATGTTTTCTTTTCTCCTTGAGGTTGATAAATAATGGGTGTTTTGGATCTTTTGGGTAACTGAGCCAGATTTCCTTGTTTCATCAATTCTTTGACCTTCTGATTCAGTTGAGCTACCTGATTTAGAAACTCCTCCATCCTTTAGTCATTTTAGGTGGAGTGGGATATAGTCTTCCTTCTTTTAATGCGTTCTTTGAAGGACTCTTTAGCTTTTGTACTATTTTTCCAATTGTTTTGAATTTTCCTGTATGGTTCAAAACGGAAGTGAAGTGGGACTTACCAAGGGTTAAACATTCAAATCTGCAATGTCCCAGATCTCCACACACATGGCAAGTAGGAGTGTTTCTTGTGTTGCTTCCCGAGGTAACAAATTTATTAGTCACAAGAGATGCAAGAGAAGGGCTTGATTGGTATGATTCTAACCTAGGCCTCTCTTATCCATAATATTTCTTCCAATTGCTAGAAGTTTTTCTAGTTTTTCATTGTTGTGGGAAAACTTATGACTAAGTTCAACTGAATATTTAAATTTCTTAACATCTATTTTCAGATTATGATTTTCAAAGTTTAGATGTGAGTTTTTTTTTTTCTTATTTTAGTTTGTCATTTTCAGATTCTAAGTGATTTATTTATTTGTTCAATTTTTAATTTCTGAAACATGATATGTTGCATTCCTCTCGAGCTTGTCATTGTTGACATGATATTGTTGAAGATCATTGATCAAGTGAGTATTTATAGCTAATGCTTTATCAAGATCTTTTTGTAATTGATTGTTTTTATTTTCAGCAATGCCAAGCTTTTGAAGGACATTGATGCTATAAGTATAGAGTTGATCATATGCATTATGTATGTTTTCTTCTTCTTCTTTATCTGAGACGAGTGTCTTGTTGATTTCTTGCTCATCTATCTTCTCACTGTCGGTTAGGTTTGGAATGACAATAGTAGTGTAGGCCATGACCTTTCCCTCTCCTTTGCGCATAAATCCAACTTCAATTAGGATCTCCCTCTAGGTTGTTAAACCCTTCAAGAGGAACCCGCTCTGACACTAATTGAAATTGTTGTAGAACCGCGATTGTAGAAGTATGGAATTAGTCCGAGTGTCCAAGATGGGGGGTGAATAGGACTTTTAAAAAATTATTTTCTTATAACAACAAACAATGCCCAACTTTAATCAGGATAAGTAAGGCAAAGTAACTCTATGGCTTCCAAGCCAATGGAGGGTCCAAACACATAGGCTACACAAGATTTACATCTAAAGTAACTAGCCTATGAAGATAATGTATGTGAGAGTGTGTAGGACCTTTGCTCTTGTGTAGGGCATAAATTATAGAGTCCTTGTGTGGGGCTATAAAAGTTTGAGGTGAAACTGATTTAAAACCTCCAATAGTGAAATCTGGTACACTCATGCATGGGTTGAGTGCGTTCGCTAGGAGTGGAGTAGGCACATAACCGGACCACTATTTATGATCATGTTTGGGATGTCGTTTGCACAATTGTTTAATTATGCTTATGTTTTTGAATGTTTACATTATGCTAGCATGATTAGATAAATGTTTAATGATTGATAGGTAGCACATCCCACACACTCATATACACTTTCTTATATAGGCTAATTGCGTATCTTGCATATTTAGTGTAGCCTATGTGATCGGACCCTCTAATAGCTTGGACGCCTTAAAGTAATATTGTCTTACTTAGTTTAATTGCAAATTAGTTTAAGTTTGGCAATTAGTGTTTTTAATAGGTATAATTTTTAATCGGTCCTAATCCCCCCCCCCCCCACCCCCCCCCCCCCCCCCAGGACTTAACCTACATTCTATAGCTCCACCATATTCTTTATTTAGACGTATTGCGGTCTTTTACTACAATTTCAATTGGTATCAGAGCGAGTTGCTCCTGAAAGGCTTAACTACCCGGAGTTAACACTAGGAGCTTAAGAATGTTGTTTAACCAAGAGGGTCTTACCATCACACAACCACCATAGTTTGATGGGTCCAACTACACCTATTGGAATGCTAAGATGATGATATTTTTAATGTCCTTGGACCATTCTGCTTGGAAAGTTGTCGAAGAAGGATGGACAATTCCCATGGAAGATATCTTTGTTGATGGTAGAACTGTGAGCGCTCCCAAACATAAATCCAAATGGAGTTCTATCGAGAGAGCTGGAATACTTATAATGCTAAATCTCTCAATGTTATTTACTGTGCGGTATCTCCTGACGAATTTAAACTCATATGCACATGTACATCGGGTAAAGAACCGTGGGACATACTTGAAATCACCCACGAAGGTACTAGCACGGTAAAAAGATCAAAGCTTCAGCTCTTATCGACGCAATTTGAAAACATTAAGATGAAGGAGTATGAAACATTCATGGAATTCTATTTTAAATTGAATGATATTTGTAATTCCATATGGGGTTTAGAAGAGAGGATTCTGGAATGACGTATTTGTAGAGAAACTCTTAGATCCTTGCCAGATATGTTCACTCCCAAAATAACCTCAGTAGAAGAGTATAAGAATATAGATGAAATGAAAGTAGAAGAACTTATATATTCCCTATAACCATTCGAACTACACTTTAAGGCCCCCCTTAAAGGTAAGAAATTAGCCGTCCTCAAATCATCATATAGGTATTCACACAAACAAAAAGAAATTAAATCGAAAAGTGATAGTGATGATGTGGACGATGAGGATTTAGCTAATACACTTAAGAAATTCCTCAAATTTACTAGAGGGAATAGTTGTGATAAGAAGGACAAGAAGGTGGACAAGCATAAAGGAAAATCCACCAAACCATCTAAAAAGGTCCATTGTTACAATTGTGGAGATTTTGGACATGTTGCTCTGAATTACCCTTGCAAAGGAAAATCCAAAGGCAAGGTAATGGCTGTAACATGGGATAATATGGAGGAGTTTGAATCAGTTCAAAGTAACTCTTCTAGTGCGGATGATTCGAGCTAATTGCATATATTATCGGCTCATATCTCACCATCCCTGTCATGCCCCAAACTTGAAAATCGGACTCACAGGAATCCCGATCGCCGAACGTAATACCCCATTCTCAGCTCCCAGTGCCCATATGCCAGGTTCCGATCCTGGGATCCTACAAGGAGGATTTTCCAACGGACATTTTTCTCATAAGAAGCATAACCACAAGTTTACCCAAATCACAAAAGCAACATCATCATCACATATCTACTAATATAAACTTTGAATACAATACTGAAAGGAAAATATACATGTCAAAATAAAATCAAAGCTCTAGAAGATAGCTGCACGCTTCAAACTCAACGCTGTTGCGACCAACGTCACCTGCACGCATCTATCGTGTACAAGCTTATAGAAAAATTAGAGGGTGGTGAAAGTGTGTGTGCAAGATAAGTGCCAAGCATACAAATACAACGTTATAATAATGCAATGTTGGAAATACTGGCGAAATCATGAATCATACGATATCAAAGTAAGCAGAAATACTGACAAGTCCATGAGTCATACAATATCAAAGTACGTAATACAAATCAGCTATGCAAATGAGTAGTCATAAAGAGTCGAATATTAAATACCAAGGATGCAATGCAATATGTGGTGCGAATGACCATGCAGGAGTGTGAAGTTGTGATGATGGTACGCAGTATCGCAAGCCATGGGGTCCACCACAAGGGACTTCTATCCAAATTAGTCTCATACCTAAATTTGGATAGTCAGACTCAATATGGTAAACTCCTAATCTTAGGTTAGTCGCGCGCCCCAACCGAAATCTTGGCTATTAAAAAGGTACACATAACAATTAGTTACGCACCACTAGCCTGAGTGGATAGTGAATGAATGAATGAATGAGTATACAACTCCTGCTCAATAAGTCCACATATCAACACTGTACATCACTGAGATCATCACAAGAGTCTAGTACACTCTACATGCAATCGCCGCCCACTGGACGGGCAATCATGCAAGTGGAAGAGACCTCACTATCCGCCTGGCTAGTAGTCAGCCAATATCTACCCGGCACGTCGATAGCAGAATCATTTATGAGCTGGTCAAACTCAGCCTAGCTATGCCCCCTGCCCTCGGGCGGGTAAGGCCACACCCCCTTCCAACCGACCACGATCAGTGGGAGCACCGCCTACTGGTATTCGCCATCCGGGCACTCTTGGTTTCCACCCGGTCTCAATGTTGGAGCGTCCTTTGGTACCAAGAGGGTTTAAGGACTTTCACCCAGGGCCGTCTATAGTGGCCCAATGCTAGTAACAGATTTTCGGTGTCCCATCTGGCCATCCACGACATGCCTATGGAGGCTACAACTCTAATGTCGCTAGGGCGTACGGTAATTACAACACACAATGCAAGATGCATGAGTCATACAATCCAGTCATGCATCAATCCTGCGTATACTGTGTGCTCATGTGAGACAATATCCGCCTATCAGGGAGTCTCATAGCAACCTGCCTAATGACATATGCAATAGTCAATCACATCTCATAACAAATATGCAGATGATGCGTATGGGCATGTATCATGATGCTATGCTGTCTCATACTCATAATAGGTATCGACAACCGACACCGATATCGGCATCAATAATCGGCCTGTACAATCGGCCACGACAATCGGAATCGGCCTAGATAATTGGAATCAGCCTCAACAATCGGCCTCGACAATCGGAATCGGCCTCGATAATTGGAATCGGCCTCGACAATCGGCCTCGATGATCGGACGAACAAGGTCTAAGGGAAGGTCACAATGTGGACATTAAACCATCATTACCCATCAATGTGGCCATTTAACCAACATTGCTCCCAAGGAGTGGCCCACATAGAGCCAAACATATAGTAGGCCCATGACCTCACACAAGGGCCTAATATATATCACTTGAGCCTCATACAAGGGTTACATATACATCACGATAGGCCTCGCCATACGGGCCACAAATACATCACAATGGGACTTGCCCATAAGCCTCAGATTCAAGCAGGTGGGCCCCATCATATGGGCCTTAAATATAAGGCAGGTGGCCTCTATCACATGGGTCTAATATACATCACAAGTGGGCCCTGCACATGAGCCTCATACACATCAAGTGGGCTGCATCAATGGGCCGCACTAATGGGCCTCAAGTGGGCTACAAATATATCAAGGTGGGCCTCACAGGTGGGCCACAAGGAGTTTGGATTACATCTAAAATTATTTCAATAGTGGCAGGTGCAACATGTGTATCACTGTACATTATCATTCTATAGAGCACATGTCCCACTAACGATGATCAACACTGTCCAAACATTGTCCAGGTAAATCAGCACCATCCAAACATTGGACAACACCGTCAAACATTGTCTTGCACCGTTCAGAAATGTGGATGGTGTGGATGAAATACATACAACATGGTGGTGGCCACGTAGGTGTGGCACACAACAGATGGACGACATAAATAACACATAAATCGAGGTGGGGTCCACACGTGTGGATGTAAGGCATCCATCAAGGTGAGCCCCACATCCGTGTATATGGGCGGACAAATCGGATGACAAATACATCACGGTTGGCCCCACAACAGGTGGATTCCCACGTGGGGTCACCAGGTATGTGTAAGATATATATATATATATATATATATATATATATATTTATTTTTTTATTATTATTATTTTTTGAGAAGGGAGGGTTGCTCCAGCATCTAGTGTCCAGGCCTAGACGGACGGCTGGACACAAACCACATATATCATGGGTCCCCTCCGTCCAGACCACTGGACGGTGTGGATTTCACACGAACGCCAAAGGTGAGCCACATGCTGGATGTAGCACGCATGCAGGGTGGGCCTTGTAGATGGAGGGCATGGATGGAATAAAAACATCATGTGGACCACGTCCACAAAACTTGCTGTTGTAGTACAACATCTTTGCTGCTGGGACCACCGTCCCTCTAATGGACAGAGTAGAATGCATACAATCAATGTGGGTCCCACACCTAAAAAAATGGATGGACAGTCAAGATATAAACTGCCTCATGATCAGGACCCCGGAACTTGCTGGCATCAATGCAACAGGTGCTGCGTGTGAGGTCCACATAGACGGACAGTGTGGATCAACGCATACAACATATATGGGGTCCACCATCAGATGGACGGTTGGGATAAAATACCTGAATCAAGGTGGGGTCCACACAGACCAAGATGATATTTGTTGTTTCCCCTCCATCCTAGCTGGCCTGAAATGGGCAGCAAGGCGGGCCCCATCCGCTGGACGCCCTAAAAATCTGGACAGTCTAGATGATTGATCACATCGGGCGAGCCACACACACATATCATCTTCAACATAAAAAAGAAAAAAAGAAATAAAGAGGGAGAAAGAGATAGAGAAAACGAGAGAGAAATCGGTGAAGGGGAGGGACCTCGCCACTATGGGCCCTCCCTATACAATGCATACATTAAGTGGGTCCTAAATCATGTAAACCCTACATCAAAATCAAATGAAATGAACACCCACCGTTAGATCTTGGACTTTTCCATCCACATATGCGATCTAGAGTTCCAAGGGGAGCATTTTCAACGGTTGAGATGATCTTTGAATGGTGGGATGGGAGGTAGGAAGGTGGGACACATTAGGCTCTTCTCTCTTAGAAGCCATGGACGTCCACCTCCCATGGTTGCTTGGGAGAATGAGTTTGAAAATGAGAGAGAGAGAGAGAGAAGATGGGATGTAAGAGAGAGAGGGATGGGTGAGTGAGTGATGGGTGATGGGGAGTTGACTTTAGGGTACTTGTGTAAGAGAGAGGTAAGGGTTGCTTGTACTTGAGGATGGGATGTAGTACTTGACATTGATTGGTGGATTGATGTGATGTGTTGTAGATATTTCCTTGGCATTCGCAACACGCGGTGTTTTCCTCAAATTGAACGCGGGCCCACATCTCCTGGCCCGGGTATGCCTCGACGAGCGAAACGTGGCGTTGGAACCGCGGTAATGCTATCTACAGTCGCGGGTCGAGCCGACTTGGGTTGATAGGGTACGACTCAGGATTGCGTGCAAATGCTATCTACAGTCGCGGGTCACCGAAATTCGACCGGGAGGACCGCGGAAGCCTACGAAACAGTACGAGATAGGATACGGGTCTCACAATCTCTCCCAAGGAATTTAGGAGCTTATAATTGAAATTACAGTAGGACCGCTGTTATCAAAGTATGGATATATGACCAAATGTCCTAGAGGTGGTGAATAGGACTTTTAAAATTTTAATCATTCTTAACTGAAAATTCTACCAACATGAGTTAAGCGGGGTTTTCTCTATATCAACCTAGATAGTGAAAATCAAACTGATGCGTCATATAAAACATGTATTGTGCATAATTTAAACATTTAATCAGTCAATACATATGAGCATAAATAATCATCACAAACACAACAATATATAGTAGTTCAGCTATGTGCCTACTCCACTCCCGGCTGACGCACTCCCCCTTAGAATGTGCCAGATTTCACTATCAAATGGTTTTAAATCAGGTTAACCATTAACCTTCACAAAGTACATAAGGTTACCTAAGGAGTCTACACAAGACAACCTTAGATGCCTACACAAGGCAAACAAGTCCTACACAAGGACATAACCAGGAGCTTACACAAGGCGAAGCCTACTCAAGGCTATCAATGCCTACACAAGGCAATTCTTACTCAAGACTATCAATGCCTACACAAGGCAAAAACATCCTACACAAGGACTCAACGTATTCTCCTACTAGAGGCCTATGAAGGTCTTAGTATGTTAACCACTAAATACCAGTCCTACACAAGGAACGATCTTCAGGATCACCGGACTCTAATGACTTACTTGTAAGTAGGTGAGCCCCGTTGTTAGCATATGCTGAAGATGACCTTCCTTGTTGATGAAGTGTCTTCAGTTCCCCTGATCCACAACTATTGTAGATGCTCCAATACAAGTCTTTGGTGTTGGGTCAGAGTATTCTACGAAATCTTCTCTATTAAATGTTGGTCTTTAAGTGATGGAGAGATTCTAAAATATTAACCATTAAAAGGATTTCAACATAATAATTTTCCATTAAGAGTGTTGCTAAAAGATCCTTGAATGGTAGATTTCATTCTTCAATCCAATCTATTGATTTCACAATGATTGCATTTAAGAGAAAAAGGATTTAAGATGATGTAAGCCTCTTTAAATAGGCGATAAAGTTCAAACGATAAGAAAATGGGCAGAAATTTGTCTGCGTTCGATGTCATCGAAGGTCATTCGATGTCATCGAAGTTTCCTTCAATGACTCGAACAGATTCCGATGTCATCGAGTGTTTTATTAAGAGAACTTTGAAGTTTGCATGGAGAATTATGGAATTCAAACATCGATGTCTTCGAAGTTTGAATTTTGATGACATCGAATAGAGTTCAATGTCATTAAATAATTCTTATTTTTCCTTCAAACTCTCTGGATAGATTGGTTCCAATTTCAATGTTATTGATCCTTCCTCGATGTCATCAAAGTTTAAAATTCGATGTCATCGAAAGAAGTTCAATGTCACTGAATAAAAATGATTTTCCTCTATAGCTCGCCAAACATTTTGTGTCTATATTTCGATGTCATCAAGCCTTCCTTGATGTCATCGAAGTTTGAGTTTCGATGGCATTGAGTGAAGCTCGATTACATCGAATAATTTCATAAATTTGTCAAATGGTTGTTGGATATATTTGGGCATAATCTCGATGTCATCGAAACATGAGTTTCGATGTTCATGTTTCGATGACATCGATAGTTGCAGGAAAAAACTTTGTATACTTTCATCTATTCTTATAACTATGTTTTTCATTTTGTAATCTACCAAAGATGTTTTCCTAGATGGTTTTGGGATTGATTAAAGCTTGTTAAAAGGGAATTTTACCTAAGGTGTTTTGGTCATGGGATGTGAGGTTTTCATTTACCTTTGGAGACCTTTGAACACACCACTTGTTAAGTCTTCAGCTTGTAGTCTTTATATTGAAAAGGCCTAGCTATATGTCCTAGAGGGGGGGTGAATAGGACAATGCCAAATAAAACTTATAACAGCGGAATTAAACGAAAATGATAGCCAAATTAAATCACAATGCAGGTAAGTGAAACAACCTCAAAATTTAGATCTTGAGAGGTTGATACAAATGTTGTTCTAAGGACAACCTTTCACCAAAAACCAAAGTTTATGGTAGGACAACCTTATTTCTAGAAAGATCTTTGTATCAAATCTCAAACCAAAGAGGAATAAAGAAATAAATACAAACTGAATTGAAATAAATTGTAATTACAAATGTATTGTTCTAGGGACAGCCATACACCATAAAAATGGCAGGGCAACCTTGCTGGAACAACTTCTTAAAAGAAATTGAATATCAAGCTGATAAAGAAATAGCAGAAAATAAATTCTAAACTATTACAAAATTCTCACAAAGCTTGAATTAAATGATTACAACATTCACCACCATACATACATCCCACAAAAGAATATTAAAGATTAGAAATGTAAATCAATCAACCACAACACTAGGGATTATAGTGGTTCGCCTGTGTGTTCACCAACTGTTAATCAACAGCCACACAAAATGCTACTCCACTCCTAATATCCTCACACAGGGGATATTAGCGTTCACTAACAAAATAGGTTTTCCCAGGTTCACCAAAAACCTTTACAATTGTGTCTTTGTCTGTGGGCTTACACAATAAAAAAACCCCACTTCTGAGTTTTCCTGGCTCTCCTCAGATAACCAATACAACAAGATTTTTCTGGCAAATCTTGAAAGAAACCAAAACAGAAAGGAATTTACAATTAAATGTAAAATACCTGAATATCTCCTTCGATATAGCAGCCCGGTAGAACCAAGTCAGAGTAGATGATTGAATGTCCAAGTTCAATGTCCAGTACTCAATTACAATGGTTCTAATTCTAATAGATTTTAAATTTAACCAAGTAGGGCTTGCCTTAATTGATTTTGATTCCAAAGAAATGGAATAGCGATTCCTCTTATCAAATTAGATTGGAATAGCAGAAACAAAATCAATTAAATAAAGCTAAGGAAAGAGAATATTAAATAAGCACACTTAGCTTAGGTGGAGCACAGAAATATCTCTCTGAAGTTCGACGAAGATTGGCTTGAATGGATTAATTAATTCAATGATTTCTTTTGAGATTTGTGCTCTATTTATAGGTGAGCAGATCGCATCTTCGACTGGTCTAAGGTGCCCTTCGACTAGTCGAAGAAATAACAAATTTGAAAAAAATCGGGCGCGATAAACTTTGACCGTTCTACGACTGGTCGAAGGCCTCCTTCGACTGGTCGTAGGTCACCTTCGACTGGTCGAAGGTCTCCTTCGACTGGTCGAAGACCTTGTGAATTTATCGCTGGACTTTGTGTCGAAGATTTACAACTGGTCGAAGAACCAGTCGACACTGTTCCTTCGACTGGTCGAAGAAATCCCTGGACTAGTAGAAGCCTAACAGAAAATATCTGATTTTTATAACAAACTTACGACTTATCAAGGAATTTCTTAGACTGGTCGAAGCAACTTTAGGACTAGTCGAAGAAGGCCTAGGACTAGTCGAAGAACTGACCAAACTTATGTAAAATAAACATTTGATTTATGTATCCAAAGTGACCTACTTCTAAGGTCAACCTAAGGTCAGTCAAACCTCAACCATGAAGTAAGGACATGAAATATTAGGAACTAGTGACCTTGAAGTATGAGTCTTGAAGTGTCGATGTAGCTCAATCTTGAAAGAGTCTTGAGTTCTTTATGAACATCCTTGTACTCTTCTTGAAGTCTTGCAGCTTGAGTCATGTCTTGCGAGTAGTTCTTGCATTCAAGTTTGATCTTTGTACTTGTGAGCTTAGCTTGTTGTGAACTTAGCTTGTACATGAATATTGATCTTTGAGAGAGCTTCACTTATGCAAGATATATAACAGTGATTTCGGCACCACAAATTTGACAACAAACAGGGATATAAAATATAGCACTTACACATATGGGTTCACTAGACTCTATAACACACTTGTCATGTTAATTAACAAACCAAGGCACTTTCAATAACTCCATAAGGAGGTGACCCAAGTAAGTCCCCTTGGGCTGTATTGGTAAATCTGAGGATTAAGCTTCTTACATGTGCCCTATTGCTAAATTTGAGGATTTCAGCCTCATACTTGAACATATAGTTAAATTAGAGGATTTTAACCTCATATTGTGCTTTAGTGGTAAATCTGAGGATTTAGCCTCATTTATCTTGATAATCTAGGCTTCAAATTTGTTGTATTGCATATCATATGTTTAGAGTTTAGATTATCTTTGGTCATTCTTGTTTTCATTGGTATATCCTTTGAATGACCATTTTTAGTATGCTCCAAGTATTTTAATTTATGCATCCCTGACCCTTGTTATTATAAGCCTTATACTTGTAAATATTTGACTTATAGAGTTAGTTCACATGTGAATTTATTGGCATATCTTGTTTGGATTAACCCTTTATCAAATACTAACAAAAAGGGGGAGAAAGATCAAACCCCACCAAAACAATGCATTCGCTTGTGTAGTGTTTGTTTGTTGTATTATAGGTTTAATTGAGGACACCATTCAGGGGGAGTATTGGTGCATTACATGTCTTAGTGTTTTCGAGTTGTAAATTTTATTTTGACATGTAATTTTATTAGTTGTTTTAGTATGTCATTAGTATGGACCATGACATTATCTAAGTTTAGGTTTTTGTCACATAATTGACAAATGAGGAGATTGTTAGTGCACTCATTTTTGTACCCTGGTTTGTTAATCATGTGAGCCATTGTGTTTGTAGTTGGTTGAGCCTTTGGAAAATTGAAGACCGAAGACAAAAGCATCAAGGAGCATGTACAAGTAAAAGAGATGCCTTGGTGACCCTAACCCTTGACCAAAACAACCCTATAACCTTTAGATGATCTTTTTCCAAAAAAGGAATATAAATTTGATCATCCCTTAGCCTTAGAAGACCAAGAAAAACATTATAAATAAGGCTATAAGAGGTGCGAATATGCTGTGTAGAAGATAGCCCAAAACAGTAGATTCAAAGCCATGTTCGATGGCATCGATCTTCCATCGAACAGCCTTCGATGGAAACGAAGACCTAACTGATGACAACGATTGAGAGTTTGGAATGTCCAGCAACCAAACTGGATTTATGCCTGGAATTCTCGATGGCATCGAGGTCCCTTTGATGGAATCAAAACTTAAGTTTTAATGACATCAAAATCCTTTCAATGGCATCATAATCTCCTCGATGGCATCGATTGAAATCTTGAAATGTCCAACAAGGTTTTATGGATTTTTTCCTGAGTCTCTCGATGACATCGATTGAAATCTTGAAATGTCCAGCAAGGTTTTGTGGATTTTTCCCTGACTCTCTCGATGGCATTGAACAACGATTTTTTATGCAATCGAAGATCGTATCGATGCAATCGAAATGGGTTCAGAATTGTCCAACAAGCAAACATAATTTTTGGCTGGAAATCTCGATGGCATCGAAGACCTTTCAATGGTATTGACAGGACCGATATATGCCCGTTATTTAACCGTTGGAGTTCGAACTATTTATAAAGGGGATTGGGTCATTGGGCTTTTCCATGGGTTTTTTTGGAGAAACCAGAGATAAGGTGATCCCATAGGCAAATCCCTCACCCTATGCCTCTATTCCTATGAGTTTCAAGCAATCTCCCTTGAGATTTCAACTCTAATGAGGATTCCAACCTCACCATTGGAGATGTGCTTGTACTCCTCCATTTCCTATAGATTGGACTTAAGCATCTCGGTAAATCATTGTCCAGATCTTCCGAGAGACCCATATAGTTGAATCCCCTAGGAAACCAACTACTATTAGTTGTAGGAGATTCAATCCACTCCTATCACGTTGGGCATCTCAGAGGAGAATCCTCAAGAAGGTGATTGATCATGGAGCTGAAGTCGTGGCAAAGCTGTAGCAACATGATCGGGGGAGCATCTGGGAGCTGATTGAAGCATGGGAGAGTAGAGAACAAGCAACTCACAAGGCACAACAAGCAAGGCTCAATCAGACAACTAAGTTATCATTTTTAGAGTCCATTGTTATACTCCTTCCTTGTGTAGGTTAGAATGCAAGAGTTTGTATTCAAACTCACCTAGGTTCTTTCGTAAGATATTGGCTTTTCTGTATGGCCTAAATCCCATGGTTATTATGTAAGACCAAGGTTGTTGGTTAGCCTAAGGAGAAACCAACCTAAGTCTTTTTGTAGGCCTCTGATGGGAGTAAACGTGTCGAGTTCGGGATTAGGACCTTTTTTCTTGTGTAGGGCATAAACCTCAGGTTCTTGTATAAGACATTGGCCTGTGTTGGCTAAATTATCTAGGTTCTTGTGTAGGGCATAAAGTCTAGGTTCTTGTGTAAGACCATTGCTGTTATGTAGGGCATAAATTGTAGAGTCCTTGTATAGGGCTATAAAGGTTTGAGGTGAACCTGATTTAAAACCTCCGATAGTGAATTCTGGTACACTCATGGGTTAGGTGTGTCCGTTGGGAGTGGAGTAGACAGGTAGCCGAACCACTATATATGACCATGTTTGGGATTGTCATTTTCGCAATTGTTTAATTATGCTTATGTTTTTTAATGTTTACACTATGCTAACATGGTTAGATAAATGCTTGGTGATTGATAAGTAGTACATCGCACACAATACTCATATACATTATCTTATATATACTAGTTGCTTATCTTGCATATTTAGTGTAGCCTATGTGATTGGACCCTCTAATGGCTTGGAAGCCTTAGAGTTATATTGCCTTAGTTTAAGTTAAGCAATTATTATTTTTCATAGGTATAATTTTTAATTGATCCTAATCACCTGCCCCCCTCTAGGACTTAGCCTATATTCTATAGCTCCACCCTATTCCGCACTTAAACGCATTGCGGCCCTTTACTGCAATTTTATTAATTGCATTGGTTTACATGCATTCAAGTGCAAAAATAACTTACTAACATATGTTTTATACATGCGGGGTAGTTCAGAAGACAAAGATGAAATCATGCTTAAAGGGAAGGATTAAAGCTCAATGATAAATCAAGTGAAGAATTGTATGTTTGAAGGGTATTATTGAATAATTCACATGTCAAAGATCCAATTAAACTAAGCAATTCAGATGGTGAAAAGTCTGAAGAATCACATAGTTCAATAACATAAATAACAGACTGTTCGTTCCCACCTGAGGTGGCTCAATCCACCCGAAGTACATAAAACAGTCAAACAAGAAAAAGCGATTTTCAAACTTAATTTGCCTCGAAGATTCAGTGCAACTGAAGGATTGTTCAGTGCCACTGATGGAGAGTTCAATCTAAACTGAGGGAGACAGAGACTTTAGATAGATTTTGAGGAAATTCGACTGCAATCAAAAGAAAAAATCAGAACGACCGAAGTGGTGTTTGTTGCGACCGAATGATACCATCAGTGCAATCGAAGTGTAACAAAGTGCGAAATTTTAAAGTCGTTCCAAAGTCTGTGTGAATTTGCTCTATTTAAGGAGGTGTTTTAAGCTATTCCATATACAAATTAGGGCTTAAGAGAGACCAAGGAGTGGTGGAGCTTTTTCGGAATCATCCTTCCTCCCCAATTCTTTTGTTCTAGTTTTTTTTTTTTTTTTTTTTTTTTAAATTTAAGATGTTAGTCATGTTTGGCTAATGAAAGTTTAGTTATTTATGTCAAATTTTGATTGGATGTAATTGAATTCCTAAATTGGAAAAGGAATCAATCTATAAAATTGATTGATCTAGTGTCACCTCCGGGTACATTAGATGCTTTCGATTCCCTACGATGTGATTACCTAGACCTTCATGAGAGATTAAACCTATCGTGATTATAATCTATGTTGGATATATATTATTGATATTATTGTGTTATCTTCCATTTAGAACGGATTGAAATCTAGTTCCACTTGAGTTATCAACTTGAGAAGATGAATTAAGTTCAAATTCTATTTATTGGGGATTCCTGGACCCTTAGTTGCTTTTATAATCGTTTTAAAATCCTTCTACTTTGCTGGATTAAAAACCTAGACAACCTAATTAGTTATAAGAGTGTTCTCACAAAAGTCCCTATGGATTGACCTTGTCTCACTGAGTTATTACTGCATCACAGCCCTGCACTTGAGGTTGTCGACCCTTGGGTTCGATCATAATGCAAGGAATATAATAAGAATTTAGACAATAAAATTGTTAGTCATGAATACTCTTCCATACAAGCTTCTTTTATTATTAGAATACAAATATTCCAATCTCATAAATATGTTTTGAATCGAAATAAATACCAATTTGTAACACCTCAGTTTTCGTAGCTCGAGTATAATCCTCTTACTTCGAAAACCTGAGTGTTAACTTATGGGAATAGTCACACATAGATGTGTTTTCCATATTTTCGGATAGTCAATGTATCATTCGTTCAGTGGTGGGGCATCAAAAGTGTAAGTGCTATAGTTTATATCCCTGTATGTTGTCAAATTTGTGGTGCCAAAATCACTGTTATATAACTTGCATAAGTGAAGCTCTCTCAAAGATCAACATTCATGAACAAGCAAAGCTCACAACAAGCAAAGCTCACAAGTACAAAGATCAACCTTGTCTGTAAGAACTGCTCACAAGACATGACTCAAGAATGCAAGACTTCAAGAAGAGTACAAGGTAGTTCGTAAAGAACTCAAGACACTTTCAAGATTGAGCTACATCAAGATTTCAAGATTGAACTACATCAAGACTTCAAGGCTTAATCTTCAAGGTCACTTGTTCCTAATGTTTCAATGTCCTTACTTCATGTTTGAGGTTTGACTGACGTTAGGTTGACCTTAGGAATAGGTCACTTTGGATACATAAGTCAGATGTTTATTTTACATGAGTTTGGTCTGTTCTTCGACTAGTCCTAGCTTTGCTTCGACCAGTCTAAGAAATTCCTCGATCAGTCGTGAGTTTGTTACAAAATTCGGATATTTTCTGTTAGGCTTCAACTAGTCCAGGAATCTGTTCGACCAGTCGAAGGAACAGTGTCGACTGCATCTTCGACCAGTCAAAAGTCTTCGACTTAAAGTCCAGCGATGATATTCTAGTTCTTCGACCAGTCGAAGGTGACCTACGACCAGTCGAAGGAGACCTTCGACCAATCGTAGAGCGGTCAAAGCTTATCGTGCCTGATTTTTTAAATATCTGTTATTTCTTCGACTAGTCGAATAGCTCCCTAGACCAGTCGAAGACGCGATCTGCTCACATATAAATAGAGCACGAATCTCAGAAGAATGAATCGAATTAATTAATCCATTCAAGCCAATCTTCGTCGAACTTCTGAGAGTTAATTCTGTGCTCCATCTAAGCTAAGTGTGCTTATTTAATATTCTCTTTCTTTAGCTTTATTTAATTGATTTTGTTTATGCTATTCCAATCTAATTTGATAAGAGGAATTGTTATTCCCTTTCTTTGGAATCAAAATCAATTAAGGCAAGCCCTATTTGGTTTAATTTAAAATCTATTAGAACTAGAACCATTGCAATTGAGTATGGACATTGAACTTGGACATTCAATCATTTACTCTGACTTGGTTCTACCGGGCTGCTACAACGAAGGAGATAATCAGGTATTTTACATTTAATTGTAAATTCCTTTCTGTTTTGGTTTCTTTCAAGATTTGCCAGAAAAATCTTGTTGTATTAGTTATCTGAGGAGAGCCAGGAAAACTCAGAAGTGGGGTTTTTTTTAATTGTGTAAGCCCACAGACAAAGACACAATTGTAAAGGTTTTGGGTGAACTTGTGAAAACCTATTTTGTTAGTGAACACTAATATCCTCTGTGTGAGGATATTAGGAGTGGAGTAGCATTCTGTGTGGCTGTTATTTAACAGTTGGTGAACACACAGGCGAACCGCTATAATCCCTTGTGTTGTAGTTGAATGATTTATACTTCTAATATTTAATTATTCATTTGTGGGATGTATGTATGGTGGTGAATGTTGTAATCATTTAATTCAAGCATTGTGAGAATTTTGTAATAGTTTAGAATTTATTTTCTGTTATTCCTTTATCAACTTGATATTTAATTTCCTTTAAAGTTGTTCCAGCAAGGTTGCCCTGCCATTTTTATGGTGTATGGCTGTCCCTAGAACAATACATTTGTGATTACAATTTATTTCAGTTCAAGTTGTGTTTATTTATGTATTCCTCTTTGGTTTGAGATTTGATACAAAGATCTTTCTAGAAATAAGGTTGTCCTACCATAAAATCTGGTTTTTGGTGTAAGGTTGTCCTTAGAACAACATTTGTATCAACCTCTCAAGATCTAAATTTTAAGGTTGTTTTACTTTCCTGCATTGTGATTTATTTTGGCTATCATATTCTTTTTAATTCCGTTGTTATAAGTTTTATTTGGCATTGTCTTATTCACCCCCCCCCCCCCTTCTAGGACATATAGCTAGGCCTTTTCAAGTGGTATCAGAGCCTAATAGCTCTTTTTAATTTTTGGATTTAATTCTTGAGTTAATGATTTAAGCTATTTAAGATGTCAAATTTTGATAGCCTTTCAGTCACTAGGCCTCCACCCTTTGATGGCTCCAACTATGCCTATTGGAAAGCCAGAATGAGGATCTTCCTCAAATCAATGGATGAAAATGTGTGGCAAGCCACAGTGACTGAATGGAAACCTCCTATCATGGAAGTTACTGGGGTTGACGGTTCAAAATCTATGAAAGTCACACCATATTACCAATGGACCACACTTCAAAAAAGTGTGAGTAGTGCAAATACTAAAGCACTAAATGCAATCACTTGCGCACTATCACCGGATGAGTTCAAAAGAATCATTTCCTGTGATACTGCAAAGCAAGCTTGGGATATATTAGAAATGACACACGAGGGTACTACAATTGTAAAAAAATCTAAAGTCCAACTCCTCACAACCAGAATTGAAGAAATTCATATGGAGGAAAATGAAATGTTTATGGACTTTTACACTAGATTGAATGACATTGTAAACTCAATGTGGGGTCTTGGCGATAAAATCCCAGAAAGTAAAGTGTGTGCAAAAATATTACGCTCACTTCCTGAACGGTCCAATTCTAAAGTAACCGCGATCCTGGAACTTCGTGATACGGATAATATGAGGGTAGAAGAACTAGTTGGTTCTCTACAAACCTACGAGTTAAACTTTAAAGCTCCTAAAGGTAAATCTATCGCACTAAAATCTTCTAAATGTAATTTAGAAGAAAATTCTGATTCAGAAGATGATATGGCTCTTTTAGCTAAGAAATTTTACAAGATTTTCAAAAGCAAGAAAAGGGTTGATTTTAAAAAATCGAATGACAAAAAGAAGTTTAGACTCAAATCTCAAAAATCTTTGAAAGATAGTCAATGTTACAACTATCAAGAATATGGGCACTTAGCAAATAGATGTCCTAAAAAGGACAAACCCAAGAAGAAGGGTATGTTGGCTACATGGGATGAATCATCTGATTCTGAAGCTTCTTCGATATCAGAAGATTCTGAAACTGAGTCGAGCAATGAAGTTAAAGTTCTTATGACTCTAGCCAAATTTACATTTTCAGATAATGACTCAACATGTGAAGAAAATCTAAGTAGTGAATGTGAAAATGAAGATGATCTTTAAGACGCTTATAATGCCCTATATAAGGAAAGTTGTAAAATTGCTGTCAAACTTAAACTTTAAAAAGAAAAGTTTTCTAAACTCAAAGAATGTTTTGAATCACTTATCTTAGAAAAATCACAAATTTCAGATTGTTTTGAAAAATCAAAATGCGATTTGGAATTCAAAAACTCCCTAATTATTGATTTGAAATCTGAAATTGAGAAACTCAAAACTAAAGTATCTTCTCTTCTAAGTCTAAAGGACACATGGAAATATGCCCAAGGTGATCCAAAGTTAGAAAAACTTTTATCCGGATCAAGAAAATGTGGCGATCTATCCGGGTTGGGCTATGATAAAAATTTATCACCTAAACAAAAGTATACTCCTCCTATGTTTGTTAAAGGAGATTCCTCAAACTCAAAAGGGAAAAGTACTTATCAAGGTCTTTCTAGAAATTCAAAAACTTCTCAAAAACCTAGAAGCAGCCATGTCAACTTTAATCAGAAACAAAATTCACTAGCTGAAAAGATAGTTGATTTACTCAAGGAGCTCTTAAAATCTAACTCTATAGGTCATTCTTACAACTATAAACAAAAGAAGACCAACTATGTTCCTAAACCTAAAACAGTTATGAAATGGGTTCCTAAAGTTGCCTGCTTGGTTGCTCACACTGCTTTCAAAGCAACAAGTCATTCAAAGTGGTACCTAGACAGTGGATGCTCCAGGCATATGACAGGTGACAAAGCTTTATTCAAGGATCTGAAAGATATGACTGATGGTTCAGTCACATTTGGTGATGGTAGCAACTGCAAGATTATAGGCCAAGGTACGGTTCAACTTTTTAATCTTCTTATGTTTAAAAACGTTTTATATGTTGAAGGCTTAAAACATAACTTGCTTAATATATCTCAAATATGTGATAATAACCATAGTGTTCGGTTTTCTAATCAAAGCTGTGAGATACTAAACAATAAGGGTTCTGTAATATTAACTGGACGTAGAACGTCTGAAAATTGCTATATTATTACCGAATCTAGCTCATCAAATCAAACATGTTACATGGTCCATACAGACGAGACTGATTTATGGCACAAACGTCTTGGACATGTACATTATCAAAATTTATATAGATTGAGCAAACGAGAACTTATAAGAGGTTTACCCAAAGTTCAGAAATTAGATAAAATATGTGGTGAGTGACAGATAGGCAAACAAACAAGGAACTCACACAAAAAGGTGAATTCAAATACCACATCAAGACCACTCGAACTCCTCCACATGGATCTGATAGGACCTACCAGAACGGAAAGTCGTGGTGGGAAAAAGTATATCCTGGTAATAGTTGATGACTTTACCAGATTCACATGGGTAGTCTTCTTAAGGGGATAAATCTGAAACCCTTGAAGAAGTAAGAAAAGTTCTCAAAAGGATTCAAACTGAAAAATGTTCTCAAATCAGTAAGATTCGTAGTGATCATGGATCTTAAGGAATATTACATGAATTCTCTGCTCCCAAAACTCCACAACAAAATGGAATTGTAGAAAGAAAGAAAGGGTACTTCAAGAAATGGCTAATGTCATGTTGAATAGCATGAAGCTCTAAAAATCTTTGTGCTGAAGCAGTCAACACAGCTTGTTATATTATTAACCGAGTCTACACTAGCAAAGATAATAATAAAATGGCTTACGAATTGTGGTTGAATAAAAAGCCTACTGTCAAATACTTTCGAGTTTTTGGCAGCAAGTGCTATATTTTACGTGATCGTGAAGATTTGGGAAAATTCGATACGAAGAGTGATGAAGGGATTTTTCTAGGATATTCCTTAAACATGCGAGCTTATAGGGTTCTGAACAAAAGAACTGGTGTGATTCAAGAGTCCATCAATGTTGTCATTGATGATCACTAAACACGTCAATCCCTAATTCAGATAATGATGAAGTTCTAATCATTGATAAACCCGATACTTCATCGAATCAGACTGATTCTGAGTTGAGGACTGTTAAAGATCATCCAACCACACAAATTCTTGGAAACCCACTCACCGGTGTTCGTACCCATAGACAACTTGAGGATATATGTAATTATGTATGTTTTACATCCCAAATAGAACCATCTAATGTAAAAGAAGCTCTTGCTGATGAGAACTAGATCGTTGCGATGCAAGAAGAACTCAACCAGTTCATAAGAAATGATGTTTGGTATCTCATACCAAGACCTAAAGATAAACACATCATTGGAACAAAATGGATTTTCAAAATAAGTTTGACGAGTGTGGAAATATAATTAGAAACAAGGCTAGACTAGTGGTACAAGGTTATACTCAAATTGAAGGAATTGATTTTGATGAAACTTTTGCACCAGTAGCACGTCTTGGATCTATTAGACTATTTATATCCATTCCATGTTTTAGAAAGATAAAGATCTATCAAATGGATGTGAAAAGTGCTTTTCTAAATGGCGATTTACATGAAGAAGTCTATGTTGAACAGCCAATGGGTTTTGAAGATCCCAAAAATACTGATCATGTGTATCGGCTTAAAAAGGCACTTTATGGATTAAAACAAGCACCTAGGGCATGGTATGAGAAACTAACAAAATTTCTTTTAAGTCATAATTTTCAAATGGGATCTGTTGATAAAACTCTGTTTGTTAAAAAACATAATGATCATATCTTAATGGTACAGATTTATGTTGATGATATCATTTATGGATCAACTTGTACTGACTTGACTACTAAGTTTGCAGATTTGATGAAATCACAATTCGAAATGAGCATGGTTGGGGAATTGACTTATTTCCTTGGATTGCAAGTAAAGCAACAACCTGAAGGAATATTCATTTCTCAATCTAAGTATGCTTTGAATCTAATCAAGAGATTTGGATTTGAGAATGGCAAGAATTTCAATACTCCTATGAGTACTACCCTGAAACTCTTAAAAGACTCTAATGGTAAAAATGTTGATTCAAAACTTTATCGGAGTATGATTGGTAGTTTGTTATATTTAACTGCTAGTAGACCTGATATTTCTCTAAGTGTTGGTATTTACGCAAGATATCAATCTGATCCAAAAGAATCTCACTTGATTGTTGTCAAGCGGATTATTAGATATGTCGCAAGTACTGTAAATCTCGGTCTCTGGTATCCTCATGAGACTAGTGTCCAATTAGCTGGGTACTCGGATGCTGACTGGGCCGGTAATCTAGATGATAGAAAATCAACCAGTGGTGGTTGCTTTTACATTGGAAATTGTCTAGTTTCCTGGTTTAGTAAGAAACAAAATTCGATATCACTTTCAACAGCTGAAGCTGAGTATATCGCAGCTGGTAATGCATGTACACAGCTTGTTTGGATGCAACGAATGCTAAGTGATTATGGAATTAAATAGGATTCTATGTTATTACATTGTGATAATTCCAGTGCGATAAATATTTTAAAAAATCCTATTAAGCATTCTCATACTAAGCACATTGAAATTAGATTTCATTATATTCGGGAATTAATAGAAGAAAAAGTTATATCTCTGGAATATATTCCTACCGAATATCAACGAGCTGACATTTTCACAAAACCTCTCAATAAAAGCAAGTTCAAAAAGATGAAATTTGATATTGACATGTGCATTTTAAAATGATTATTTATGCCTACTTGTATCATATGTATATATTTGCTAGGTTGAATTCCAATTTTTGAATAATTTGCAAGAAATATGAATTTTTAGACATTCTTCGACCAGTCGTGAGTATTCTCGACCAGTCGAACTTCGACCGGTCGTAGATATCCACGACCAGTCGTAGATCTTGGGAATCACTTAAAATTTGGGGATTTTTGCTTTCTTCCTCATTCCATTTTTCCTCTCTAAGGAGCCGAGCTTCGACTTGTCGAATCCATTGTTCATGTTCTTCAAGGTTAGTGTTTCAATTACGTTTTTTTGCAGATTTGTGTCTAGATTGTTTACTTTTCTAGCTTGAAGCTTTCTATTTTGGATTTCATTGAGATTTGGGGTTTGGATTTTGAAAAATCTATTTTGAGTAAACCCACTTCTCAATCCTTTGCAACATCTTATTTCCTTGATATCTTTGTTGCAAATGGCTTCTAGAGGTAGAAAAACTACTTCCCGTGGTCCTTCTTCCTCCAGATCGACCATTATCTCTAAGCATCATCTTCTTGTTCCCAATGACGATCATCTTATGTTAGGGACATTAGATTACGTAATGTTATTGTTGAACATCCTATTGATGTTAATCATATTGCACCTTTTAACATCCTCCTATGCTCGAAACTGTAGGTTGGGTTAACTTATTACATTGGGGTGGGCCAGCATACCGGTCCATTGCTCAATTCATGTTTACATGTATTAGTGACTTCTCACAGGATAATTTAACTTTTAAAATATCTACTAGAGAAGGGCCTTTTGACATTGACCGTCATTTAATTTCAGCCCTTATGGACATTCCTGTGAATGATGAGGGTATTCCTATCTATAACCTAACTGATAAACCCTCAATTTTTGAAAAATGCATGCTCACTAGAGATTTGTGCAACATGGATGTTCAATGGACACGAAAAGGGAATGTGCTTCTCGCAAGGTATTTGTTACCCAAGTATAGAATTCTCCACAAAATCTTTGTGTCTAATCTGTATCCTCGTTCGGGTAATAAAACTGACTTGACCTCGTTTATAGTTCGTGTTATCCATGTTATTTCTAGTGGTACTCAAATTTGTTTACCTTCCTTAATCTGTCATTTCATTCTTCAGTTTAGACTCCATCCTGGTCATAGTGACATTCCTTTTGCCTATTTACTCACTGTATTGGCTACACATATGTTAGTCGATATGCCGGTTGATGAGGCACCGATCCATCATCTGATTTTCAACAATACTAATATTAATAAGATGAAACTGGATTTACTTCCTGAACAAGGTGGTGGTGGTGGTCATGAAGAAGCTGGTGATTACATTAATATGGATGACATTTTTGAGGAACTGGATTCTAACTCAAAAATAATCCAGATTTTGAACCATCTGATGTTGATGCTCGTCTGAGTGCATTAGAGGATAAAGTTGAGAATATAATGTAAAGATGGAAAACATGTCTGTTGCTCATGATTTACAATTCAAGTACATGCGCAAATATCTTAGGCGATTGAACAAAGGCATGCACCAACTTGATCCTTCTATTCCTGCTCCATCATCGGGTTCTGGTTCTGATTAGTTTATATGGGATTTCTGGTCTGTAATAACTTTATAACTTAGCACTTGGTTGACTGATTTTGAGTTGGATACTATCTTTGTTTTATGTTGGATATTTGTTCTATGTGAAATTATGTTGAGTATCTCTATCTCTGGTTTTTTCTATAATCTCATAACTCCTCATGTTTACTCTCATCCCTTTATTTAGTTCTCCTTTATTGTTGTTTCCTTTGTCATATTGTGACAAAAAGGGAGAGAATGGTTTGTTCTTAACAATGTGATTGTGAGAGGAGTAGCATTGGTTATGTTACTCAAGGAGAGTATGTTTGAACTAGTTGAATGAACTGGTTGAATGTTGAATGTTGAATATTGAATATTGATTTGCAGGTAAACCAGTTGATATTAACTGGTTCATGATTCTTTAACCAGTTGTTTTACTTTATGTTTATCTTGGTTATGTGTTTTGTCACTAATTTGACAAAGGAGGAGATTGTAAGTGTTATAATTTATATCCCTATATGTTGTCAAATTTGTGGTGCCAAAATCACTGTTATATAACTTGCATAAGTGAAGCTCTCTCAAAGATCAACATTCATGAACAAGCAAAGCTCACAACAAGCAAAGCTCACAAGTACAAAGATCAACCTTGTCTGTAAGAACTGCTCACAAGACATGACTCAAGAATGCAAGACTTCAAGAAGAGTACAAGGCAGTTCGTAAAGAACTCAAGACACTTTTAAGATTGAGCTACATCAAGATTTCAAGATTGAACTACACCAAGACTTCAAGGCTTAATCTTCAAGGTCACTTATTCCTAATGTTTCAATGTCCTTACTTCATGTTTGAGGTTTGACTGACCTTAGGTTGACCTTAGGAATAGGTCACTTTGGATACATAAGTCAGATCTTTATTTTACATGAGTTTGGTCTGTTCTTCGACTAGTCCTAGGCCTTCTTCGACTAGTCTTAGCTTTGTTTCGACCAGTCTAAGAAATTTCTCGATCAATCGTGAGTTTGTTACAAAATTTGGATATTTTCTATTAGGCTTCGACTAGTCCAGGAATCTGTTTGACCAGTCGAAGGAACAGTGTCGACTGCATCTTCGACCGGTCGAAAGTCTTCGACTCAAAGTCCAGCGATGATATTCTGGTTCTTCGACCAGTCGAAGGAGACCTTCAACCAGTCGAAGGTGACCTACGACCAGTTGATCACTCCGCAAGTATAGGGTTGTGATGTAGTAATAACTCGGTAAGACCGAGGTCGAATCCACAGGGACTGGAACTTGTACGTTATCTGAAAATAACCAGATCTAGAACTAGGCTAAGACGAAGTCTAAACCAATTATGATTTGAGGAATAATGGTGGAATAATAATCTAAAACTTAGGAAAAATTAGAGAAGGGAAACTAGGGATTCAGAGGATCCACTTGTAGAGATCAGGGAGATCTTATGCCAGTATTATGAATTATGGAAATTTACTGAACTGCCATTAATATAGTTTTCAAAAGATGAAAGGTATATGAATTAGAATGGATTCTATCACCAAACCATGCCCAGGAGGCAAAGCAAACAACAGAATTAAACTAATTACCAACCAATCAACATGCTATGAGAGTTAGGAAAGGGTACCGTCATCCGACCATGCCCAGGAGACGATGATGAACAACAGGGCTTCCTGACGTCATAAACATAAAAGGAGAAAGGAATACTCAAAGCCATCGCAGATCCATTGTAATTTCAGTCACAACAGACCATTAAAGACTAAAAACTATTCCCATAATAAAACAAATATCAAATTCAATTCATAAATTAAAACCAAATTAAAAGCATAAAATTGAATCTCCCATCCCACTACAAGCTTCACCTCTTAGCCCTAGCTAAGAGGTTTAGCCGCTCATGGGGAGGCTAAACATCTCTCAAGTAGAAATAAGAACAAAACATATATAAAAAAAAAAAAAAAACTTAAAGATTACTCTTTGTGCTCCAACCCGTCGCCCAGCTTCCCACAGCCGTAGATGCTCCAGCCGAACTCCCCCCTGCTGCTGTAGTTCCTCTTCTCTCTTTATAGCAACAGGGAGGTGGAAAGGTGTCCTGGCGTGATGCGGTCGATGCTGTTTACACACAACAACAGTTGGTGGAACCCTTCTTTACGCAGCAACGACGTTTACGCAGCAACGTTCGTAGGAACGCAAACTGCCTTGCATGTGTCTGAGTTTTGGGATTGTCGACCGTCCTAAACTCTGGTTTTGGCTCCTTGGTTGGGGTAAAGACCCACCTGTGCATCTTCTGGACGGATCGGATCATTGATCTGATGGTGATCACGAACGCAGTGGGGCCCACAGCGGCCGGATTTCGCGGACGGGCGAACAGGGCTTCCGCTCTTACGCTGATTGAGTGGTGGGGTCCATGATTGAGGTCGTTTTGGAAATCCACACCATCCATTGGATGCGTCTCGAAATTCTGGTCGGAAATGAATGTTTTTGGTCGTCTATTGATGTGGCCCACAGGTTCTTTTACTCTGCCGTTCATCTTCTATTTGGACATCTGGATTCCGATCCTCTCTATGTTTTGCATTGGAGCCACCTATGCTATAGTTTCTGGCTCACTCCACTTCGAATGGACGGACCGGATCGGATTGTTAATGTACGTTGGTGGCCCACAAAAATTCCACTCGCAAGCTCTGTTCGAGCTTCCACAGACGAGAGAAGGAAAGCTCAGTCAGAGCTTTGTTTGACCGAGCTTGTTGGTTTGGTGCTTTGCGAGAGTACGGTCATTGTGCACTCCTAGTCACATAAGGTGGGTCCCACCTTGATGTATGTGTGAAAATCCGCTCCGTCCATCTGCTTTATAACCTCATTTAAGGGGTTGAGACAAAAACTGAAGTATATCCAAAGATCTGGTGGGCCCCAGTTCGCTGATTTATGGGCTGATCTGTCCATTGGGCCACTTCCAGAGTGATCCAATGGCTGAAAATCAACGTGTATGGTTAATTTATGTCCTCCAGCAAATGTATGAAGCTTCGAGCCAATCGGATGGCGGGAACCCTGTGATCTTATATTCTGGACTATTTTCGGGCCTCTTTAATGTGAATGGCTTGATTTCCTCGGATCCCTGGCGTGTAAATCCGTCAGTCTTGGTTCCCTAAAGTCCATCCATTGCTCTGGTTAATTCTGAGCGTTAAATCTCATCTTTTAGCATCTTATGTCGATCTAGGCACGTAGATACGCTCTGCATCACAAATACGATTAAACGGGTCATTAAACAGTATCATGCTCGTAAATCCAGGTAATAACTGGGGTCTGATATGCAATATTTGACCCTCAACACAACCCCCAACCAGCATTTTGCTAGTCTCGAGCAAAATATGCGAAAAATAAGTTGAGAATTACAGGGCAACGTCTATGCAACCGAGTGAAATTTTGAAAAATGATTCAGATACGAGAAATCTAAGATTCATGAATGTTGAGCATTATTCTCTCCTAGACTCAAGCACATGGTAAACTTCATAATCAAGTTCAAAGTATTCATCCATCAATTTGAAAAATTCAAAACATTGAGTTCCATGAGTGTATGGTGTAATCTCGGCTTATCGATCATTAAGATTCAATCCGTTATTTCTTGATATCATTGGTAACCAACAAGGGAAATCAGGACAACCAAAACCTTACTTAAAACTTTTCTCACAGATCATCCTTTCATTCTTTTAGTTTTTGATTTTTTTTTTATTTTTTTTTAAAGCAACACCAAGAAGGGGAATCAAATCCTCACCTATAGGGAGCAAACCTATGGTGAAGTTTGTTCACCCAACCCTTTCCGACTCATTCTTGGGGAATTAAATCTCCACCTGTAGGGAGCAAACCTATGGTGAAGGCCATTCGCCCAATCCTTTTAATTTCTCAGGTTTGTTCCTTTCAAGCTTAGTGATCACCAAGTTAATCCTTAAATATCAAACTGAACTTTAATGTGCAAGCAAGATACGTCTTGTGAAATCATGACTCAATCAATGTTTAAAACCTCTAATCATGGATTAACAATTCGATTTTAACTGTGAAATCTAACAAAGAACGAAATCTAAGAGTCACAAATTACTAACATCACTTATCTTGTAATTCTAAATCAAAGATGGTTGTCAAGATCACTTCGAATTCACAAGAAATTGCAGAAAATTTTTTAAAAAAATTTTCACAAATTTTGCTCAAGACCAAGAAAACACTGATTAGGAAACCTAATCTCCCACCCCCAACCTAAAATCTACATTGTCCTCAATGTAAAAGATGTAAGCATGCAATGCACATGGGACAACGAAAGTACATGAGAAGTGATGGGAAGATAGTACCTGGGTAACGAATCGAGAGAGACTTTTCCATAGAGATCTCAACATGAGAGCGGGTCAGCACAAGAGTAAAACCAATCGAAAGTAAAAAAAAAATAAAATCCTACCTATACCACTTTCGCAGGTGCTCTCGATTGGATTTTGCGTATGCAACAAGCCTTTAAACCCCTAGGTTGCCCCTAGTGGACGAGTTGTAGTCTCATGAGGGTTTGCAGTAATGTTACCCACAAACATTGAACTAACTAAGAAAATGAAATAAATTGAAAAGCTGGGTTGCCTCCCAGGAGCGCTAAGTTTATCGTCTTCAGCCAGACAAATAAAGCAACTACCCTAGTCTTAAGGAAGCGATAAACCTACCTATACCTCCATCAGACTAGGAGATCAGTCCTGGTAAACAAGATCATTCAGAGGCGTGGACATGTCCTCTGAATCAAATTTCTTGACAAATGGTTTTAATCGATGTCCATTTACTTTGAATTCCTTACCATTGTCGGGATCTCTTATCTCAACGGCCTCATGAGAATAAGCAGTAACAACAATGTAAGGGCCGGTCCAACGAGATCGAAGCTTACCCGGAAAGAGATGTAATCGAGAATTATACAAAAGGACTTTCTGGCCTGGCGTGAATGATTTCCGTAGAATATGTTGGTCATGAAACGCCTTCATCCTGTCCTTGTAAATTCTCGAGTTCTCGTATGCGTCGTTCCGGATTTCTTCAAGTTCATTTAATTGAAGTTTGCGTAGCGAGCCAGCGTTGTTCAGATTGAAATTTAGATTTTTGATCCCCCAGTAGGCTCTATGTTCCAACTCCACAGGTAAGTGGCAAGCCTTCCCATAGACGAGTCTAAAGGGAGACATTCCAATAGGGGTTCTAAAAGCAGTACGGTAAGCCCATAAGGCATCGGTCAATCGGATTGACCAGTCCTTACGGTCAGGGTTAACCGTTTTCTCCAAAATGTGTTTGATCTCCCTATCGAAAATCTCAGCTTGCCCACTTGTCTGCGGGTGGTATGGGGTGCTCACCTTATGAGAGATACCGTATTTCTTCATTAAACTCTCGAATGGCCTATTACAAAAGTGTGAGCCCCCATCACTAATGATGGCTCGAGGCGTTCCAAATCGGGAAAGGATGTTTTCTTTTAAGAATTTAATGACCGTGCGATGGTCATTAGTTCGACACGGAATCGCTTCAACCCACTTAGTGACATAGTCTACGGCAAGCAAGATATATAAATTCCCAAAAGATTGGGGGAATGGTCCCATGAAATCGATGCCTCAGCAATCAAATGCCTCTATGATAAGAATGGGATTCAAGGGCATCATATTTCGACGGGACAATGCTCCCAATTTCTGACAACGCTCACAGGCTTTGCAAAACTCATGAGTGTCCCTAAACATAGTGGGCCAATAGAAGCCACACTGCAGAATTTTGGACGTGGTCTTTTTAGCAGAAAAGTGACCACCACAGGCTGTGAGTGACAAAAGGAGATGACACTCTGATGCTCATCGTCTGGCACACATCTCCTTAAGATTTGGTCTGGGCAATATTTAAATAAGTATGGATCATCCCAGAAGAAGTTGCGCACCTCGGTGAAAAATTTCTTCCTATCTTGCGCAGTCCAATGTGTCGGTATGGAACCTGCAGTAAGATAATTAGCAATATCAGCGAACCAAGGTGAATGAGAGACTCTGAACAGTTGTTCATCAGGGAACATGTCGTTGATATGGGTCGCCTCAAGGGAATCAGAGGTATTAAGGCGAGAAAGGTGATCGGCCACTACGTTCTCTACTCCTTTTTTATCTTTAATTCCAAATCAAATTCTTGGAGTAGAAGGATCCATCGTATCAGGCGGGGCTTAGAATCATTCTTAGAAAGAAGATACTTCAGTGCCACATGATCTGTATAGATAATGATCTTGGATCCGATCAGGTAGGACCTAAATTTGTCCAAGGCGAACACCACGGCTAAGAGTTCCTTTTCTGTAGTCGAGTAGTTCACTTGGGCAGGATTTAAAGTCCTACTCGCATAATGGATGACGTAGGGCCTCTTATCCTTTCTCTGGCCTAGAATTTCTCCAAGAGCATAATCAGAAGCGTCGCACAAAATCTCAAAAGGAAGGCTCCAGTCAGGTGGCTGCATGATGGGTGCGGTGGTTAACGTGCCTTTAAGCTTGATGAAAGCTTCCTGGCATTGCTCAGTTCACTCGTATGGAGCATCCTTTTGAAGAAGATTACATAAAGGACGAGAGAGGAGACTACAGTCCTTTATGAATCGCCTGTAAAATCCTACGTGTCCTAAGAAGGATAGCACGTCCCTGATGTTCTTGGGTGGAGGTAGGTTAGAGATAAGATCGATTTTTGCCTTATCTACCTCAATTCCCTGGATGAGATGATATGTCCAAGGACAATCCCCTTATGAACCATGAAATGGCACTTCTCCCCATTAAGTACCAGATTTTTCTTCACATCTTTTCAGCACACATTTAAGATTCTTTAAGCACTCGCTGAAAGATGAACCGAAAACAGAGAAATCATCCATAAAGACCTCTAGATATTTCTCAACCATGTCAGAAAAGATACTCAGCATACATCGCTGAAAGGTGGCAGGGGCATTACATAGCCCGAATGACATCCTTCTATAAGCAAAGGTGCCATAGGGGCAAGTAAATGTAGTCTTTTCCTGGTCCTCAGGAGCAATTTTAATTTCGTTATAGCCCGAATACCCGTCAATGTAACGCCCTGAAAATCGGGGGTCGAGCATAATCTCAACTCCCGAGTTCCAGAACATCACTTATGCAACAAAATGAATGATGATTGAATGTTGACTGTATTCGTGCATTGAACATGAGTGAGATTAAGCCAAAACAGCATATCATACTCCAGAGACAGTTAAGTTTGCAAGCGGAAGACTGTGATAGATAGATAAAATATAAACTTATGATGAGTCTCCAGAGTGTGATAACATTACCAGGTTAAATAAATACAATTGCAGTTCTAAAATTACCAAATGTGAGGAAGTGTAATGCCTTCTATCCCATGTGCCATAGCCCCGTCAATACCTTATCAGGTCTTCATTGACCTGCCAGAGAGATACAGATAGGAGAACTCCTCCTACCATCACAAAAGTAGTCCGGCTCTGCTTCACAAGCATCGCCATCACCTGAAACTCAACAAATCTGGTTGGTGTGTACACACCGTCCCGTAACGTGGGAGTGAGTGATCAACTCAGTGGAACAGTAAAGCATAAGTTAACATGTTATCAAATCAATCAAGCAGTAATGATAAAGCAGTACAAATCAAGCATTTCTAACTACTCTTGTTAAATGCAAAAATGATATGACATGATGTTGTATGCCCTTGCCAAACCACCCTCAAGCGACATCATCTTACGTTCGCGAATGCTTACTCCCTCAGTGCGCCACATCTACAAAGCACATGCGGTGCGATGATGCGCATGATTACCAAGTTTTTATTAGTCCATTTCAAACAGCAGTATTAGGAAACTAAGGTACCTCCCTTTTATCATTCCCAAACATGATCCATTCTAGGGTCGTCAATCCTAGTTATTCTCATACGATGTTATGGTTTGAGAAGCGTAGTGAAGGCATCGCAAAGGGCTCATCACCCGTCAGCGCGGATACAGATCTCACCGTATGCGGCTCAATTGCTGGCCGTCAGCTCGAGTACAGGTCTCACCGTACTCGGCTCAATCACTAGCCGTCAGCTCAAGTACAGGTCTCACCGTACTCGGCTCAACTCACACTCTAGTTGCTGTGAAAGACTCGTGGCCAATCACAGACCCTTGGAGTGTACTCGATGATACTACGGAGGACTCGTCGCCCGTCAGCACGAGCACAGATCTCACCGTACTCGGCTCTCGCCGATCGGTATCGACAGCTCGAATACAGTGTCCCATACCACCGTATTCGGCTCTCGAGTTTGGTTGCGCAATGGTCACTACGGGGAGGCACATGGCCCCAGCGCAGGCCGACAGCTCGACCATGGTGTCCCATACCACCATGCCCGGCTCATGCGTCTTAGCGATCGATCGGGGTACCATGGTTAAAAGGGGTTTCACTGGTAAGTTTGGTACCCTAGGTTCAAGCAGTAGCGTCCAAACAGGGTGAACATGCATAAGACAGATCGGGTTACTTGACGAGCTCGACTAGCACGATCGCCCGTTGAGCTGCACGACATGAAGTGCAAAAACAACTTCGTGTGGCCTAGCCACTGCCGACAGGCAACGCACGACTCGAGTTCATCGAACACATCCCACGTGGCAAATGAATCTCAGCCACGAGTTCAATCCCGTTACCGATTGCGTGGACTATAATCATAGCCCCAAACACAATCAATTACAGAGATATAAAGCAGTAATAGATCAGGATTCAAATCATACAATCAGTCTGGTATTATCCGTTTAGGGCTGCCAGGGCTGTTGCACGCACTCGTTGCTCCGCTCCCCCATCACCCATGACGGATCATACAACATAAATATAAATTAAACATATGCATCACATAGTTAAAATCATAAAGCAGTTGAGCATGTTATGAATCACAACACAAGCATGAGTTTGTACATGTTCAATTCCTAATCACACAACTATCAAAGGAGATCATACACATAGTTAAAAGGTTGAGAATCATATCTCAACACCCTTATACTTTACAATTTGCTAACTACTACTCATTCAGACATTTCAAGAAACACTTAAACAAACATACATCAACATACACGACATATGTCGATCACATAGGCATTAGGCCAAATCCTTTCACTAGGGAGTTGCCCCAATCATAACACGCGTACACCCACGACGGATAGTCATGGCAAGCAGGAATCCGAGTTCCATATTCATTCAGTCATTTCCACAAACACTTGGGCCACACATTTTAGCATATATAGTGTATTTTGGCCGTGGCGTGACTTAGGGCAAATCCTTTCGTCAAAGGGGGTATCGCCCATACATCAATCATGAATCCATGACAATTAGTCATGGCGAGCACAAATGAGAATTCTATACTCATTCAGCCATTTCCACAAACACTTAGAATACACTATTACAACATACATGGTGTATGTTAGTAAAACATGTATTAGGGTTATCCTTTAGCCAACGAGTATTTTATCCATGTATACCATAATCATACTACAAATAATCATGACAATTATATTTCCAAAATCCGCACATATGCGGAATTTCTAAAATATGCAATTTCAACATACATGACATTTACACATGAACATGTATTTTTGCGATTCTTTTCGCCAAACTAACATTTTATCCACACATGATATAATCAAACATTAAATAAACATGTCAAACATTTTCCCAAGAAAAATACGTATACGGTATTTATACGTATATCTAGAGTATGTGAAAATCCATATTCTTTATCGCTAATCGAAACAGGAAACGGAAAGCACTTTGTACATGTGCATTTGCATACAGATCATGAATCTATCATTATCTGACATTGAAAGCGTTGAAAAACGTAACTTATACGCTTAAAGTCCTCACCTTTGGTCGTAGAATCGTAACGGAGACGATAGGTTTGCTAAGCTTCCGTATTCGGCAGTTTGGCAACCTAGAGAACGAAATAGGTTAGCTATTTCACAACCTACAACAGTCTAAACCCCAAAACAGGTTAGGGTTAGGGTTTCTTACCTAGAAATGGGGCTGGAATCGCCGGAAAAGCGATGAGAACGAGATGGTGCAGCCCGTGGGTGGCAGGGAACGACGGCAGGGAGTTTCTCCCACTTCTCCCTCACTTTCTCTCTCTTTTCCCTCTCTCAAATCCAAATTCGTATGGCTGGAATGGGAGAGGGTTTAAGGTCCTTATATAGCCTCAAAACTCACCGAAATAGACTCCTGTTCAAAGGTTACTGCTAATATAGGTATTCCGTCACTTTCCAAGCTCAAAAGGGGTGTTCTGGTAGCCCTCTTTGAGCCAAACGTCAGACTTAAGCTCACCCTCTGCGGATCTACGTGGGATTACGTTTTCGGCTCGATCGGATTCCCAGATCGCACGTGGCGGACCACTTTCAGTTCAACGGTCGTGGGCCACGATCAGAATTTCTGAGTACATGTAAATGTGTATGAAATTTTTCCTGATCCGAGGGTGTAATTTGGTCTAATTCTGACGGTCAGGTTGCTTAATACTGATGCACAAGCGAAAGGTGCCAGATCACTATTCCAGATATTTTCTTTTCAAAAGGAATAGTGTTTTTCACACACCCTCGCTCCGGATCGAAATAAATGGCCGTCGGACATCGGAATCATCTGATTTTTGAGATGATTGTCAAGCCCAGTGGGGCGGTCCTGGTTCCTTAGCTTCGTGTTAATCGGACTCCCGATGTGCGATCTAAACCTAATACGAAGTTTCGTTTCATTCCCGAGAGCAGACGGGAAATGAGTTCGGTTCTAAACTTTAGGGTAACCTAGAGTCACATGTTTTACAAGTTTTGGGTCTTGCAGATCGTATTTAAAGCGATCCCAACGGATTTCATGGCTAATCGAGTTTGCACTTAGTTAACTTTGTTAAATTTCTAAAGGATTTAATCCTAATTGTTTTTTGGTTGAGATGGTACTTAGGCCTTTGTAGTTTGTATATAAAGTGATCCAAGTTTTACTACTTAGCTAGTTTAAGATAGTGTCTAGGGCGAAAGTGCTTTGAAAAATTGAAAGCACAAGGTAGTAAAGGGGTGGGATTGTGAAGGAAATGGGTTCAGGAGCGATTTTAGACTGTGGGATTTAGTTTTGACAAGTTGATAAGGTCTTAGGATCGACCCATTGCCCTAGAACGTCTAATCCCAGGTTGGCAAAAATCCGGGATGTTACAGTCAAGGAAACTATAATAGGAATGACCGGCTAACCTTTCCAGGATCTGATTAATGAATGGTAAAAGAAAGTGGTCTTTCCTCGTGAATGTATTTAATTTTCTGTAGTCAATGCACATTCTCCAACCAGTAGTGACTCTAGTTGGCACGAGTTCATTATTAGCATTGGCTACGATTGGTGATTCCGGACTTCTTAGGAACCACCTGAGTTGGACTCACCCATTGACTATCAGATATAGGGTATATGATACCCACATCCAATAGTTTGAGAACCTCGGCCTTAACCACTTCCTTCATGTTTGGATTAGTATTTAGTCTACGTTGTGGTTGCCGAGCGGTCTTCCCATTATCCTCAAGATATATGCGGTGAGTACAAATAGAGGGGTCGATTCCCTTGAGGTCCGCGATCATCCATCCAAGGGCTCCCTTATGCTGAATGAGAGTAGCTATGAGCATACTCTCCTGTTCTTTCTCCAGGTGAGCAGAGATCACCACCGGGTATATCTCATCTTGACCTAAATAGGCATATTTCAAATCAGAGGGCAAAGGTTTTAGGTCAAGCTTCGGTGCCTTGAGGTTAGACGGTAGAGGCACTACATCAGTTTGTGGTAATTCTTCAAATTATGGCCTCCACCGGTTAACTTCAAGTACCAGTGCAGTATCCAGCAAGGCACACGTCTCCCTAATCATATCATCATCAAACTCATGGGAGTGGGCCAGGCACGTCTCTAGAAGGTCAGAGGATAAGGTCAGAGGTGTCGTATCTTCCACTAAAAAGTCAATCATGTTAATGTCGTAGATATCGTCATCATCCTCTGAGTTGTTGCCGTGATTGAAAAAGATGTTTGACTCCAATGTCAAATTTCTGAAAGACATAGTCATGACACCATTCCTGCAATTGATAATTGCATTTGACGTGGCAAGGAATGGGTGACCCAGAATGACGGGAATCTGAGTGCTTATGTTATTGATGGATTCGGTGTCCAGGATGATAAAATCTACAGGGTAGTAAAATCTATCGACTTGGACCAACACATCCTCAATAATCCCTCTTGGTACACGAACAGAGCGATCGGCAAGTTATAGTATGGTTAGGGTGGGTTTTAACTCACCCAAACCTAACTGTTTGTATACCAAGTAGGGAATTAGATTGACGCTTGCTCTTAAGTCAAGAAGTGCGTGATCATTCGATGGTTCCCGATTACACATGATATGGTTGGGCTACCGGGATCCTTGAATTTCTGCGGCACGTCTTGCTTCAAGATGGCACTCACTTTCTCAGTTAAGAAAATCTTCTTTTCAATACTCTGCCATTTTTGGTCGTACATAGGTCTTTCAGAAATTTTGCATATGAAGGAATCTGTTTTACGACATCAAGTAGAGGAATGTTGACTTTCACTTGTTTCAACACCTCCAGAATATCCTGAGAGTTAAAAAGACGTTTTGGTGGAACCAACCGTTGGGGGAACGGAGCAACTGGCTTCTCTAAAAGTTCCGGTTCTAATTTTTGTGGGGTATCACTAGATCCATCATTATTGTCCTCTTCTGGTTCTTGAGGCTTTTCAGGCCTAACCGGAAGGGTTTTATCAATGATCTTCCCACTCCTAAGAGTAGTGATGGATTTAGCGTGCCCCATTTGATTTGAAGAGCTGGGATCACTTATCTCGTACTGCGGTTTAAGATTGGGGAGCGGTTGTGCAGGAAGCATCCCCTTTTCTATAACCGTCATACGAGAATCTATCTTTTGCATAAAATCTGTAAGTCCTCGCATCGCCTGAGTCAGCTCTTGTATGGAATTTTGAACCGGTTCTTCTTAAGATTTCCCCTGATTTGGATTTTGAAAAAAACCTTGGGGGGTAGCCGTTTGTCCATTTCTCCGACTAAAGTTTGGATGATTTTTCCAACCAAGATTGTATGTATTGGAGTTGGGTCCAGTAAAAGGTCTTTGATAGTTGTTCACGGCATTGGCTTGTTCATTCGACACTCCTCGAAAGGCAGGTATTGTAGGACAGTTTTCAGTTGTGTGAATGTTGCAATCACAGATGCCGCAAACAATTTCATTGACCTATCCTTTTTTCCTTCCATGGCCTCAAATTTTCTTATGAGATTAGTCACTTTATAATTGAGATCATCCTCTTCTTTCAGGAGATACAATCCAGCTTTCTCCTTAGATTGAGTTGGCCTAGACGTGGTGTTTGATTTTGGGTAATAGTCCCAAGATTGTGTTTTTTTCAGCCAGACTGTCGAGGTAATCCCATACCTAGTCAACATTTTTATTAATGAACTCTCCATTGCACATTGTCTCGACCATTTGGCGTATGAAAGATGTCAGTCCATCGTAGAAAAAATTTGTAATGCGCCACGTTTCAAAGCCATGTTGTGGGCATGAACTGACCAGATCCTTAAACCTTTCCCAACATTGGAAGAATGTTTCATCTTCCTTTTGGGCAAAGTTCATGATTGCTTTTCTGAGGGTAATTGTTTTATGATGTGGGAAGAATTTCTTTATGAATTCCCTCTGCATAACATTCCATGTGCCAATGGATCGAGGACGCAGTGAATGTAGCCACGTCTTAGCCTTCTCTTTTAAGGAAAAAGGAAAGAGTTTCAACCTGATTGTATCCTCGGATACATTGGGAAAGTATAAGGTGGCTATAATCTCATCGAACTCTTTCAAATGTAAGTATGGGCTTTCTGATTCAAGCCCATGGAATTTAGTAAGGAGTTGGATAACTCCTGGCTTGATGTCCATCTGTCCTATGTTTTTAGGAAAAATCATACATGAGGGCGTACTCACCCCCGCCGGTTGTAAATAATCTCGTAAAGTACGAGGCGGGGGTGCGATGCACCTCATTCTCATCATGTACTTCCTCATCCTTATGGTGAGGTAGTGCTTGAGGTTGATTTGCAGCCATAACTTCAATTAACTCAGGGGAATTCGAGCGATGTCTAGTCCTGCGATGGATAGTTAACCCCTCGACTAATCCTCCTTCAGTCAAGAGACGTTGAGTGTTGTCACGAGCCCACTTGGGCATGAAACACTCACAGCCCTTAATTGATTTCTAAACCTAATCCTAAGAAAGAAAAACTAGAAAAAGAGAGAGGGTTGGAAGGAAGTTACCAAATTGAAGTCCCTAAGTTCAAACCTGCAAAATAAAATAAAACAAGTTAATTTCTAAGGATAGTAAGCCTAAGAGTGAAAAATTCTTAAGATGAAAAATATTAATCAACTAAGTTCTAAACTAGAAAAGAGCAATCCCTAAAAGAAGTAGAAAACTTCTAAACAAATTAGGAAATTCTAAACTAGGAAATAAGTGAGTAATGAAAGAAATTTGAGAATTAGAAGGTAAAAGTTAGAAAGAGCTTACCAAATTGGAAATTAAAAACCTATAAAGCAGGAAAGTTAGTTTCTAAACAGAAAATTTCTAATAATAAAATAGGAGACAAGATTAGATTATAAAAGAATTTAGAATTAGAAATTATCTAAAAAGGAAGACAAATCCTACTCTGTAAATAGAAAGGAAAGAAGAAGAAAGTTACCAATTTAGAAGTCTATCAGAGTCTACAAAACAAGAGAATTGGGTTAGTTTCTAAGAAGGAAACAAAGACTATCTAACACTTAAAGAAATTAGACAGTTACTAAAACTAGGAATTTTCTAAAAGGAAAGCCTAGAAATCCTAAAATTAAAAGAGTCCTAATCTTAACTAATCCTAATACCAGTTAATTTCAGAAAATCGTAGCCGTTAGTCCCCGGCAACGGCGCCAAAAACTTGATCACTCCCCAAGTATAGGGTTGTGATGTAGTAATAACTCGGTAAGACCGAGGTCAAATCCACAGGGACTGGAACTTGTACGTTATCTGAAAATAACCAGATCTAGAACTAGGCTAAGATGAAGTCTAAACCAATTATGATTAGAGGAATAATGGTGGAATAATAATCTAAAACTTAGGAAAAATCAGAGAAGGGAAACTAGGGATTCAGAGGATCCACTTGTAGAGATTAGGGAGATCTTATGCCAGTATTATGAATTATGGAAATTTACTGAACTGCCATTAATATAGTTTTCAAAAGATGAAAGGTATATGAATTAGAATGGATTCTATCACCAAACCATGCCCAGGAGGCAAAGCAAACAACAGAATTAAACTAATTACCAACCAATCAACATGCTATGAGAGTTAGGAAAGGGTACCGTCATCCGACCATGCCCAGGAGACGATGGTGAACAACAGGGCTTCCTGACGTCATAACCATAAAAAGGAGAAAGGAATACTCAAAGCCATCGCAGATCCATTGTAATTTCAGTCACAACAGATCATTAAAGACTAAAAACTATTCCCATAATAAAACAAATATCAAATTCAATTCATAAATTAAAACCAAATTAAAAGCATAAAATTGAATCTCCCATCCCACTACAAGCTTCACCTCTTAGCCCTAGCTAAGAGGTTTAGCCGCTCATGGGGAGGCTAAACATCTCTCAAGTAGAAATAAGAACAAAAATATATATATAAAAAAAAAAAAAAAAAAAACTTAAAGATTACTCACTGTGCTCCAACCCGTCGCCCAGCTTCCCACAGCCATAGATGCTCCAGCCGAACTCCCCCCTGCTGCTGTAGTTCCTCTTCTCTCTTTATAGCAACAGGGAGGTGGAAAGGTGTCCTGGCGTGATGCGGTCGATGCTGTTTACGCACAACAACAGTTGGTGGAACCCTTCCTTACGCAGCAACAACGTTTACGCAGCAACGTTCGTAGGAACACAAACTGCCTTGCATGTGTCTAAGTTTTGGGATTGCCGACCGTCCTAAACTCTGGTTTTGGCTCCTTGGTTGGGGTAAAGACCCACCTATGCATCTTCTGGACGGATCGGATCATCGATCTAATGGTGATCACGAACGCAGTGGGGCCCACAGCGGCCGGATTTCGCGGACGGGCGAACAGGGCTTCTGCTCTTGCGCTGATTGAGTGGTGGGGTCCATGATTGAAGTCGGTTTGGAAATCCACACCATCCATTGGATGCGTCTCGAAATTCTGGTCGGAAATGAATGTTTTTGGTCATCTATTGATGTGGCCCACAGGTTCTTTTACTCCGCCGTTCATCTTCTGTTTGGACGTCTGGATTCCGATCCTCTCTATGTTTTGCAATGCAGCCACCTATGCTATAGTTTCTGGCTCACTCCACTTCGAATGGACGGAATGGATCGGATTGTTAATGTACGGTGGTGGCCCACAAAAATTCCACTCGCAAGCTCTGGTCGAGCTTCCGTAGACGAGAGAAGGAAAGCTCGGTCAAAGCTTTGTTTAACCGAGCTTGTTGGTTTGGTGCTTTGCGAGTGCACGGTCATTGTGCACTCCTAGTCACATAAGGTGGGTCCCACCTTGATGTATGTGTGAAAATCCACTCCGTCCATCTGTTTTAGAACCTCATTTAAGGGGTTGAGACAAAAACTGAAGTATATCCAAAGATCTGGTGGGCCCCAGTTCGCTGATTTATGGGCTGATCTGTCCATTGGGCCACTTCCAGAGTGATCCAATGGCTAAAAATCAACGTGTACGGTTAATTTATGTCCTCCAGCAAATGTATGAAGCTTCGAGCCAATCGGATGGCGGGAACCCTGTGATCTTATATTCTGGACTATTTTCGGGCCTCTTTAATGTGAATGGCTTGATTTCCTCGGATCCCTGTCATGTAAATCCGTCAGTCTTGGTTCCCTGAAGTCCATTCCTTGCTCTGGTGAATTCTGAGCGTTAAATCTCATCTTTTAGCATCTTATTTCGATCTAGGCTCGTAGATACGCTCTGCATTACAAATACGATTAAACGGGCCATTAAACAGTATCATGCTCGTAAATTCAGGTAATAACTGGGGTCTGATATGCAATATTCGACCCTTAACACCGGTCGAAGGAGACCTTCGACCAGTCGTAGAACGGTCAAAGCTTATCGCATCTGATTTTTCAAATATCTGTTATTTCTTCGACTAGTCGAAGAGCTCTCTAGACCAGTCGAAGACGCGATCTGCTCACCTATAAATAGAGCACGAATCTCAGAAGAATGAATCAATTAATTAATAATCCATTCAAGCCAATCTTCGTCGAACTTCTGAGAGTTAATTCTGTGCTCCATCTAAGCTAAGTGTGCTTATTTAATATTCTCTTTCTTTCGCTTTATTGAATTGATTTTGTTTCTGCTATTCCAATCTAATTTGATAAGAGGAATTATTATTCCCTTTCTTTGGAATCAAAATCAATTAAGGCAAGCCCTATTTGGTTTAATTTAAAATCTATTAGAACTAGAACCATTGTAATTGAGTACTGGACATTGAACTTGGACATTCAATCATTTACTCTGACTTGGTTCTACCGGGTTGCTACAACGAAGGAGATAATCAGGTATTTTACATTTAATTGTAAATTCCTTTCTGTTTTTGTTTCTTTCAAGATTTACCAGAAAAATCTTATTGTATTAGTTATCTGAGGAGAGCCAGGAAAACTCAGAAGTGGGGTTATTTTTAATTGTGTAAGCCCACAGACAAAGACACAATTGTAAAGGTTTTGGGTGAACCTGTGAAAACCTATTTTGTTAGTGAACGCTAATATCCCCTGTGTGAGGATATTAAGAGTGGAGTAGCATTCTGTGAGGCTGTTGTTAACAGTTGGTGAACACACAGGCGAACCACTATAATCCCTTGTGTTGTGGTTGAATGATTTATACTTCTAATCTTTAATTATTCATTTGTGAGATGTATGTATGGTGGTGAATGTTATAATCATTTAATTCAAGCATTGTGAGAATTTTGTAATAGTTTAGAATTTATTTTTCTGTTTCCTTTATCAGCTTGATATTTAATTTCCTTTAAAGTTGTTCCAGCAAGGTTGCCCTGCCATTTTTATGAGTATGGCTGTCCCTAGAGAACAATACCATTTGTGATTACAATTTATTTCAGTTCAGGTTGTGTTTATTTCTGTATTCCTCTTTGGTTTGAGATTTGATACAAAGATCTTTCTAGAAATAAGGTTGTCCTACCATAAACTCTGGTTTTTGGTGTAAGGTTGTCCTTAAAACAACATTTGTATCAACCTCTCAAGATCTAAATTTTGAGGTTGTTTTACTTTCCTGCATTGTGATTTATTTTGGCTATCATATTCTTTTTAATTCTGCTGTTATAAGTTTTATTTGGCATTGTCCTATTCACCCCCCCCCCCCCCCCCCCTCTAGGACATATAGCTAGGCCTTTTCAAAAAATCAAAGAGAAACCAATCATGAGATATCATAACTACATCAATATCAAAACAAGTCCAGAAGTCCACTCATAGGGGACTAGTACAAACCTCATAATTAACCGAAAGTATAAAAGTTTCATTAACTATCAAAGGAAAGAAACTATGAAACTATTGGTTGAGCTCGTAGAGCTTAGGAGCTCAGCCATGCTCGGGTAGGGCTGCTCATCTCCAGCCTCCTCAGGATCCTCCTCATAAGCACCCTCCTACTCTATTCCTCCATATGGCTAGTGCAATTGCATAAAAAAACCGTGAGAGGATATCTCAGTGAGAAATCCCCCCCAATATTACACACACATCTTAGCCAAGTTTAATTTTTCAAATAGAATCAATAATTCATAAACATAATATTCACACATATTAATCTTGCTTAAATGCATGTATGCATGAAATACTCTCAAACCTAGGGATGCACATCCAGATGGCAACTTGGGGGTAAAACTCACCATGTAAAAAGTGACGGCCCATAGTGATATAGTTATCTAGTAAAATATATTATGGTACAGCCCATAATGAATAGTCACTCGAAAAAATCCGGTGCAAAGAAAGTCCCATGATGGTCCGATAAAATGTGAAGATACATTAGAGTCATCCAGGAAAATACTCTAAAGTATGGCCCATGATGACCCGAGAATCCCGCATCTTACATCGACCATCCGGTAAAGTCCACATGCCATGTATGCATAATTCACCCAACCATTATTAATCAAATTTACAAAGCAATCTATTTATGATAAACTCTTTTAATTAATGCCCTTTCCAATTTAATAATAACGTGATAATTCAAGTACACCCTGATACATAGCTCAAGTGGTAGACTGAGTGAAAGATACCTCGTTTCAACACTTGAGGTCTTGGTATCAATCCCTAGTGGGGTGGCTAACACTGAAGTGTCAATTGACAATGGGGTGTACTAACAAAAGAAAAAGAAAAAGAAAAAGAAAAAAAGAACATGATAATTCAAGTTAACTTTTCCATCTCAAGTCTATTCATGAATATAACAAAGGGCTTAACCCAACAAGCCACTTAGAAAATCAAGTCCCTTCAAGGACAAAACTAGGGCTCATCCCACAATCCACATTGGCACAAATATTGAAATTGTGGTTTTACCCCTACAAGTGAAGCTTGGATATATGACTAATTTCTTAAAGGGGGGTGAATAGGACTTTTAAAATCTAACAAAATAAACACCAATCACCCTCTTTTAATTACTCAAGTAAAATAATAAAAACAAGAAAGAATGGATATATCAAATCATCTCAAACTAAAATAGAACAATAGTAAAACATAGAATAACTATAAACAAATATCATTTAGCAAAATAAAATAAAGATAGATATCCACATCATTCAGAAAAATAAAATAACTGTAAACAAAAATCATTCATCCCATTGCACACTATGTATAGTGGTTCGGTCATGTGCCTACTCCACTCCTGGCTAACTCACTCTCTCCTAGAGTGTACCAGCTTTCACAATCAAAATGGTTTTAAATCAGGTTTACCATAAACCTTTACATCCTACACAAGGTTTATACATTTTACAACTGTCGATGACCTACAAAAGGTCGTAGAGAATTTATATCTCAAACTTAATCAAGATGTCCTACACAAGGACAACAACCATATGCTCCCGTCGGATGCCTACACAAGAACTTGCCGAGTTTGGTTAGTCAAACTCTAAAACCTAATTCTAAACAAGAATCAATTTCTAGACAAAATGGACTCAAAAATAACTTTCTTACTTAAAGTGGATGAACCCCCTTGAATCACCTTGTTGAAGAGCGTTCTCAATTATGAAAGCATCTTCTTCCACTCCCTTGAACGTAACCTTGAAATAGATGTGCATTTTCTAATGCCAAGGTACAAAAGAATGGTAGGTGAATCCTAACTCAAGATGAGAGATCCTTAAGGGTAATGTTAAGATTCCCAAGGACTAGCATTCAATGCCCTTTAGCACAAAAGATTTTTTTATTAAAGATGAGTGATATGGCATTAATGAATGCTAGAGTTTATATTTTAATCTGAGCTTTAAATGCTCAATAAATGTGCTTGATCACAAGGATTGAATAATGAATTCCATGAGGAAAAGGGCTTGGAAGGAGAGTTTTTAGTTAGGGAATAACACTCTCACACCGTTCTATCAAATTTTCACCAAAGGGTTTTGATGTCCAAGAATCATATTTATAAAATGATTGCAATAGGTTTTTTTTTTTTTTTTTAAAAAGGCTAGTTGTCAGTTAGATTGAATTAACCTCCGGTCGCACAGAAATTCTCCTTTGCTTGGACCGAATTTACATTCGGCTACAACCAAATTTGATCATTTTCTTTTTGTCCTATTTTTACGAAGTTTGGTGGGACCAAGCACTACCTTCAGTGCGACCGAAGATGCCTTTGGTCACACCAAATAGGTGATTTGGTTGCAGCCAAATTTACCAATCTGCTTGTTGTCTTGTTTGACTCATTTTGGTGGGACTGAAGGTGGGTTTGGCATGACCGAACAGGCTTGAATTTCAGTCCTTTCACCCATTCTATCTTTAGGCTTTCTTATAGGGTTTTGAGGCATTTTCATTTTGAGTTGTTAGGTCAAGAAAGGGTTAATGTTATTTGGTTTTGGATGTATTATACCATGGCACAACTATCTTACTGTACTTTGCACTTTGGTTTCTACAAGTCCTCAGGTCTTCTTGAGTCTTTGATTATCCATGGGGCTTATCTGGACTTGACAAATGTAATTGATAAACTTTTACACTTGCAAATGTATCACAAGGATGGAAACTTACTAATCAAAGTGTTATAGTTCACACATGTCAAAGGCCACTAGTACAAGGTATTTTTCCATATACGGGTTAGAACTACTCAAATCACCATTTCAATACTACTTTTCTAAACATGAATTATTTCTCCCACAAACTCAATAATGTGGCAATTCAACCTATAACAACCATGTTATAATATTCCTCAAACCATAACTTACACAAATGGGTTCCATTTGCCACATTTGAATTAGGGTAAACCCCAAATCCACATTTTCATGATCTAAACATACATATCACATACATAAAACATGTTAGAATTCATATTCATGTCATTCACACAAATTAGAGTTGTATTCACGTGATCTCGTGCATTCAAAGAGTACTTATATATGAATTATTCTAAATAAGAGCTAAACAAGCATTTAAGGAATCTATACATATTACTAACATAGTAGATCTATATTTAAAAGCAACCACAAGATTTTGCAATCAATTAACAAGATAATTTGAATGTTAAAATTATCACTAGACTAAAACTGAAGGTAGAAAGCTTAAGGGGTAGTTCCTCACCTCTAAGTAGGTGCCTCTTGATTAGAATACAAGCTAAGTGGGGGATTTGGGGAAAAGCTCAAATCCCTACATTAATTAAACAATTACAATTAATAACCTATAATTTGCTTTAATTTACATCCTAATTAAGAGTTTAGCGGTTAACTCACCTCAGTCCAATTGGTCTAATGCCAATTCAAACTCAAATTGAGGTGGAAATAGAAGGGGGTCCTTTAGAACTTCCAAGCTCTTATGCTCAATTCAAGAGATCTATGATCAATGACTTGGATTATATTCTAACAATCTTCCAATTGAGGGCTTTAGTGTTAAGATACCTCAATGACTTGAGTCGCTCAACTCAACTCTCAACTAGCTTGAATGAAGAGGCACTAAAAGGGTATTTGGGAGTTCTGAATTCCCTACACAAATGGGAATTCAAGAGAGTCGTTGTTTTTCGAATGACTAGATTTAGACAAAAAAAAACTATTGAGTTCTTCCTACCTAGTTGAAGACTCAACTTAACTCAGTTGTTGATTTGGCGTGACTCGACTCGGTGCAAAACTAAGTCACTCTTGGCTTGAGAGAACACGACCCTCAACAACTACTGATTCGGATTTATTCCTGAAATGTGAACAAACCACCGAGTTAGTGACTCACTGATCTGCTAGTCGAACTGATTCCAAGTAGATTCATCAGCTTGGAGTGGTGGAACCCAAACTCCATAACTTGCTGGACTTGGAAGAACACATGGCTGAGTCAACGCAGCAGCGAACTAAGTGGCTCGGTTGCAGACTCATAATCAAACGGGGTTTAGAGTGATACCTCTTTTGAATTTGATCTCTCTGTTCACTATCAATGGTTGGAGGAGATCCCAAACCAACCTCAAACCAGTCCCAACCTAGCAAGAGAACCCGCCCGACTGACTCAATAGTGAGACACGTTCACTTAGTAACTTAGACAACCCATGCCAATATTCGACAATTCCAAATGCAGGACTGCGATTTAGTAATAACTCTGTGAGACCGAGATCATTCTACAAGGATGTATGTGGCCGAGAACACAATTAGAACTAAGCTACTTCTAAAATTGAGAATCTAGCAAATAATTTAAGGTAAAAACAATAATTAGGAAACACTAAGAATCCAGGGATTCACTTCTAGCAATTACAATGTCTAATTCGTTGATTCAACTTTTATAACTTAACTAAAACTGAATTCCATTTCGTTCTAATCGGAAGATTAAACAATTAAACCAATCTCAAACATCCAACAAGGTATGATATCAATTGAATGATTCTCTCAGGAAGCACTCAGACATTAATCATAAGGAGTTTAATCATTTATTCTGCCCAGAGTCTAAAATAGATAAAGGAACTTTACAGATTGATTCCTTCTCTAATCAGGCTAAGTAACTGTTAAATTAAAGCATCGATTATAACCTAAGTTCACAACGAATTTAGAAATAAACAACTCAAAGACTTTAAAGTAAATTCATACCAATTTTAATTAATTATTCATCATTCAAATCCAATGTATGAATCAACAAACTAAAACATTGCAATTAAACTAGAAACTCCACCCCTTAGCCTTAACTAAGAGATTAGCCTAGCATTGCTAACTATAAAACAAAAGAAAAATATTAAATCTATTAAAACCTAAAAAGAAATTAAGGCGAGAGGATGTTATCAGTGCTCCACACAAAAGCTCTCTCTCTCTCCTCTCTCTCTCTCCTCTCTCCTCTCTCTCTCTCTCTCTCTCTTCAAACCCTAAAAGATGATTTAGGACATTTAAAGCACACTAATTTATAGGTTTGGAAACCTAACTTTCATATCGCCTCATAATCTTCCCAAATTTATATCGATTGATTAATGGATCCGAATAACATGCAACAACTAATTTTCAAATTCAGATATCATGTTGATTGATCGAACCCCGTTTACCGATCGATCGAAGGTAGCAAAATGTGTCCAATAAGCTTTCTGAATAAATAGGGAAGTTTCGATCGATTGAACGTTGATCATGGATCGATCGAACTTGCAAAAACTATCCAGTAAGCTCTAGTCATAATTCAATGAAGTTCTAAGCATCCATCAATCAATCCTGATCGATCATCGAAAGCTATGGTCGATCAATCGATATCTATTGAAAATATTTAATTCTTCACTTTTTTATCTTCAGTTGCTTTCTACACTTTGGTACTTCTTTCCATGGGTATTTGAATTTTCAAGTCTTCAATTTTGGCTTCCAAATCTTCAACTCTCCAATTGTATTATTTTGGGCCTTAATTCTCCATTTTAAACACATATTAATCTTTAGGTTCAAAATGACCATGCATGTAGAAAACATATCTAATTAGATCATATTAATTCTCCAATGAACAAAAAATTAATGCATATGAGAGAATAAATATGCAATATTTGAGTTTTAACAGCCAAACTTACAACTATTCATAACTCTACTTTCTCCTTTCTCTAGGACTACTATGAGCTAGGAGTTAGTCCAGAAATCCCCACTCAAGCCTTAACCCGAACGAGTTGCTCTATGCGAAAATGACTCGGACCTCTCTCTCTCTCTCTCTCTCTCTCTCTCTCTCTCTCTTTCTGATTTTCAAAATCTTAGGGTTGGAAGGGATTATTGACCTAACGAAAGAGGCTTTATATAGCCTCTACTAATCTATTTCCAAAGGTTTCTATAGTAACTAATCATAAGATTAGTTACACTCCGTCAAGTGCAAATTCGATGGTTTCCTTGCAATAATCACTATCTATGTCCAATTTTAAATGTATGACCATGATCCATTTTCATAGATTGGTTTTTTGTGACATGGGCCACAAATCTGACGTTTCAGATCAACAAATGGGGCCCTATTTCCACGTGTGTGGTTTTTTTTTTTACAGTCGGGGAAGATGACCCGATCACTATGGCAAGATGTGATCTACTAGCTCATCTTTCAATCCATTTGTTGTGGAAAAACTAGAAAGGTCTCAGGAAGCTCATGGGATCTACTTTGTGGTGAGAGATAAACCACATCTTAATGGATTTTGAGTTTTACCATTTGCGCATATGATAATTCGCGCAGTCATGAGATTTTGAACAAGATCTCGCTTCTATTGTAAAAAGCTTTTTGACATCCTAATTTCAATGTTTGATATGCTCCGAGAGAGCTTCTAGAAGGTAATAAACGGCTACGATTGATACAACTCTCCCAATGGAAAGATGCTTTCCACATTTTCTCTCGTTGTAGAAGCCCTAGAAAGAAGGCAAATAGGAAGCTGAGATTCTTCCCATTATGTGGCTGAGATGCTATGGAAAACTCGCACCCGAATTGCCAACACGTTAGAGAAAACAAGGCTTCCGTTTTTGGAAACTTTAACCTTACGCAGCTCTGATTCCTCCCAAGAAGGTATCAATGTGTGAGACCGCTAGGGCTTTTGTCAAATTTTCTAACTACACAAGATGGATGTTTCAGAACATTGGAATGGGCCACGATGGTTGTCCACTAATCGAAGGCACATACACATCCCATTCAAAATGGGTTTGGGTGGGAATGGAGAAGGAGAATCCCTTCCACTTCACAATGGATGCACACCCACTGTGCACACACAGACCTTAAAGTGGGGTCCATAGTGACATTTTTTGTAATCACTCCGCCCGACAATTGCCACTACTATTATTATGACATCAATCCAAATATGAGGTAGATTCATAGCTTAGATGGGCTACACCTCTTAAAACTTGTGATTATCCTATGATTTTGAAGATCTAGCGGTTAGATCATTTCATAACATAAATTTCTTGATGATCTAGGATCCTAAGACTGATTATAGATAATCTAACAATTAACCTTGAATTGAATAGCCAATCTAGTACATTCGATTGGAGATTTTATCTGACCTTATATTATGGACTGTTGGACGATGGATCTGATGATCTGGATCCCAATGCCGATAATTAATGGTTTGATTTGTCTATCAAGGAGTTCTACAAGGTTTTGTTAAGATCAAGAATTTAAAAACAATGTACTTTGTAAAAGTTCTCAAATTTTTTGTGTTTAAATTCTTGTGCGTGCACCTGTGTATGAACATTTAATATAAATAAATAAATAAATTTATAGTGACAACCAAGGACATCCAATACATGAGTACTTAAGGACCAAGGTGTTATATCGAGTCTGGCCAACCCAAGTACCAAATTTCGAGGTGTAACACCCCTATACCCTTCCTAAGATCATGTTTCAGCCTAGGTGATTGATTTACTTTGGTGCCTTATTCAAGTAATGTTTGAAGAGACAATTTATACATTTACTTTAAATCATCGAATTATGTTACTTACTAATTTAACTTATTTGTTTAACTTATTCATGTTGGGGATTTGTGCTACAGAATCACACAGATCTAGATCTAGGATAACAATTCAATGGCACCAAGGAATCACAATAAAACACGCAGATTTAATGTGGAAAACCATTGCGGGAAAAAACCGGCACAAAGCGACAGAATTCTACTATGAAAGCATAAATTACAAACAAAGAGGACTTACCCGATTCGAACAACCTCGAATCTCATCCTTGCTACACCCTTTAGAAACCCTAAAACTCTTTTAGGAACTCTTGGAAAACTTTTAAAAAGCCTTAGCCATGCTTAGAAAAGCCATAGGGACCCCTATTTATAGTTTAGGAAACACCCCTTATTATAAAAAGCCGACTCAAATTTACTCAGTCCGCAGAAAATCCACGTAGTATCCACGTAACCCTCGACTAGTTGAGTTAAGTCCTCGACTGGTCGAAGGGCACCCTCGACCGTCGAGCCTGACCCTCCATTGGTCGAGCACCATGGGATTCGAAAAAAACTTTGCCACTGGACTTCCAGTCGAGCTGGCCTCGACCGGTCGAGCAGCCCCTTGACTGGTCGAGCAGCGCGGGCAAAAACAGATTTAAGACATCTGTATTACAACAATTTCCACCATGTCTTCAATCTTCAACCGTGTAACTTTTTGACCTCTTCTCTTATCTCTGTATCACATCATAGCTTATCGTGCACACTTTGTCCTTCTTTTCTATCATCGCCAAGCCCAGAGAAGTTGCACAAAACTTAAACTTCTCTACAGGAATAACCTTAGTGATCATGTATTCCGGATTCCTACAGGTGTGAATCTTCTCTAGAGTTACGCCTCCTTCCTCAAGCACCTGTCGGATAACATGGACATCCAACTAATTGTTCCACTCGCTAATACAAACGAGTAACCTGAAGTTAACTTCCTGGAATCCACACTGCCTGCGTAATCTGAATCCACATACCCTTCCAACTTTGTTCCTGTCTTCCCAAAAGAAAAGATGTAGTCTTCTTACCATCTCACCGCTACCCAATATTGCTTGCCGGGGTACTTGCTCACACACTGCTAACCTGTGAAATAACCAGTCTAATCTAGACCATGACATACATTGCCAACCGCATTCGAATAAGGCTCATGAGATATCTTACTTTTTCTCATCTGTTTTGGGACATGTCCTGAGAAAAACTTGAGGAGAGACGCATAGGGAACGCTCTCCGGCTTTACATGGTCCATCACCTTCTTAATCAATACCTACCAAAGGTATGCTATCTGAGATAACAAAAGCATACTCCTCTTCCAGTCTCAATATTGAGAACCATCTTTACAGCCCCCCGATCCTTCATCCTGAATGTCCCACTTAACCGAGTCTTCAGTACATTGATATCAGACATATCATAATTGGCGATCTATATGTCATCAACATACAATTCCTGACTCACCATGAAGGAATCAAACCACTTGCCTAGGAGACAGGTCATACCATGACCTCTTACAAACTTTTTTCTTAGCCCCTTTAACTTTGAACCGCTCTGGTTGCTTCATGTAGATCTGCTCTTCCAATTTCCCTTGCAGAGGTGTAGACTCCACATTCATCCTTCCAGCTCAAGATCACATTGGCTATCCAGCACCAATCACGGATCTAATAGACACCTACTATACCGTCGATGCGAATATCTCTGAGAAGCTGATCCCTTCTCTCTGAGCATAACCCTTCTCTACCAACCTCGTTCTGTATCTATGATGTATCCTCCTGAAGATCCACTTGTATCCAACCACTTTTCGGCCCACTAGAAGCTCCACCAACTCCCATATGTCGGTCTGGTACAATGAGTCCATCACATCGCTCATAGTCACCTTCCACTTTTCAGCACCAGGCTCATATAGAGCCATTTGAATAGAAGATGAATCCCCTGCGATATTGGAGTCATCCACGTACCTTGCCGATATCCTGCGATTATGTTGTATGCTTCTTCTCACATGTGGCTACTTTACCTACTCTGTATCACTATTCATGCGTCACAGCCTTCATGCCCTACCCGCTCATGTGGCCATGCCCAACATGCCACACACGTGCAGAGGTGGAATCCGCTACATCCAGTATAGCTCCACCTTTTGAAGTGCTCCCGATCAACCTGTAAACATTATCGAGTCATTGCATTTTCATGATCACATGTTGTAAGACCAGTATCCTAGTCCGTACTGTTCCAAAGGCTTCCGCGATCCTTCCGGTCGAATTCCGGTAATCCTCGACCCGTATCTGACATTTGCACTCGATCCTAAGCTGAGACCTGCATGCTAAAGTCAGCTCAACCTGAGACTTATATCTTAGCGACCGTACCGTCGTCGCAGTTCCAACGCTGCAACTGGCGCACTGACCCGATACCCAGGTTAGAAGATGTAGGTCCACGATCATTTCGAAGAAAACGCCGCGTGTGTGAATTTTGAGAGAGTCTCTACGACATGTCCCATCAATCAATCAATCAATCCCATCAATCAAGTTCACATCACACATCAAGTCAAGTACAACAACCCATACCCTTCCCTTACCTCTCTCTTACACAAGCTACCCAAAGTCAACTCTCCCTCTCTCCCCACCCATCTCTTCTTACAACACCATCACCCATCACCCATCACTCCACCTTTTCGCCCATCACTTTTCTCTCTCTCTCATTCACTCTCTTCACTCCCCAAGCAACAACATCCCACGTCCAAACCCTCTCTCTCACAAAGCCAAGTGTGGCCCACCTTCCTACACTCTCATCTCTCATCTCAACCATCCATCCATCATCTACCTCCATCAAACTCGAAGGCAAGGAACTAAGGAGGTTAGGGGAGCAAGAAGGAGGCCTAGAGGTGGGTGATCTTTGAGTTTCTACCGTTGATTTAATAATTTGAGGGCCCACTTGTTGGTGGGACCCATTTTGATGTATATGATGTATCCATGAGGGGCCCATAGTGGCGGGGTCTCTCTCTCTCTCTCTCTCTCTCTCTCTCTCTCTCTCTCTCTCTCTCTCTCTCTCTCTCTGAATGGTGATGATGATGAAGGGTGAGTGAGGCCCACCATGAATCATGTATTTCATGTGGGACCCATTGGATGAATGTGATGGATCTACACCATCCAGCCCATTAGCGGGCCAAGATGAAGGAAAAACATAAATATCAGGTGGGCCATGTTCATGTGGGACCCACCTTGATGGGTGGGCCATGACCATGTGGGACCCACCACAATGCATGTGTTTCTCCATGCCGTCCAACGTCTCTGGACGCTGGACAGGTTTGGTTAACCTGGAGTGCGTGTACTGACAATGGGCATGTACTAACAGCTAACAAAAAAAATTAATTTTTTTTGGGTGGACCACTTATGTAGGTCGCACCTTGATGTATGTACTCAATCCAAGCTGTCCACCCTTTTTCTCAGATCATTTTATGCGTTGGGCCAAAATATGAACCCAATCCGACATCCTGGCGGGCCATAGTTTGAATAATAAAATTTACACCATTGAAACACCGCCTGATGTTTCGATACGCCAAAACCCATCGAACATTGGGCTTGATGGGTTGGTATTGAGCCATAGGAGCCGATGGTTGGGTCAGATCCACCTGAAGCGGGCCCTGCATATGAAAATCCCAAGAAATGAATGATTTTCAAAAAAATAAAAAAATAAAATAGCAGCAGCAAAGCTGCTGCTGCTAACAGAAGACGTGAGTGCTGTCTACCGCTGCGTGGGCAGGCGGATGGATGGGCCCCACCGCGATGCGTTTCGAACATCAACACCGTGCATTTGACACGTCCCCTTTAAATCATGGGATATCCCAAAAATCAGCTGTATACGAAACTCAGGTGGGCCATACCGTCTAAAACCATGTGAGGACATGCCTAAAACATATAAAATCACTTGGTGGGGCCTACCTAAAATTTGGATGCGGCTGAAACTTGGCCTGAACCCTTAGCCAAGTGGGACGCACATAATGGGTGGACTGGATTTGTGAACCACATTCCGG